>NW_017564110.1:2026488-2413198 GCF_001854935.1 Bemisia tabaci
AACATCGTTGTTGGAGGAGAAAAAAATAGTTCGTGATAAATTGTTAATTTTTATATGGTGCATAATGTAAATTCCTTTTCGTAAATAGTGAATGGAAAAAAAGAAAAACCTAACAATCTGATGCGGTATGCATTTCACACAACTTAGACGGCAAAAAAAGGAAAAAGTAATTCAGTGGGATATGGAAACACTTAAAATTCGTCTTTTGGAACCACAAGCCCGGATGGCTCGGTTGGTAGAACACTCCGCTTATAATAGGTAGGTCCCGCGTTCAAATCCCGAAAAAGTCGGAAAAATTTGATAGGTCGGATGGGATGATTCTGGGTTGAGAGTAGTATCGGAAGTATAACTACATTAAAATACGATTCAATTTTCATAAAAATAACGTAATTTATTTTAATTTGTAGCATTTGACGTACTCGTATATCAACATGATTGTCATGTTAAATCAACATGATTGTCATGTTAAATCAACATGATTGTCATGTTAAATCAACACGACAGCATGTTAAGTCAACGTGACGACAGTCATGTTGATTTAACATGACGGCTATCATGTTTCTTCAACATTTTTGATTATGTTCCCGTAACATGCTGTAAGCTTGTACCCGTTTTTAAGACGCCCGTCATGCTGAATCAAGCTTGCTCAAGCTTAAAGTAACATTTTTTTTTTTTGAGTGTACTATCTGGACTTCAGAGATCCATATCGATGGTGTAAGTCGGCAATCACATAACTCGTTTGCGGTGTCTGAAAATCTCCGCCGCAATGTTATTTTTTTAAAGGAGAACAAATTGACATAATTCCTTGAAGTTTTTGCAGAATTTTCTTCGCATAGAGAAGGAAAATCAAGGCAGTTTTGAAGAATTGCCGTTGAATAGTTTTCAGTGTAAAAAATAAAGTATGGCAGGAAGTCTGCGACGTCGCAAACCGAGTTATGTGATTGCCGACTTACACCGTCGATATGACTTAAATTTCGGGTCTCACGTACGAAGTATTTTTCTCCGTGTCTTTTTTTCTTCCCATTCCTCCTCTTTAGTTTCTTCTTATATTTTATTTTACTCTTTCTTACTTATATTTCTTCTTTTTTTCTTTTTCTTCTTCCTCTTTGCTTCCTCTTCTTCTGATTCCTCTTTTTTCTCCTTTTTCTTCTTCATGCTCTTCTTCTTCCTCTTTGAAAAGTTCGATTTTGGTTGCGACACCGCGACATGAGCCATGGTTAAATCTGCTCGTACCACACAAATAAAAGCGAATCCCCTTCGATCAGGAAAATTCGCTCATTATTGCAATCCGGTACAGGGGCTTTTCCCCAGATCCGGGACCCCCGTTTTGGGAATTCGGACGCTCCGCAGCGCCGCGACGCCGCGAGCTGGGAGCACCTCCGCGGCAGCTGTTGAGTGCTGAGCGTCGAGACGCGACAGTCAATCTTTGTTTTTTGCCCCGGGCGAGATAACAAGCGCGGATCGGAATCAACAGCTGGTTATTTGTTTCGGCGGCGGAAAATGGCGGCCGGAAAAAAGCGGAGCCCCTTCTGGCGCGCCCCGAGCCGTTAATGGCGATGATTTACATAAGACGCGCGGAAAATATGAGCGCGCTTATCTCCACTTTGGCACCCGTTTCAATGGCTTAATTTTTCACCCGTCAACACGATCCTTCCCCGTAAAAACCGCGTAACGACTGTGTAAAGCTCACGTGGGCGTGTTGTTTTTGGTTCAAGCAGAACAGACCTAGGATTCGTTTTCCTGCCACATTTGTTATAGGTTGGGTTTAGGAGCTTTGCTTTATACTGCTGTGAGAAAGCGGGAAAGCTGATGTGGTTTGGGGTTCGGAACTGCATTGACTTGTGAACGCAAAAAAATACATTTGGGTAATTTTATTCAAACTCTGGCGAAATTATTTCAAGCTGCTGTTTCATTAATCCGTAATTACCGTTTCTGGTTTTCTTTTAATTGAAGGGCGCCTTTGATTTAGGAATAATGTAAATGTAACGGTCGCGAAACTTGTTATATTTTTATGAAGCAATAAATATAAATGTAAACATAAAAAATATGCTAAGAAGATCTAAAATTCTCTAAGATTTTAGTCCAAGTCCGAGTGAAAACGTGTCAGATATTCTCAATAAGATTTAAAAAAAAGGTTTTTTTAACATCTTTGTAAGGTCTGAGGGAATCGACCCCATAACAAGGTCCCGATTCCAAGCACAACACGATTTGCAGAACGAAAATTACTGAAAGTAACTGCAAACAAAGATTTTAACGTTTTTTCTGCATGAATTCAAACTTTCAGCTCATAGAAAAAGCAGAATCTGCTTTATCTAACTTGCACACTAAACGTTACGGTATGACGGCGTTTGAATTATGAAAATATGGAAACTTCAATCTCGACGTTTCGGCTCTGCTATTGCACGTTTTTTTACTTTTTGAGCAAGACAACGTGGGGAGGAACAGACCCTATGAGAGTCCTGTCAAAATCATTGCAGTGCGCGATTTTATTCAAGTACAAGTACACTCTGCTTGCTCACGTGAGCGGAAAATTCAACTTTGTCGTAATCAATGCGAACGAAAAACGTTATATATCTTACTTGGGAGTTAATTTCAATAATTTTCGTCGCTCAAATCGTATTTTACGCCAACTTTCAAAAACTTACCATTTCGTCGTTTCCCAGACAAAGAAACGTAACTCCAAATCAAAGTTGCAAAATTGACTTAAACAATTTGATTTTTTACTGGAGTATCGCTGTGGATTTGATAACCAAATTTGTACTCATTTTTGGGTTCAGTCAGAAAAAAAAAAATTGTTGAAATTTTTAGTCAGAAACACTTAATAGTTCTCTAGTTTGAGTAAAATTGTGAGTGAAAATTTTGCACATAGAAATGCAGTTCCGCTCTTTGGCGCGGGAAGCGACTATATGTCAGAGTGCTAATATCTGTAACTCGTCCAATGGTCCAATGGTCCAATGGTCCAGTGGTCCAGTGTCAACTCATCATCGTAAAAACTTGAAAGATATTTCTTTTTAATGGAAGGGCGTCAATCAGCGAGGACAATTCCGAAGGAATGAAACGGAGAATAGACCAATTCGATAAAATTATGAAATAAAAATGCGCGAGAGAACGGAGAAGGGGGTTAGAAAAATGTGGTCTGACTCGGATGTGACAGCTCCGCAGGTTGGCCTTTACGAGCGTCGAGGAAATATAATTTTAAAAGCTCATCTCGAGAGTCTAACGGAGCAAAAAGTAAGGCGCTAAAAATTGCATGAAGTGCACCGCACCTGAGTGTCCATTCGGAGAAGAACAAGCCTAAAACCCCCTTGATCATGAACGGTGTTAGAATTAGGGTAGTTTGCTTTTACCGACAAGTAAAAGTTGCGCAGATGTGAATTAATAATGTAGATTGCGGTCGGAGCGACACTGCTGGGAACTACACGTTCGCAACCTCGACTTTCTTAAAATGTGCATAGCGTTCGGTCCGAGGGATAGACTTTGAGCTCCCTCAAGGAACTCTGTCAGCTTCCCCGCTTTAGGTACGTGCATCTGAAAAATCGTTCGGCTCTTTAAGTCTTCGTGTGAGTTTGCTTTTCTTCCAAAATTTTAAAGAAGGATTTTTCAAAATTTGAACTACATTTTGCAATTTAGAACTACAATTTTCGGCTCATTCCAGAAACAACGTATGTACCATTAATTTTCGTGTGCATTTAAGTGTTTTTATGGATAAGCCAGAAATTTTAGCTCATAATTGCAAAATGTAGTCCATTTGATTGAAATCATCTGAAAAATTAAAAAAAAAAAATTAAAAAAATTAAAAATAAAGTTCTTTATGGGAGACATTTGGCAACATTCGCATGTACTTACGGAATTTTTTCTTAGCAATGCTTTGCGTGTCTGTCAATTTATTGATAATGTCTCAAAAGGAAGTAATAGGTCCTCAGGATACTCAGAAACATGCAGAGTATGCAGCCAATCGATGGATGCAACTTAATTAACTTCGTTGTGGTGTTGGGTTGCGTCACCAAATTTGAAGGCGATTTCGTTTCGAAGCGCTGCGCGCGGCGCTCCAACCGTTACGCTACATATATCACCGTCGTCATCATCCCGCAATGAGGTGAATTCGTAGTTAAGGGATGAAAACTATGCTGCCTTGCTAATAAGGAATAACGCCGTATTGTATAGTGTGTGGAATCCTAGAATGTTCTTACGGCGTGTGTCCTTAGTACGGTGGAGTAATTCTAGAGGTTTCGGTAGAGTAGAGCATTGCAAACCTTGTAGAACGCAAAATCACGGGAAACCCGAGGCGAGGCAAGTAAGAGTTTTACGTGGTCTATTAAGTGAAGAAGCGTCTTCCGAGAAGTGATATTGAACGCCCAACCGTCGGAAAAGCGCAGCGACATATTTACTTGCCAACTCCCCGCAAGTAACTTGGAGATATAAGGGACCTCACTTGAGGCTGCCTGAATGTATTTTTACAGCGGGGTCTTAATTTAGCGAAGTTGGCGCAACTTTTCCCAGTTCATCTTTCTAGATAAGTTGACTAATTGAGGGAAGAGATGCTGGCGAACGATGAAAATTTGTCCGCAGGGCTGGAAAATCTTCCGGCAACTTTGAATGGGCAGATTCGCAAGTTACTGCGAGTACTTTCGAAGGAGCTTTGCATCTCCGTGTTTCTTGGAATGATTGCGCGTTTTTTCTCGCGGTTTTTTGAACCTGTTGCGCACCGAGAGAAAGCCTACTTAACCTTTCACTCCAGGACTGAGTATTACAGTGGCTTTTAATACCGCCAAACTGCCTCTGTCTATTAATTATATTTTCTTTGCTTTTTTTTCGGAGACCCAACTACAAGGGTTCGCGGGTTTAACTACATATAGGAGATTTTCAGAGGATGATACTTCAGTCAAAAATGAAACTTTTTCCCGATAAACTTGGGTCCTAAAATTGCAATCAACTTGCGTGTCAACCTGCTATTTTGTCCGGTTATGATCTAAAGAATATCGATGGCTAAAGTGTGCCACCACGTATCTCCATTAAGGTGTTTCATAATCCCTGTTCCTAGTTAATTTTTCAGATGAGGGGTCGTCCATAAATTACGTAACGCCTTAGAGAAGGGGGGGGGTGTCGAAGAAAGCGTTACGCCATTTTTTCTATGTACGTTTTAAAGGATAGGGACCTATGCCACAAAAGCGTTGGGGGTCAAAAATGCCGAAAAAGTGTGTTACGTAATTTATGGATGACCCGTGGAGAACAAATCAACTTCATAGCTTGACATTTATACGGAATATGGTACCATCAGTGAAGAAAAATCAAGGAAGTTTTCAAGAAATCACGTTGACTAGTTTTCCAAGGAAAAAATAAAGTATGACTGAATGTCTACAATGTTGCAAACGGAACGAAACCCATTGATATATATTGCCCTCCATTTAAGTGTTCTTCTAGCTTGAATGTGTTTCAGAAAATACACATAACATGGAATCCAAGCTCGGCAAAAGTCTGAATAAAATTCTCAGAAAACTGATTTTAAGCTTTGCTGAGCCAAGGGATACATAACCACAGCTGCTAGAAACGGCTCTTAGAGCTCTCATAACAAAATCAATCTCAGGTAATTCAGGGCAACTTACGTTCGAGTGAACAAATACACGATCATAGAAAGCGACCCTCCTCGAGACGTGAGTGGCAATTAGGAACAACGTAATTTGCATCGAAACAGCGGGCGCGGGTTCGAGCGCGGCAACACGGCGCACTGTGTTGAATAATGACGAGAACTTGTGTAAATAACTGTAATTTGTGATTCATTACTCTAAAAGCATGTGGAGGAGGCATTTTGCGCCCGGGGACGTTGTCAGCCCTCGGCGAATGCACCTGGATCCCAGGTGAAAATCCGCGCCGAAACGCGAGATCTGGCGACCGGAGGGCCCGGGTAACCGTCTTAAGTGGCGTTGTCGCATCATGCACTTGGGCCTCGCGTTAATCATCCGCCCTTGAAATCGCGGATAACGCGCTGCGATCGGCAACGCAATCCCGCTGCTTTCTCACGGTTTGTCAGTCGTGGAGCCAAGGGTTTATTAACCAAGGCCCGCAAACTTCGTGAGGAACGTCGTGGGGAACTTCCAATATTTAGAAATTCCAGTAAATGTGAGTGGAAATTCAGTATTTGCGGTGTTTTTCGCCGTTTCGTGTTGCTGCACTACCGTGCTAAGAAAGAACGCCGCATGAGCCTTCAGACGTTGCCATATTCCTTCTTTAAAAAGCGCATTTACTATGAAAATTGTGAATAATTTCCTCTAAATGTTTCAGGCAATTTTGTTTGAAACTTGATTATAAGCGCACGNTTTTTATTTTTTTCTGTTTTTTATTTTTTCCTTTTTTTATTTATTTATTTTTTAGAAAAATGGCTGGCCTACCAACATGAGACAAACCCTAGAATTAATTGCCGTCCCGATTTCTCATATCATATATGTTTGTCTGTAAAATCGGGACGGTCAAGTTCTCTAGTTTATTGCCGTCTGAATGGCACCCTCCCAAGGGTTTTTTTTGTGGGATATAAATTACCTATAAATTTCAAAGAAAAATATTTTCCTCGAAACTTTCCTTCAAACTTTCCTCAAAAATACGTGTTTTATCCGTAGAAATTGGGCAACTCTCGAATGCTCTTACGGCGTTCTTCCTTAGCACGGCAGTATAGGTAATAGAGTATTACTAAGTGGTCGCTACTCGGCCCGACCCCCGAAAGATGCTTCATACCCTCTATGGCGCTCATAAGTTGGATTACATTTAGCAATAAGGAATCACTGGGCTCTAAGGAATCTCTGGCTCTTCCATTGAAGCACCTCTCTGCAGAGGGAAACCAATGGCATATATGTTCTTTCTAAAATGAGCCAGAAAGAGTGGTTTTTATCGCAAAATGTGGCTTAGTTGATTTAAGTGGCGTTGTCGCATCATGCACTCAGACCTCGCGTTAATCATCCGCCCTCGAAATCGCGGATAACGCGCTGCGATCGGCAACGCAATCCCGCCGCTTTCTCACGGTTTGTCAGTCGTGGAGCCGAGGGTTTATTAACCAAGGCCCGCAAACTTCGTAAGGAACGTGGTGGGGAACTTCCAATATTTAGAAATTTTAGGTGGTGTGAGGGAAAATTTAGGATTGTGAATTGCGATGTTTTTCGTCGTTTCGCTTTGCTATAGTTAATAGAGTATTACTAGGAGGTTACGCTACACGGCTCGACCCTCACAGGAAGTTCCGTACCCTCTAAGGCACTCATAAGTGGATTTTATTTTGCAATAAGGAACAATATTGCAAATGCAATATTGCATTGCAATGGGATTTGGTTATCTCTGGCTCTTTCATAAAAGCACCTTTCTGCAGAGAAAAACCAATGGCATATATGTTGTTTCTAAGATGAGCCAGAAATATTTGTTTTTTATTGCAAAATATGGTTCAATTGCTCTAAATGGAGCGGGCTCATCCAGGGGCTATCTCCTGTCGATAGCAGCAAAAATAACGAGAATCGGCCCGGTAGATGTTTTAAGCTCGCGTTTTTTCAAACAACTTGGCTCGCCAAGCTCTTAGATTTTTTTCAAACTCTTTTTTTTCTCATCAGGGCAGCATTTTTGAACTGCTGTGACTAGTTTGTAGAGCTAATAATTTTTCTCCAGTTTCGATTCCTGGATTACAGTTACTTTAACCAGAATACATACAATCCAACTTTTTTGTCTTCTCTTTATTGTTCCATCTCACACTATCCAAAGATTCAACCTGTCTCGTTGCCAAATTTTCTATTTTATAGATTAATTTTCTTTTTTTCCTGTTTCAGGTAAGTTCATGTGCCATGTACCCATCCGCCTTTTGTTAAATGCTAAAGTAGGTAAGTGAGTCATTGTTGCCATACTGCACTGAAAACCAGCTTTTCTCCTACGTAAGTCCATGTAAAGTATCCCCATCTTATCACACAATCTAGCAAACTTGAAGTGAGTTATCGGCACTAAAATCAGTGTCACGATCTTTTTCCGAAAACATGTAAAATGTATGATAAATCTGCGGAAAGTTTAAAGGGTAAGATCTATCACTTACCTTATTTACACTGAAATTCCCTCCAATTAAGATGATTACATATAGTGCTTGATAAATTTTACTCATGAATCAAAAAGATCAAGTAACAAAACTTATCGCATTCAATCATCACAATATTATGCTATTATAGCTCTTTTGGTTTAGTGTTACTTCAAGAAAACGGGGACATTTTGTTTACAAATCATTACAGAAGTCGTACTTTGATTAAAAATTTCTGAAGAGAAGCTTATTTTAGCGATGAAGTGCTAAACACCTCTTGAATCGTTTATCAATCATTTATTATTTTTCAATGTTTACCTTTGAAAAAGAAAACATATTATTTACAACTCGTAAATTTTACTAATTGAAAGCTCGGCATTACGAATACAAAAGGTAAAATGAAAAAAACTTGGAGAGAGCTCCTGAGTTTTGTAAATTGCTGGATCTAGTTTTTCCCAAGATGAAGGTCGGTTGGATAATCAGCGGAAAAATAATCGTCTGTTTACCGAGGCTATAAAAAAAAAAACGCCAACGGCTCACTCGCTAAAAAAGCAAGGTTATAAAAATGCTGATTTTAGATTAAGTCAGTCCGAGCCCCCCCTCCCCTTCTTCATATTAATTAGCGTAACCAGCGTAAGGAGAATGTAGGCGCTGAACCCGTGGTTCAAGTTGCGCCTGGCAAGGACGCGGCTGCAACCCGCGGCGCACTTCCGAGCCATTATTTATCTGCTGGAGCTGGATGCGATTCTATTTTATCTCCTCGCGTGCCCGCCAATCTCGGCTAGCCACCGGCACTCGTCGGTCGTCGTTAAGCTTCGCTCCAGTTGTGGATGACGGAATGGGGGCTCTAAAGGGACCGGGGGTGAAGGGGAGGGGGGCTGCGATGATTTACTCAAGCAACACATCCTGCTTCGATGCGAGCGCACTTCAACGCATTGATCTCGAGGAGGAAGTTTATGCTCTTGTGTGAGTAGTCTTGTAGTTTTGGGTATGAACTTATGACTAAGGATTGAGGAGAGCGGGGGATTTAATTTGGCGGGAGAATGCTGGGATTTTGAAGAATATCCCGAGACCACAGGACTTACGTCACTGATTGCAGAGAGTTGAAAAAATTGGAATTTGCGATCTAATTATTGTTGATTGAAAATTTAGGGTTCATTTCACCCGAATGAAAGTTAGGACGGGGTACCTCTACAACTGAAGCCCTTTATGCACAGTAGGGCATGAAATAGAAGTTGCTTTGACGGTATTCGTGTGCAAATGGAAATTTTTCCTACCCCTTTTTTTAATTCGACCGTTTTGCTAAAGTTTGATCGAGCAGGAGTTGTATGAAGCAAGCACTTTAAATCCACAACGGTGGGAGGGGGGGGGGGGGGGGGGGGTTGTCCCTTTAAAAAACACGTATGGGGTGAAATTTCATAGAAGAAAAAAATCTTACTTTGACACATAGAACACGCTCCTGCAGTCTGGCAGTTTAAGCCTAGACAATGACGATGTTGGCAACACTGCTTTACCTTCGTTCAAATCCATTAAAAATATCAGTGTGAGGTGAGGCAAGCTGTCTCACCAAGAATCGATTGTTTTACACGCATTTAAATGGAGAATTAACAATTTTGCCAACTTTCAGGAATCGCTACTGACCTCGGATCACCCTGTATCGAATAGAAATTTACCTCAGGAACTTCCGTTTTAGTGAGTGTGAAGCCAAGATGTCCACCTTGTTTTCGTGCGTCGGCGTTGTCCGGGGCGTTAAGACCCGCCGACGCGCGGCTCAAGGGTCGAAAGTGATTATCCGAGGTCACAACGGGTCGCGGAAAATTCTGCCGGGCTCTTTGACGGACCGTTGCACGCCCGGCGCCCGCGGGCAGTGAAGCTCATTCAGCCCTGCGAGAAACTTGAGAAAACAAACTTGAGCTAACGACTCGAGTCAAACGCGAGTGGAAGGACAGAAACTTACGACCCGAGAGCCGAGAACTCGTGAGCTTCACGCCGCTCAGTAGCTCGATTGTTGAATCGTTATCGAATGACCTTGATCGATATATAGTATTGTTAAGATAGGGAGTTATCGATCTAACTCATTCGATAATGACTCAACGATCATTCACGATTCACAGAACTGGCAAGGATTTAAAGGTCGGTTAAGTGGTGAAGTGGCGTCATAAAGGCTGAGGGGGCTAAGGCCCCTTTCTTTACCGAGTGACCGAAAAATTGTATTTTTTCGGAGGATTAATGAGAAGTAAAGAAGAATTGGAGAAGAGGATGAAACATATTGAGAAAAATCAGAAGATAATAAAATCGAGGAAGATGAGGTAAGAAAATCTGGGGTAGAAAGAAAAAGAAGGACGATGAAGAAAGAACCCTCAGATGTCCAAGATTTTTTTACACGCCAAGTCCCAGGTCGGGTCAAAGCGATCCGTATTTGAATTCATTGATTGTGATAGTTTTTCGAGTATTATATATGTTATTTGTATGTACCTAAAGGTAAAAAAGATTTTTCTCCCCAACATTTTCACCTTTTTGGTAACATACTGGCGCTTTTTATTTATCCATTTCCTGATACTCTGTATGCAACTCCTCCAGAAAAAATTGTCGGGACAGCTTGACCTGCTTTGGGATTTCTAGTCGTCCAAAAAATTCCCTGACATGACAATTCTCGTAAAAATATCAATTTTTTGAGATGCGCCCTTTTAGACGCTCGAGAGACCTCTAAAAATTGTCTTACTCTCTTCGAAATGGTTATTGATAAGCACAAACAAAATTGAAGGCGCAATGACGTGAGAGGTGGACTCGCAGTGATTTGCTTTATGCTCCCAATGAGGTGCCGTATGTCGCTCGGATTCGGGAGAAAAGTTAAAAAACGAGGCCCAATTATGTCTTTCCTATATATGTCTGTGTTGCTCATGTAGCCCTCGAAGCGCCGCGACGAATTAAGACAAACGGAATCCACATAACATGGAAACAGACCAAGGGATAGGACGCGCTTTGACAACGGCGCAGAGATACAACTATTCGTACTTTATGGATGACCGTGTTGCGTCCGCAAAATTGAAGGCGCGATGGCGCGAGGCGTAAACTCACGATGCCCCGCTCTATGCTGCCGAAGAGATATTGCTCAGATTTGGGATAAAAAATTAAAAAAACGAGGCCCACAAATGTCTGTCCTATCTTTGGATGTTTTTCTCGGGTAGCCTTCAAAGCACCTCTACAAATTAAACGAACGGAATCAACATAGCCCGCAAATAGAGCAAGAGAAAGAACGCGCATTGATGACGGCGCAGAGATACAACTATTCGTACTTGATGGATGTCCGTGTTGCGTCCGTAAAATTGAAGGCGCGATGGCGGGAGGCATGAACTCGCGATGCTCCGCTCCGCTCTTTGCAGCTTGTAAAGTTTCGCTCAGACTCGGATTTTTTTTTTTTTTTTTATTATTATTTAAGTTTCCTTTATTGAAAAAATTTACATTTAACATAACATGATAAAGGCTTAAACGAACATAAGAGAAGACAGATAATTTACACGGCGTATTTGAGAAGGACAAGATTAAAGAGAGAGAGCACCGGAATCACAATTGAAGCATATCATCAGTCCCCTCTCCCCGACCTACCAAAATTGGAAGGTTTAGTGGAAGTAAAGCATTAGATAGTTAATTAAGTATTCTCTGCAGAGCAAGATAAGTTATATATATGTTAACTAGCGGTTAACAGTTGACTATCAATTAATTACAATTACAAATTATAATGACTCTAATGCCTTAAAGATAAGAGATTTGGCCAGGAGCACTTCCTTGACAAAACGCTTTACTCTGACCCATGAAGCCAGGCTTTTTAGGGCAATGCGTTGAAAATTTTCCACTTTCAGGTCTTCTCCCAGGTCAGCAGCGATCTCTAGCCTATGTCTTACAAAGCGGTTACATTCAAAAATTTTATTATTTATTTTTTTTTTTTTATTTTTTTTTTTAATGTCAGACTCGGATTAGGAAACTTTTGAGAATTGAGAATAAAATAAAACTAGGCAGGAAATTAAGGAGAATATAAGAATAATGGATAAGGATTAAAGGCAGAAAATGAAGAGGAGGAGAAGATAAAAAGTGGATGTCATGAAATTTTCAAGATTCGATTCCCATTTCCCCGCCTTTTCCAGTCTCAGGCTTGAGGCCGCGGGTTTTCGGCTTTTGAACTGGTATCTGTTTTCATGCAAGCATTCTAACCACGTTCATCCTTCTGTAAGTTGAATCTCTTCCCAACGAGGTAAAAATGAGTTCCATTCACAATCAAATAACAGGCGGAGCAGGGGCGGGTGGGTGCGAAGCATGAGAATATGCACGAGACAAGAGTTTCTCCTGCGGGGTATTAGCAGAGCAGTGTCGCCCAATCACGGCAGTAAAGTAGAATTTTATCTTAAAACCATATGTATATCCAGGATTTTCTCACGGAAATGTGCAACGATGCACAAGAAGTTTTTAACGCTCTCCCAGCGTGCTCCCAAACAAGTGTTTAATATTAAACGCGGGCTTTAAAAATATTTTCAGCTAAATCCACCCGGCAGTTTGGAACTTGGAGCAAAAGGACTCTGCTCTGCCTAATGTAGCCAGATTTATTTTAGTTTTCTCTAGAAATCGTTTCGCCTTCGGCTCTCATGGTAGGCGGTAACGGGTGCTTAAGAGCTATATTAGTGGTTATTTCTTTACAACGCGACTAAAATGAGCAAAAGAGGTCCTGTTTTTCGTGAGTGATTTCAGCTCGTGGTAATTGTGGTTGTGATGTCAGATTCTGCATACTTCTGAATATCTTTGAGTTGTTTATTGGTGTTTCTCTCCTTCGGAGACAAAAAATTCAGGAGGCCAGAGTTTAAGAAATACTTCTGTCCTATCCTTAAAATTACATCAGGAGATGTAAGGTATGAATATATTAATGACAATTTTAGGAAAAGTTGAGTGATTATACCTAGCATATGATTATGTCTAGTTTCAAATGTTTTCATGTGAACCACTGACAGACACAACTTAATTCTAAGTATCATTGCATCATTTAAACAATTCTCAGACGATAAATTTACTAAATGGGCTCTTTATATAGAAAACACCAAAAAAAATTATCTTTAAAGGAGCCTTAAAAGTATAAGTGTACAGGAGAAGGAGTTTTACTGAAAAACTTTAAGTCGAAAGAATCAAGATGCAGAAAACTAATTTTATCGCAAATTTCCATAAAGCCGTTTGTAAATTTATGACGCCTAACCTAACCTCGCCAGGGCAGATGTTGATGAAAGGAACGCCAAATTAGCGGTCAAAGAACCTCGGACCTCGGGTCTCTATGCCGGGCTGGTAACATCCTACGGCATGGTGATACTTATTTTATATTAACGTATTTAATTTTTTTAAATCTAATTATTTCCGTCTGGCGTGATGTTGCTAAGTCTTATCTTTTTTTTCTTTCTATCTTCTATCTTTTCTTTCTCTAAAAAGGTGATTTGAGAAAAAAATTCGAGACTAGTTTTTTAGCGAAAGCTGCAACGGAATTTTGTCTCGCAGAATCCACTCTCAAAACTTAATTTATGCGATAGAAGGTTAAGTGGGCTCGATAGTTGGGCACAAACTGACACCACCGCTGCAACTTCCTCACTCGACTCGGGAAGGACCGCAAGTTCAGAGGTTGCGATTTGACATCAAACCAGGGCATCCGGGCGAGACCGCTCCCGGCTCTCGGTTCCAGCCGGGACCCGGTCGAGGCCGGCGAGTTTCCAAAATGCAGAGAAACTTTTCGGCCGAAGATCCGCCGTTATTAAAGCTGTCGGCGAGTTTATGATGTACAGGGCCGGGGCCCGGCTCCCCTGGACGCTCTTTATCGCCGGCTTGTTATCATTTCGCCGCATGCATTTCGCCCAGCCCCCGGCCCCGAAAAGGAACGCCAAATTAGCGGTCAAAGAACCTCGGACCTCGGGTCTCTATGCCGGGCTGGAACCTGAATTGGGACGATGCACACATCAGAACATTCGGAAATTGACTCGTCTCCTTTCGGTAAATTCCGAGTCTCGCGCTAGTAATTTTGTCCTTTTTAGGTTCGAATGTTATCCTGTAGATTTGAATTAATTTTTGAAAGCTAGCTCTTGTGACATAGGTTTGCCCGCGGGCCGATCATTGAAATTGATAGACAAAGCTTTAGACAAAGAAGACAAGTCTCTATGCCGGGCTTGGACCTGAATTGGGACGATGCATACATCAGAACATTCGGAAATTAACTCGTCTCCTTTCGGTAAATTCTGAGTCTCGCGCGAGTAATTTTGTCCTTTTTAGGTTCAAATGTTATCCTGAAGCTTTGAATTAATTTTTGAAAGCTAGCTCTTGTGACATACGTTTGCCTACGGGTCGATCATTGAAATTGATAGACAAAGAAGACAAAATAAATATGAAGGATCCTTTTGGTGGAAGCGGATGGTTGCAACGGACAAAGGAGGTAGGTAGGTAATAGAATAATTAACGGCAATCCACGAGAGACCCTGTAGTAAGCCCATCATTTTCTCCCTTAGTCTAAAGGAACCACTTTCATTTCAACCCATAGGATCGCTCTTCCTATGTCCTCTTTGTCTATCAATTTCAGTAATTAGCCGGCAGGCGATGCACGGATCGAGAAATTCGGAAATTACTTATAACGACGGTGTAAGTCGACAATCACATAACTCGATTGCGGTGTGTCTGAAAATCTCCGCTTCTATGTTATGTTTTTAAAATAGAACACATAGACATCATTCCTTGAAGTTTTTGCAGAATTTTCTTCGCACAGAGAAGAAAAATTACGGCAGTTTTAAAGAATTGCCGTCGAGTAGTTTTTTGTTTTAAAAATAAAGTATGACAGGAAGTCTGCGTCGTCGCAAACCGAGTCATGTGATTGCCGACTTATACCATCGATATCTTTCCTTTAATTTTTCATTCTTCTCAATGCCACTCACAATGCCAGTTGAAAAAAATCGCCCGCCTTAATTTCGATCCATAGACTTCGTTTGCGTAGTTATTTTTTCTCTCTTCATCTTACTTTTCCGACTGTAAATATTTGGCATAGTTCGTAGAAAAAGCCGTTTTTACAGACATCAGTTGCCATTGGGATACACTGTTAATAATCAAAGAGTGAAATTCGGTGCGAGAGTCTACACTCTACATAGCGCCCGAAAACATCCGAGTGATGTGAATTGGAAGTAAAATTAGCACCATGAAAGCGTATGCCACTCCGCAAAAAGAGGAGATTTCGTTCCGTAATAGTGTAAATCATTCCGTAAGGAGAATGGGCTCCACACCACGTTTATATCACTCCAAGTTTTTGGTCGTTGTGTTGAATCCAGCCCAGAATTTCCCTCCAAAATGTTTTACTGTGTATTCCCTTAGTTCATAATTGAATGAAAACAATCAATCAAATGAATTAATTTTATCATTACCCACATTTTCACAAACATTTCACAATTACCTAATCTAATAAAATAAACCTCGACAAAATTTTTGGAATTTTCTTTACGTTTTGAGATTTACAGTATCAATGTCTAATAGGGTTGGATTTTTCCACGCATTTCACGAAATGGTATTAATTGTGTCGACTAAGGAATTAGCTCTGAAGCTACGAATGCCAAAGAAATTAATGTCCACAGTTCGATTGGTTTTTAATTTGTTTTCAAACCGAACACAACGAAAAATTCCAAGTAAAAGTTCACAACCGTAGACCCGACATGCCTTTACACCGAAATCGTTGAATAAACATCGAGCTGTAATCCACTGTGTTCGAACTTGCCCCGCATTCCTCGCATACCTTAGCGGATATAAGAGTGTAAACGAACGACCTTCGATAGGCGGGAGGCCTATCTCTCGCGGCGGTCTGAGAGTGCCCAGGGGAGGTAGAATGGGTGTGGGGGAGGGGGGGGGGCTGATTTAGATTTGATTACAATGAATTCTTGTGTGCGGATGCGGATATAGTCGACTGCAGATGAATTCAAGCCTCCCTCCATCNGATGGGGGGGGGGGGGGGTACGCAGTCGGCTCTCGATTGCATTAAATACCAAATTATGGGACTGCCATTGTTGTTAACTCTAATTGATTTCATCGGAGCCCCGGCGTCAAATTGAGCGGAATTCGCGAAATTATCGGTTCGCTGATCCCAACTTCCAAATTGATACGGTCTCGCCTTAACCTCTTAATCTTCGCAGTGATACGAGCTCTACGCGCCGGAATCGCTCCGTCGATCCGTCCCGGTCTAGGAGTCTTACTTCTGTCTTAATGCGTTTAAGATTTCCCCGAAAGCTACTTTAATTTACTTACGGGTCGGCCCCTCCCTAGCCGCTCCGTGGCCTGGCTGCCGAATTCACGTAAGAGAGGCGTAACTCCATCGGGGCCAAGAGCCTTGAAGCGCATTATAGCACGTGCAAACCGTTTCTCATGTCGGAATGGAGTTACTGTCCTCTTCCGTAACACGGGGCAGACACCTTGCGACCCGTTAAATTGTTGCTAATCGGATCGGGTTAGGCACCAAGCATCGGAGAGTGCGTTTCGAGACAGGAGAGGGTTTAAATTTTAACCTAGGCCAAGTTGTGGGCTTAATTTTAGGGCTTCGAGTTATTGGGGCTTAATAGTGAACTAAGTATTCAACTGAATGTTCAGGGAGTGGATTTTGAGTGCTTCGCTTCCGAAAATAATGTTTTTAAATTTACTCCCTGGCGTTAATTTTAGTGTTCTTATAATCATTGAGGAGATCAGGAGGTGACAATTGCCTGATGATCTCCGGGAGGATAGGGGGCAATGGCAATTGGGCGTCGCAGAGCGCGAGGCTGCGCAGTTAAAGCGGCTTTATGTGTGTGTAATCATTGGCATATACTGAGAATAGTCTATTTCATCACAACAAGAAACAACCGTTCACGGGAAAAAGAGGTAAAGACTGTTGAATGATATGGGTATTTCTAATTAATTATGGTTGTACCCCAATAAATTAGGTTACTAATCCATCCGCAGTGCTACCCAAACTTTAGTTGCGGTACCAGTACAATTATAATTGAAAATTACCGTATCATCCAACAATTAGTGAGGGGTCAACCCCCAACAATTTTTTTCCGTTTTATCTGGACGAAGCCTGGTGCCTCTGCGGGAAATACTTGTTGCGTTAAGAAAGCGGTATATTGTGGTGACAAAGGGGGTTCCTTGTATCAAATTTTTTCCCGTTATCTGAAGTAACGAAATGAATTGAAACTGACAATTTTTCGTTGTCAAGACTAAAATGTTACTCACCTAAGTAATTCGCTTGCATGTCGTAAAGAGTATTCCCCTAATTCTTTTCGCGTCTAGTAATTCATCGTGAATGACACTGACTTAAAAGTAAGCTATTCCGCACACTGTTGCAACGGCTCTTGTAACCAGCTTACGAATTGCATTAACTCTGTACAATCTCCGCTCCCGCCCCCCTCATCCCTCATTGAGAGCTACCTTCCGATATTCACTGAACGTTACTCCCCATTGTTAAATGAATTTTTGCAGGAATTGTAAAATGTGTCTGTTTTCCTGCAGATTAGAGCTGTGTATGTTGCATACAAGAGATTCAGCTAACGGTGTAGACTAGTTTAGCGCGGAAATATCTTTTTAGACCTTGCACACGTAAAATCATGGAAATCACACCTAGCACATTAAATTAGTCTAACATTTACCCCCCCCCAACGCATAACTGGGCATTATTTATCAAACATGGATCGAATAACATCGAAATTGGTTTGAAAGTTACACCTTTCACAAGGCTCGACGTAAAAAGCAAACGCTTTTTTAAATTTTTACATACTGCTTATTTTTTGCAGACATCAAATAGGGCAGGAGAAATCAGCTTCTAGTTATAGACAAACTTCATCGTAAGTTCTTGAAAATTTCTCTTGATTCTCCTTTTTGAAATAATTTACAATTTTTGAAGTCTGCATCACGCATATTCCAATTTTCACGTCCGTGAGCACTTGGCAAGGAAATCCGTCGGTAGAAAGAAATTATAGAAAATTGAATGTACATTATCAAAAAGAATTTTTTTTTATTATTATTATTATTTATCATTTATTTTTTATTCTTAATTCATTTTTGAGCTTACTCTATAATGTGATAACTTTTATATTGATATTTCCTAAAGCATCTATTAATCGTATTCGCTCATACTTTTAATGATTTAAATAATTAAAATTTGTAACTTTTTCTTAGTTATTTAAATTTCTCTGAATCTATTGCATACGTAAGAGTAAGAATATTCGTAGGAAATAATTAGAACACGTAAAAGGCTAACGTTGAGGCTAACAATCTTTCATTTAGATTCTTCATGTTCGCAATTTGATTTACTGAATAGGAAACCACATGGTGCTAGAAGTCGGTACATGGGGTTCATTTATATAAATTTGATTTATCTCCAATCCACCCTCCTCTTTGCTACACGTTATCTTCTTTGTGAACCCCCTAAGCCGTGCCGAGGAAATGCCCAAAATCGGACTGCCCGATTTTTGCGAACTTGGAGGAACAGGAGATGATACACAGGAGATAATTACGCGAGAAAAGATGGTTATGAGTCAGTGGGACGGAAAAATCGGAGCCGTAAATTGGCAATGAAAGAAATCGAAATTCGGGGTCCTGCCGACTGCCGTGCTAAGCAAGCACTTTGCGCGAGCACTCGATTGTTGTCGAATTTCTCCCGATAAATTTTTATTCAGGAAGAATTTTTGAATATTCCAACTTCGAATTATGTGGTAAAATAGGTAAATGCGCGACTAAAAATCCCGAAAAATTTACAGAATGGGAATCTTGGTAAGTTTTACACATGATGTCTAGGATTAAAATTACCAGGATTCTGTAGAGTTTGAATGATATTTTTGATAATCGGAGGCTTAATGAGAGAACTGGTGGTAAAAACTGAACATTTCTATTAATTTCACTTTTAGACGGATCTTCACGTTGACTGGTTGCCACCTAATTACTTTGAAGAAAATCGTTGAATTGTTTAAACTTTTGAGAGTAACATACATTTTTCTCACAATCCAAAATTCTTATAAGAGATTTACCTTCAATAATTAGAGATTATCACACTCTCGCTGGAAAAAGCACGTGACAGATACTTGGGATAAAATTCAGAGAAAACAGGGAATTCTGAGCACTGGAAAAAAACACTTTGGATATAGAGTCCAGACTCTTAAAAACATCGACAAGAAAAAACAAGCAGTGAACTCCAACACAATGTGTTGATAAGGCGCGTCATTAACTCGCACATATCAACCCCTTTAGTTTTCATTTACAGAGATTTCAAAATAGGCAAACAGCATAAAAAGAGAATTCACGATCCAACACTGCGAGGTCAAAGACGCACCTTGACGAGACCGTGTATTGTGAAAGTAGAAAGCTATTCGATCGAATTTAAGTTTTTTGATCTGCCTCAAGCAAAATCTTATCAGATTCTTGAAGAAAAGTGCTACGGAATAATTTAAGCGAAGAAAGGAAAAATTCTGTCGAACTCCTAGAAGATAAAGTCGATTTAAAGGTATTTTGGGGCTAAAATACCCAAATCACCGGTAGTAAAAATCCCGTTATATTATTGAAAAGAAATTGACTCGATATAAATGCAATTGCATTAAATACGTCTTGATTTTGTTATTTTAAACGTCTTTCCATGCAAAGAAGTTCAACCATGTCGTTGCTTTATTCATTCATGAATTGAAAGTAAGCAATCTACATCCCGAAAATCTACTGATTTGCCGTAAAAAATTGCAGAAACTTGATATACCAGGTCGATGCACCCACTCGTTGAATTTACCAACCAATTTTGTGAGTGCAAATGTGTAAGAATCAATATGCTATAGTCATTTTGGGTGCATTTATTTTTCATGAAACAATAATAATTTCAATCCCGAAAAACCATCAATTTTCCGTATAAAATCGAAAAAATCAAAATATGTCAACTCCCCGACGTGAAAATTAGATTCTACGTATGTAAAATGTAAATACTTATGTATCGATATGCTGAACAGAACTATGTGTGGACAGTCAGAAGCCCGCGGCAACATTAATTCAACAGAAAAACTGTAAAAATTAGATAGGATTTTAGCCGCTTTGCCCGCCTCTCCTCGCTACTTACAACAAACCGTTCTTATACTCATCTCAAAATTTTTCTCAGAGCTTTGGGTTATTATCAGCTTCCATTTAAACTCCGGTTCGATGGCCGAATCGGCTGCCAAAAAAGCAAGCCACTGTTGAGGGGTTCTATGAGAAATTCGTGATATTATCGGCTCTCAGGAAATCACCCCATGGCTAAAATTGGTGGTATAAATGTTTAAGTGCTTAAAATAATCGTATTCAAGAAACTAAGGAATTAAACTATGGAGTCAATTTCTTTTTAATAATATAACGAATTTACTACCGGTGATTTAGCTATTATAGCCCCAGAATACTTTTAAAGCGCCTTTGCGTTCCAGAATCTCGACGGAATTTTTTTTTTTTTTTTTTTTGCTTAAACGATTCAAGAAACATTGTAGTTAAAAATATAAAGATTTTTCGATTTGGACGTATGAAAAATGTTTAACTCGTTCAGGCACACCGTGTATTGTATGGAGTACTGCTGTTATTCGACCGTTGTCTTCAGGTCAAAATTCTTACAAAGAAGCCCCTTGCAAGAGGCAAATTTTTTGTAATTTCTCCCAGTTTTTTCAGCGTTAGGTATATAAATGAATTGTTTGTCAAATTTTGAGGTCAATTATATTTAATTGTAATTTATACTTTCTTTTTTTCCCCTTCATTTTATTTTTCGTATCGAGGAGTCGAGGTTTTGTTGATTTCTTCGGATTTCGATTACTGTAACTTCTCTTCTATTCGGCCGATTTTTATGAATGAGGTCTCTTTTTATTTGTGTTTTAACGGAGAGTAAGGAAAAAATTGCTAAATACATGCGAAACAATTTTTTTTGAAAATTGGATGAATCCTAGCGTGACGGTGAAATGGTTAATGAAGCGTGAGTAATTGGGGTACGGGTATCGGCCGCGTTGGGACCCAAGGCCCATTGTTCTTCGTGACGCCGACGCAGTGATCAGGAGCGTGGGGACGAGAGGGCTTAGTGGACTCCTGTATGAGCCACGTTTAGCAAATGGTCTAATGAGTCTCGAGGCTCATCACAGATTGCACTTACCACTATCCTGGTGGCCCCGGCTATCAGAGCAAGGAGTACCAACTTTTGAAAAGGATAACAGTGTTGTGGAGATATGTCAAAGCAACGTTGTGAACAAAACGGAGTGAGTGAAATTCTCATTCAAGGAGTGCCGAACTGGTCAGCCATCCTCGAATCAGTTCGCTTGCTTCCGCTTATATATGCATATTTTAAATCAGCGCGCCCCATTCTAAGGTTTTTTTAAAAAAAACCAAGAAACGTAGACTCTTGGTATTCATTACACATAAACTAGCGAGCCCCAGAATGAGAAACAAATTTTAATCATTATTATTGACGGATTAGTAAACTTTTTACACGCTTTGGAAAATCTCAGAAGTTCGCGGTAGTCACTTTTCGGTAAGGAACTAGGGGACTCGGTTATTGTGGGGGGGGGGGGGTCGAAACGATCGCAAAGGCGGTATACTACGTATACGCGCCAATACTCTTGATTCAATCAGATTTAAGCTTAAATCAAGAACCAAACCTCTTAATTTGAGCGAAGTTCCTTTTGATTTAAGCTTAAATCTGATTGAATCAAGAGTATTCTTTCTTGTCAATGTTTTCAATAGTCTGGACTCTAGATCCAATGTGTTTTTTTTCCAGTGAGGTTTCTTGAAAAACTGTTTTCGACGAAATTCATATGAGAGGGTGTAATGTATCATGTGAAGAGTAGACGAAGAAGTATGCTTTGTGATGCGGCTGACATTGTTCAATGACTCGTAAAGAGCCTTTATCATTCATCAATGAACGTTCAGCTCAATTAGCTTCACCTCTGAGCTGGTACATAAAATGCGCCTTCAAGTTTTCAAACGCAGGCTGGGGTTACGCAGGTGTTAAAATAGTCGTATCATTTGGGTTACATTTTGCAATAAGGAACCACTATCTCTGGCTCTTCTGTATAAGCGCCTATCTGCGTAGGGAAACTATTAGCATAATTGCTGTTTCCAAAATGAGCTAGAAATAATGGTTCCTTATTGCAAAATGTGGTCCATTTATGTTACCCTCCTTTAGTTCTGTTGCGTGAAATGCACGATACATATGACATTGTCAAGACTATTAACACTCGGTAGTTTTATTTTTCCGCTCTGAGCAGGCAAAGTCTCCAATGAAAATTCTTGTGAAATTTCTTATAAAAATACGTATTTTCTTACGAACCTTCCTTTGCATTTTTTGGCGATTTTTCTCAGCAATTGATTCTAGCAAGTGTGGATATTTTGAGGAAAAATATGTTTACATCTATTTATTCAGAAACATTTAATTGGATGATTTTGGTAATTTTAAATGCTCTCACGGCATATTTCCTTATTACAGCAGTGGTTATCCAAAAAAGTATGTGATTTTAGTGTAGATGTCTATCTCTGATGCGAAGTTATTGTTTGATAGATTGAAACTTGTAATGCCAACGAAATCATCCTTGAGTAACTCTGAGTGCTCACTTGCCATGTTAACGGAAATTGTTGCATTTGCATTCTTACCTACTTTCCAAAACAGCAAAAACCGAAAATTACTGAACACTTTTCCTAATACAGCATTGCTGGTACAAAAAAAGGTCTGTGTTTTGAATGTAACCGTTTATATTCGATACGAATAAATCTTTGGATTCATCAAAACTTATACTGCCAAGTAAATCTTCATTGAGCAACTTGGAGCACTCAGCTGCCATGTCAAAGAAAATTGCCTTACGAGCATTCTTACTAACTTTAAAAAAAAAAACCCAAAAAAATTAAGGAATTTTTCGGTAAAAAGTTGTATGAGGCTTACAATGATGCTATGATTGTGCAATTTTTCATAGCGTTTGCAGCAGACGAAATTCACTCGCAGTCGACTTACTTCCTTGAATTGTGAAGAAAAACTCGGAGCAGATTCAGGAAAAAACTCATACCAGAATTGCGGGCCGATAATTGAAATCTATAGACAAAGCTATAGACAAAGGAGACAAAACAGATATGGATAGATCCTATTGGTGGAAGCGGGTGGTTTTAATAGACTAAGAAGGTAGGTAATCGACTAACTAACGGCAACCCACTTGAGACCTGACAGTATTAGTCTATCATTTTCTCCCTTGGTCTGTAGGCCATTCAACCAATAGGATCGTTCCATACTCCCTATGTCTTCTTTGTCTATAGCTTTGTCCATTAATGTCAAAATTCAGTCCGCTGTTGGATAAGTTACTTACAACCACAGAAGTACGTTGCATAATCTTAGCAGTATTGGACATCTCATGCATACGCCCTTTTACCGAAAAATGCCTCAATTACTGAACAAGCTCATTCCACACGTCAGGTAGAATTATTCGCAATTTGGCAGCATTGCATTAGAAATTCCGAATTTCACCAGGAGAAAACGGCACCTTGTTGGTATCGATACGGGGTTTTTCTTAAAGACGTCGGGGCGCTGCTGAGCCTACTACTTGACGATGTGGCGGGAACAAAGGCGCGGGGCCCGGGCGCGGCGCGGCGCGGCGCGGCGGTATGGGGGGGCCGGGACCGGCGGCGGAATAAATGGAATAATTCTGCGACTCGATGAAGCGAAAGTAACACGCGGCCCAATCAACCCCGAGCGCGCCGCCCCCGCCTAGGGACAATGAATCAGCTTAAGTTGCCCGGATCCCCCCCTGAAATACGACGCAATTAAAAGCGGGAGCAGTTTTACGCTACTTTTACGCCGTTCCCAGCCCACAAATTCCGTTCGGCAAGCGGAGATACGACGCCCCAGCTATCGGGACGCTCCCGTCGCCGCCGTCGTGCCAAATAACGTCGCACAAAGGGCTCATTATTGACATCCATAGACAAGGCTATGGAGAAAGAAGATGGAAATTTGTGGTTTTGGGGTAGCTACTGCTATGAAAGAACGTAAGTCGAAACTAATGTGGAAAACGGTTTATTGGTAAAATAAGTCGAAGATTTTCGGCTATCGCTATCGTCAGGGCCCAAGCAGAAAAAATAATACACATTTAGCATTTGATACGTAGGAACCATAGAGGTAATAGTTGAAGTATTCTTCTATGATAAGAGACCGAAAGGCTTCGCCTTATTCAACCAATAAACCAGTTGCCATGAAAGTTTCGACTTGAGCACTTTCATAGCACTGACTACCCTAAAACCCTAAATTTACAAAATTCTATTAGTAAAATGTTTTATTTTAACAGCTTTACTTTAAATAAAGGACAAGGAAATAATTGGAACCATCTCATTAGCGAAAACGTGTGGTGGCTGCAATGGACGCAGAAGGTAAGCAATAGACTAACGGCAACCCACGAAAGACCATATCTAGTTAATTATTTTCCCCTTAGCCTATAAAAACGGCCCGTTTCAACCAATACGATCGCTCCGTTTTCCTTTTGTCCTTTCTGTCTATAGCTCTTTATAACAATCTCCATAATCAGCCTGCTATGGAGAGAGTCCTCTAAAACTGCAAATTCTGGTGTTCATTACATCACATTATAAAAAGGGGTGCTCCTGAGAAGATATTTTACAAGAAAACCACATTGAAACCTTTTTCAAACTTCTACGCCTTCTATATCAACGAGGATATATGATTTTAAATAAGTTTCCACATAGATTCCACCTCTCTCAGTGACCACTGCGCGCCGCAACGCGCGCCAAATAGGATAATTAGGAATTCTCGCTCGAAAATCCTGGGTTCCACGAAGCTGGAAGAGGCTGTTTCTTACGATGCGTTGTGGGAAATTGGAAAACCTGATATTTTCCAAAGCTTATTTAAAGAAAAACCTCCTATAAAACCCCATAAAGCAGTGTTTACTGAAATACATTCGGCAATAAGGTACCCACGTGTAATTGAGGTTTTCTTATATTACGGACAGATCCCGATTGCGAGCAGTTTCGTTGCCGCTGACGTCACTGGTGCTTTTCAATTCCCATTCATTCTTACAGTCCTCGACTAATTAGCACACCCCTTCGTTTCCACCTGTCTCTGGTTTCGTTCGTCAGAAATATATCAATTTAACACAAATTCACCTGCATTTGTGCGGAAACGTCCAACACGCGACAAGTGTGCGGAAATGCCCCAATTTGCCAAAGTGTTCGGAAACGTCCGCCGTTCATTCACGACACGCTGGCAGCCACGCAAATGCCGAGGCGGGAAGCTCCGAATTTTCCGCGTGCTTTATCTAATCAGCCGACGGGGTACAGGTGCCCCCCTCCCCCCGCCGCCACCCCCGGACAGAATTCCAGCGCTCTTGTTTGTGATTATGGGTTTCCGATTGAGAGACCCCGAGACGCGGTGTCGCGAGTGACATGACGTTGCCATGGCGATAAGCCCTGTCAGTCTTCGATGATCGCTCTCTGAATCAGCTTAATTTCGGCCATCAATTAGGCAACGATGCGTTTTAGGTTAATTAGCTTATCACGGATTAGGGGGCGGTCGTGAAATGGGGCGGAAAAGCTAGGCCGCCTCCGGAGGGATGCGATTGGAGGCGCTGAAAAATGTGCACAGCTGTTGCTGCTGCATAGGACTTCGGATTTGACCTACTTACTGATGATCTTGCTACTGCAATGGCGCTTCACACTTCGGAGGGTGGGAGGGGCTGGGGTTAAGTTATCTGTGGAAGTGTAAAAGGTAGGAGACAAATTTAATCCTGCGTGGAGAACTAATGTAATGCTCCGCTCCGCTAAGGAAAAACGCCGCTTTAGCCTTCAGACGCTTGAAGCTTTCATAATTATTTTGACAAAATATACGAATTTGCAGAGATATTCGTGAGCAAATGTCATCAAATTTTTCAGGGAAGGTTATTCGCCATTAAATCTGGAATATCAGAAAATTTCAAAGAAATATGTAAAGGACTTTTGTCAAAAGTAATTCATGATCATAATGATGTTCCTTCTCACCACCGTACTGCTGACCTACCTGTCTTAAAGATAAGCGCTGCATGGTCGATCGTGATTGCTACTTCATGCGAGAATACACGCATTTTTCTTGTTGTAGTTTATATTTGTAATTTTCTGTTTTACATCCATGGTCTCATCATACCGTGATTCCTGTGTTAAAATGGTCATTAATCCGCCAAAAATATTTTGCGCTTGCTAGAAATGTAGTGAATTAGTTCAGTGTCGTTGATTGAATACGTCTTTCTTGCCGTAAATTGTTAGGCTTTGTAGCAAAGCAGTTACGAATATCCCGCCCAAAAAATAAGACTATTGACGAGGATATTTCTTTGGAAAAGAATATTAAATCTGACATCTTTGCATCTTCTTATTAAAGGACAATAATGCCACAATCATGAGATAAGAATCGCCGTTTCAAAAGCGGGATAACATTGCAAATCTCGCGGTTAATGAGCACATAATTTAAGAAAGAAAAGCTCAGAATGTAATTTTGAAGGTTTCGGCATAACTCTGACTTAACAATGAGATCTGCTTGAGATCTCTCGAATCAAAACAGTCCTAGCGCAATTTAACTTCATCGGTGAGTGTGAAGGCAGAAAGAAGGTAATGAAAAGTGCGCCCCCAGAGTTATTAAAATTCACGAAGGAGACCAAAAATCGCGCCGGGTCTGCTTTAATAGGAGATCTCCCGGAAAGTTTTAACCAAGCTACAGTGATTCTAATTTACTGCCTAAAGTTTAAACTCGCCTCGCGTTAAGGAGCGGACGGAAGACAAATAAAATTTAACGCAAGGGAAAGTTGAATGGAATTACGGACGGTATACGCATTCGAAAACACGAGATGGGAAAAATGCTAATGAGCGAAATAATTAGTTCAGGAGGACTTAATGTCTCGCGCCGGGGAAAATACTGAGCTTTATTATTGCTAATCCCGCGCCCTTATTGGATTTCATGTCCAAAGTTTCAGTTTCACGACTTCGGCAATCATCGCTATCGATGAAAGATACAGCTGGAGAATGAAATTAAGGTTATAGGCCATAGAGACACCTTTCCGATTATACCCGTCTTGCTACAATTGAGTATTAAAGGGATTTGAATTATAATGATGACAGCCTGCTGATATTCAGTTCGGCACGTGTTCTTCGGCGATACTTATCTACGCTTAATGCCAATGGATATAAGGTTCTTTACTGTTCTCCTTTGCTCTGATATTTCGCAGTAGGCTATAGAAAATACCTGTGCGAGTGTGCCAGCATGTGGCCGTCTACTTCTCCTCGCTACGAAAAAACACCGTATGCATATGTGGTTGTAGTCAAATGTCTCATGTTGAAACATGAATTTTCTAAACTCCTGTGAGCTTTTTCGTTGAATTTTTCGCAGAATTTTCCTCGCAAATTAAGCTGGTATACGTGTAAAAATCGGAAAGAAAAATCTTCATAACTTTCTTAAAAAAGTAAATGTTCTGTTTAGAGAAGTGCAGTAAAATTTGAAAGTTGAAACAGTGATTTTTTTAGCATGATGGCACAGGAAGAGGTACTTAAGCTACTCCGCTCACAAAGGTTCCAAAAGCAATACTTGTCAAGTGTTGTATCGGAAAATTATATTAAGAAAATGAGTTGTGAGCGATTTGATGCATTTTTTGCATAGACAAAGTGGGTTGACCGGTTCTATATCTTTCCTAAAATATTGAGCCCTGAGGATGACAGATTTAAACCCTCAATGGCTTTTTTCCAAAACTAATTACTCACAGCTAACTTTCAAACATTTCAACCATGTTTTGATTGACAATTTTGGGCGTTTTTGTTTCAAAAAGTCGCCCTGAAACTCTCCTAATAATTTCGACGTTTTCCAACGTACAGACGAGGCTTTTTCTCCAGCCCAAGACTGTCACAGTCTATGAACTATCAAAATCTGATAATCTGCCACCCTCTTGCAAGTGAAATCAAATCAAAACTTACTTTACTCTCAATTCAAATTCGACTATATTTCAATTCATTTGACTCTAACTAACTTCGAACGACTCTAATTAAATCCTCATTGACTCTGACAGATCAAACAAGTATTTCATTGCATTTAAGTTGGAGTCTCAGTCGGCTCAATCTGGTAGTAGATCAACTTAACTTATCTTCAATATAGAAACAGAATGTTATTATTTTTAAAAGCGTAAGCATGCGCAAATGCACTGAACGAAAAAGTGCGCGAAAATGAAAAACTCCCATACGAACGCTACTATTTCTAATAGATGATAGATAGCTCTGCTGGGAATCCTACCTCCCCCCAATCCTCCCCCTTCCCGTCGCCCAACCCTCAAAATGCTCCGCGGGAGCGGCGATTATGAGGTAAACGTCGATTAAATGGCCTATCCGCCGGTTCAGCAAATAAATTGGAAGTGATTTGTTACCCCGAGCCCGCCAAGCTCGGTAGATAAATTTAGGTGGCGCCGAATCAATTGTCGAAAACAAATTCGGGGACTTATCGGATCAAAAGTTGCCTGTAACCGAATCGAATCGCAGGGCTAACCCTCCCCCTCCCTCCTGCCACTTCGCGGGGATCAGCTCACCCACCAACACCGCGCCTGGCCTCGCACTGTTCAAACCCTTCCAAATTGTCAGCTTTTTCTGTTCAAGGCCAACGAAGTTGTCAAACACTGGCTAGCAGTTGCAAAATTTGATTTAAATCGTTAAATTAAACTGCGGAAATTAAGTTCGTCACAGATACTGCTTCGAAAAAATGTATGTGTAATGTACGACCCCCACCCCTGTTTTTTAAACACGTTTCATTATATCAGGAAAAAACTGAGGCATCTCAAAAAGGACTTTGAGAAGTTTCAGAATATAATTCATGGCGACATTTCTACGTTTTTAACATTTTAGCAAGTCATTAATCGATGGTATTAAAAAAAATGTAAAGGTTTTAAGAGACCACATTTGAAATTTTTATTAAAATAATAATTAATAAAATAATCACGTTTCCATCGTAATATTTCCGTTATAAATGGCTTTTTCAATACACTCTTCGAGGATCTATATTTTCTACTTCAAAAACCAAAATCAAAAACTATTTTTCAATCTTTACACATGGTTTTCTAAAAATTAAAATGTTCCGCTTATTCTCCAACACTGGAAAAAAAACACATTGTAGTCCAGGCGCCTGGTAGCTAAAAATGAGGCTACCTGGAATTTTGGGTACACAGCGATTTTTTTGGCTTACTTTATGTTTTTTGGGTCGCTGAATCCGAATCTGAAGTTTCCGCACGCGTATCTGGTGAGCATTTTCCGCTATTTTGAAAAAATGGCCTAAAAAGGCCTTTTTTTGCGGTTTTTTTGATATAGCGGCTACGGACGAGGAAAAGTCCCGAATTTAGCTAATGTTTTGAATAGCTGACAAAATTTGGAAGAAAATAGTATATAAATATGCTAGGTTTGCTCAAAAATTGAGGAATCTCGGATCTCGGAACTTTGGAACGCTTCGGTCCTTAGCTGACCGCGGCGAGCCGGATCACGCGTTAACGGGTGCGCCGCGAAAACGTGAATGGGCGCGATGTTCACGATGCTGTATCTTCCTCAATTTTTAAGCAAACGTAACATATGTATACACCATTTTCTTCCAAATTATGTCAGCTATTCAAAACATTAGCTAAATCCGGGACTTTTTCTCATCCGTAGCCGCTATATCAAAAAAACCGCAAAAAAAGGCCTTTTTAGGCCATTTTTTCAAAATAGCGGAAAATGCTCACCAGATACGCGTGCGGAAACTTCAGATTCGGATTCAGCGACCCAAAAAACATAAAGTAGGCCAAAAAAATCGCTGTGTACCCAAAATTCCAGGTAGACTTACCAGGCGCCTGGACTATTGGATCTAAAGTCCAGACTCTTAAAAACATCAACAAGAAAAAGTACTCTTGATTCAATCAGACTCTAGCTTAAATCAAGAACCAAGCCTCTTAATTTAAGCGGATTTCGTTTTGATTCAACAAAAATCCGATTGAATCAAGAGTATTTTTTCTTGTCAATGTTTTCAAGAGTCTGGACTCTAGATCCAATGTGTTTTTTTCCCCAGTGAAATTGGCATAAGAACACGTGTTACTTACACCTGAAAAGTGTATTTTGTAATGAAAAGAACATGCTTTTAGAATAAACTTATTTTTCGCGGCACTATCAGGACCCGAGAACATCGACCTTCCAAGCCGCCAAAATTCAGCCCCCGAAAGTTTGATAACCACCCGCCAGGCGGCGTTAGCATCGCGTTAGAGTTAGATTTCATCCCTTCTCTGACGCGAGAGTGTAACTATATCCCAGGATGAGTCCTAACGTCCATATAAGTCCATGCTTTTCAGGAATCACACAGAATTGGAGTTACGCGTTTACGTCATAGTCGCGACGGGATTTGTGATTCCATTCTCACGTCAGAAACAAGCGGGACATTTATCACGAGCCCCCCGGCTCCGTGGATCGTCATCCTCCCCGAGGGGTACGCTCACCCGCCAACAGAGGCCTATCCCCAGACTCCATCCCTTATTCCGAGGGATAATGATTTCCCGGATCAATTAAGCATATTTCATCCCCGGAAAAAACCCCCGCTCTGTTCATCGCAATTAAAATGAATGCGAATCACTCCGGGACTACCACCCGCCCTCCTGGATAGTGTCGCAATTTGCAACCCCCCCACCCCTACCGTCCCCCATTTTCTCCGTGAATATTATCTCAGGGAACCGAATGAAGTCCCGATTCTAGTTTTTTTCGGAGAGCAGGGATTCGATATTATCTCGCGGGGGCTCAGGAATTAAACGGTTTTGTGCAAGTGTGAGTTTTTTTGGTTTCAAAACGGTATTGAGTTGGAAAAAATGATCACCCCCAGGTTAGGGCGTTTAACCCTATCGTGTATAATGTCACGTGTTAATTTAAAGAAAATAATCACTCATTCAACTTTCAAGGTTACCACCTACTCTTGATGTACCGATCATTAAGTGGAAAAGGAGAAGTAAGCATCATGTATGCCATATTTTAAAATGGAGTTTGGATTGTAGCCGAGTGCTAGAAATAATGTAAAATTTCTTTAAAAAACTTACATTTTATTAACAAATTTATACCGAAGCTTTTCGAAGCGAGCGTTTCATCGTCAGGGTCACAAAATCAATATCACAAAGGCCATAATTTAAATTTCAAACAAGGTATCATATTTCATTGATGGTAACAATGGAAAACAAGCTATTAGATCAAATCACTCTCAATAATCAAAAAATTGTCAATTACAGTCGAACACCTAAAATTATGGCCTTTGTGATATTGATATTTTGACCCTGACGATGAAGCGTTCGCTTCGAAAAGCTTCGGTATAAATTTGTTAATAAAATGTAAGTTTTTTAAAGAAATTTTACATTATTTCTAGCACTCGGCTACAATCCAAACTCCAATATATTCAGTGCTACTACCTTCAGACATTGCATTACAATGTTCGCTGATTTTTATTTTAAAATGTCCGCTCACGCACTTTCGCATGACACTTTCCAAAATATTTTCAAGCAGTTGCCAGAAAGTTGTGATCAGTTCAACCAACCAAGAGCAGCGGGTTTTTCCTGCATTTTAATGGATTCCGGCAGAAAATTTGCAACGTCGTTAATGTTTTTCTAGTATCGAAACAATGCAGTGTCTCAAAAAAGTACCTCTCCAAGTTCAGAGAGACGCTGTGTAAAAGTTTGGCCTTTAGTAATCCGAAACGCCTACAAAATTTGATACTAGCGATTAAAAAAAGATGAGGCGCCCGAACCAGGGTTGTCACTTGTAAAAGAATCTCATATTGCCATGGATGGCGTTTGGATGTTCCACTTTTTCTGAATGACACGGCAGCTTCAACCGTGGCGAAGGGGGGGGGGGGCTTTAAACCTAAAGGGTTAATGAGCGCATTGTTGCTCGCCGCCTGTTCTCGTCGCATCTCTTACGAAAAGGACGTATCTGTATCTGCACATGAGCCCTGGAAAGCATGGAGTTATATGGACAACAGGGCTCACGTGGATATAGAGATAGGTTTTTTTGTCAGAGGGGCGACGTTCTCAGATAACAAAGGCGTGTAATACCGAGGAAGTCTTACCGTTCGGATTTATGACTGTACTTTCTGGAAATCTTTTACGTCCTATTTAATTTGCTCCTGTCTAATTGCTTTAAAGACTCAATTTTTCCCTGGAATTGGGTTAGTTCCGGGCCCCCGCCGGCAGTCTGACGTATCTAACCCAGTTTACTTCCTCCGTTTCATTGCAACAGCTCTTCGGAGTTTAAGGGATTTGTTGGCTATCGGAAATTGATCAGCGAACACTTTTTTTTCGAAGAAGCAGTTAGATAAAATGAGTCGTTTCGTTTAACAGATAGTGTTTTGCTCTTGTGTTTATTATTTTGTGCAGCGATTATTTCTGCTCGGTGGCGTCCAATTCAGGCTCATAACTTGTTCTCAAAGAACTGGATCCTCAAGAGCTTAAATCTCTGTGAATCCTGTTTCAATTTCTCTTTTTTTCTTATTTTTCTTCTTCTTTTTATATAACGTGAACGTTGACTTCCAACTGTTATTCGCGTCCAAGAGTTTTTTTTTTTTTTTTTAACTCTTGGACGTGAGAAAAAAACTCTTGAGAAAAAAAATAAGGTTGTTTCAAAAGAATGTTCTTTGACCTCAAGGTACAATTTTTTCAGTCCGGATCAATCTTCAACATTTTTTTTTTTTTTATTGATTAAACATAATTGGAGTAGCATCTATAAATAATTTTGGTTAGTATAAATTTAATATTAGTCCTTATTATATTTTTTTTTTTCGTTTTCTCATGCATTTTTTCTTTCACCACAGAAGAAATTATTTCCTCTGACAACTCTTATAGGTGGAAAAATCGGTCTAGAGCGCACATAAGGTGATTTTTTTAAATTTCTTTTCAAAACTCAAAGAACTTTCGGTTTTTCGAATTTTTAAAAATCTTTCCGTCTAAATTTAGAGAAAAATTCAAAGAATGAAGCAAGAAATTTGTTGATAATCCGTCGAGTGGAACTTGAAAAGAATATTACTAAATTTCACCTTTTAAAGAATGAAACTCATGTCTTTCATTAAGGCGGCATATATTTTAGGGTTCAGTAGATTGAATAAAACACGAGTAAACCAGGCAACGTAAAATGCAATGAAGCTAATTCCGTTTAAATCCGTCCAAATATTATCAACATTTCCTCGCCAAAATATTTATGAACGCACGACTTATGTCGCCCCTCCACAACAACATGTGTAGATCATGGCCGGCATTATAAAGGCCCTTCGCAAAGTTTTCATTAAAGTCGCTTGAAATCCCATTAATAGCGTGTCTACATGGGGAGGGTCTTGGGGCGATTACGGGACAATTAAACGGCGCGACGCATTGACGTAAGTTGAAAAGAAGTGACCGCGATGAATGGGAGGAGGTGTGCAGTTCGCGGCGAGGGAGGAACAAATGGACGCATTTATGCTAAAACGAACTATGTCACACGCAATCCCCTATGTACGTAGTTTCTTTTAGCATAAAACTTCCAAATGTGAAGAGTTCCCCGATGAATGGGGCTTCATGACAAAGGGTCAAGTCACAATTGCATGATGTAGGTTCAGTAAGCCGCAATTGTCTCGTTTAAGTCGCCTTAGCATTCTGAATAATACATCCGTACGGTAGGAATGGCATGTTTGACTTTTATCCTTTCCGTGTCATAACAGTGACTTTAATAGCAGAAATAATCGAGTCCCTTGGAAACTACTTTCAAGGTACTCCTTCAAATTACTAAGCAACGCTTTCAAGAGCATAAATATTGATTGTTTTTCTTGTTTGTTTATGTTTCAGGTAAGCAAGTTTGACTTCTTATTCGCGGAGCCAAAAAGGATGAGTGAGTTTAAACAAAGTGTCTATGCTATTAATATGATTTTTCATTTAAAATAGTGAAAGTTTAATTTTATTTTGTTCAAAGCGAATGTTTGTGAGGAATAAGCACACTTTTTTAAAATAAATTTTCACTCATAATGAAAAAAAATTTCCGTGATGTGAGCCAAACGTTCGATGGTCAATCTCAACAATGCGAAGTGAAAAAGATAGTATTTCACAAAACTATCGCTTAAATATACTTAATGTTCATACTTGTTTTTTTTTTTTTTTTCTTTCTTTTCTTTTTTGAAAATTGTACTCTTCATTGAAAACATTGTCATGATGTGAGTCAAATGTTCGGTGTTCAATATCAAATTATTTTAGTTTTAAAATCTTTGGTTCGTGTAACCGAACTTGCGGTTCGTTAAAGCAATTTTTCAAATGTTCTTGGTGAAAAAAGATGCTGCGTTTAACAGGCCGCATGTTTCGGGCGATATTGAACACCGAATATAGTTCACGAAGCCGAGTGTGAGCCATGACGAAGCATTCTAGTGACGAAACAAGGCAGATGCGAACCAACTTCCATTTTCCAGGAAATTAAGTTAGGAGCTGTTTTGAAGAACACTATACCAAGCTTCTCACGTTACAAAAGATGATGAGCGAAAACCGAAATTTTCATCGTACCTAAGTGAGTACCGAAGATCGCACCTCGTACCTCACGTGAAAAGTGAATCCTACATTGAGTCGTTCTGAGAATTAAAACTTGAAACTTTCTCTTCAATTTACATCTAAAGTGGGTTGGTTGTTCTCCGACTTTGCACGTTCTATACTTTCATTTCTGTTGTTTTCAGCATCTTTAAGCAGAACCGCGCTAAGCAGAAAGGAACCAAGGCACATGAGCTTTCGCCGAATTCAGCTGGGCAATTTAATTTTTTACGAAGGATATTTTTGCAGATTCCTTTGAAAACTTTATGGCATTCGCTTCGTACCATGTAGAAAATTCACTGAAATCTACACAAAAATTCGCACATCCGTCTAAATGCAAACAATTAACTTGCCCAATTTAATTTGGCAATAGCTCATATGACTTGGTTCCTTTCTGCTTGATAGGTCCAAGTGCCAATACAGCAGAAGAAAGGAGAGACGTATTCGGCCTCCGAGTTCAACTTTTCTCCCGAATCTGAGAGACACCTCATTGTCAGCATGTAGTAGAGCATTGTGAGTTCATGCCATGCGCTATCGCGCCTTCAATTTTTGCAGATGCAACTCGGAAATCCACCAAGCACGAATAGTGGTATCTCTGCGCCGTTTTCATGTGTAAAATTAAACTGTCCAATTAAATTTGGCAATAGCTGATATGGCTCGGTTTCTTTCTGCTTGGCGCGGTCCAAATGAATCCGATACTCCACGTATGCAGCACGAAATTGCAAAGGTACAGTCGCTTCGATGAAAAACTCCGATAGTCCCTCTCGACGCGGGGAAAAGCGAAAAGCGTAATCATTCCGATTTGAGGAAGACACGCTCGGAGCAGACCGCAGAAATCAGGTCACCGGGATGCTCCTGCAGTTCGCATCTCGCGGCAGTCATTTAGATAGCGACTGCGACATGTGTAATCAACAGCATGATTTAATACCGGACGGGAAAAAAACCGCATTTTCGCCGGGCGCCGCGGTCGCGAGCGGAGAGACATTTCGACTCAATAAAAAACAATATGGCGAGGAGCTCTTCATCGCGTTTGACACGGGGAATTAAATGAGGGATGATGGCGTCGGGCCGCGGTCGCACGAGCGGGAAAAGACCGCCCGGCGTTGTCGCCGTGAACCGATACTCCGGATAAGAGCAGTATGTGCAGGAAATACGCTTTTAAAAATTCCCTGTTCATGGTTTCTTTGGGTTACTTTTACATATTTTATTTTCCGTCAAATCGCCCAGTACAACTTGGTGATGAAGTTCTTGCGTGTGAGGAATGGAGATGTTGCATGTGTGAGGAATTTGCGATTTGATTGTTGATTCTTTAGTAAAAGTTCGTGAGAAACACGAGGGTGCCACTGGTTTTCTCTGAAATCAAATCCCAAGCTCAAAAAAAGCTCTCAAGTTGAGGCCAAAATGGAGGGGATATCCCACGCTATCCTTAGAGTCCACCTCTACATCAAGACAAACTCTCCGTGCAAAGATAGGAAGCAAATACATTAGCAGTGATGCCGTGTTTTCAGTTTTGGAGTCCCCAAATAAAGTGGCAGCCCTGTCAATGTACTTGCTCCCTATCTTTGCATGGAGAGATTGTTTTGATGTAGAGGTGGACTCTCAGGGTAGGGTGGGATATCCCCTCCATTTTGGCCTCAACTTGAGAGCTTTTTTGAGGTTGGGAGTTGATTTCAGAGAAAACCAGTGGCACCATCGTGTTTCTCGCGAACTTTTACGCGAACTTCAAATCGCAAATTCCTCACACATGCAACTTCTCCATTTTGTTCGTAATTCGATCTGAAGTGTCAAAAAATTTCAAGAAAAAATATCCATAACTTTCTACAAAAATAAATATTTTCAAAGAGAAAATTTGGCAACATCCGAATGCACGCACGCCGTTTTTCCTCAGCAAGACAGCGCGACGTAAATGAAACATCGTACCAGTTCTCATATGATTGAACTTTTTTTATGCAACGTGGCGGCAAGGGGGGGGGGCGTAACCCAGATCCAGCGGAGACAGGAGATAACCGCCCGCTCAGCGCCAGAGCGGGACGCAAAATAATAACAATAACGTAACGAAATAAAACGGGAACTGATACCCACTCAAGTAAATTCAATTACCCCGAAAAACGTGTCAGCCCCAATAAAAATTGCGGGGTAACCGCCGGATGATGGCACTTCCGGAGCGAGGCATAAATCTCGGCCGGTGGGGCCGCGCGCTACTCCGGGGTCTCTCGTCTCTTGACGAATAAAAGGTTCAGTTTGAAAGTTTACGCATCCGAGAAAATTTTGAGGGGGGCGATGATGACTTAAACGAGATCTTCTCTTAACTACGTTCCGGGATTTTCACTCTTTTTTTTCAATACATACTCCTTCCTAGTAGCACTGAGTGGACCCCTACTCTGCCGTGCTAAGGAAGACCGCCGTATGAGCCTTCAGGCGTTGCCAAATTTCCCCTGGCAAATCACTAATTTTCAGGGAAAGTTTTGAATATTTGTTCACCAGTTTCCCAGATAATTTTGTTTGTAATTTGATCTAAAACGTCTGAAAATTTCAAGGAAAAATATTCATAATTTTCCTCAAAAATCAACATTTTATCGAATGAAATTTGGCAACTCTGGAATGTTCATACGGCGTTCTTCCTTAGCACGGCAGTACTGCCGTGCCTAGGAAAAACGCCGTATGAACATTCCAGAGTTGCCAAATTTCCCTGGACAAGTAATACATGTTTGAAGATCTACATCTCTCCTTAAAATTTTCAGATATTTCAGATAAAAAAAATGAGTTTTTATTGAAGGAAATATGGCAACGTTTGAAGGCGCATATGGTGTTCTTCCTCAGCACGACAGCCTAGACAAGGGGTGAATTCGTCGTTTTTCTCACAAAAAAACGTAACTACATCTCAATGTTGTCAAATTCCCCGCGCAATTTGAATTTTTACGGGAAGAATTTGTACTGAAAATTTGTTTGATTTTTTTTTCTGATCTCATGCTAAAATCAGACAAATTTTGCACAAAAATTTCAAAAGCACATTCTTGTTAAATATTGAATGGTTTGAGTCAATTTTGGAACCTTCGAATGGAGTTACATAACTTAGTCGGAAAAACGACAAATTAAAATATTATGATGTCTGTATTTGTCATTTAAGTCATTCAAAGTGTCATTGAATTGAGTCTTGTTATTATTGTTCATTCATAAAATCTCGGATTGGGTGTCTGACCATGGAGATGTTTGAGTGACAGTCTCCAAGTATGATAAAATTACCCCAAAGACGGTAGGCGGTAAATTTTTCTTCCAAAACACAAACACTGTCTAAAGTCAAAAACACTAGTCAAAAAACACTGAATGGCTGTGCAGCTCTGCATAAACGTATATTTAAAAGCGCAAGAATTTCCTTCGAAAGTTTGAATATGCAACCCCGCGACAGTCAAGTTAGAATAGTTGCCGCTCAAAATTCACGGGAAGCTCGAAGGCGCATTTTCCAACGGAGCCCTTTAGATTTTAATCTTGGATTGAGGGTCGGGCCATAGAGCGGTTTTAATGACAGCCTCCAAGTATGATAAAATCTCCCCAAAGACACGGTGGGCGGTAAATTATTACTCCAAAACACGAACACTGTCTAAAGTCAAAAACACTAGTCAAAAACACTGAATGGTTGTGCAGCTCTGCACATAAACGTATATTTAAGAGCGTAAGAATTTCCTTCAACAGTTTGAATATGCAACCCCACGACAGTCAAGTTAAAATAGTTGCCGCTCAAAATTCACGGGAAGCTCGAAGGCGCATTTTCCAACGTAGCCCTTTAGATTTTAATCTTGGATTGAGGGTCGGACCATAGAGCGGTTTTAATGACAGCCTCCAAGTATGATAAAATCTCCCCAAAGACACGTTCGACTGTGAATTTTACCTCTAAATCTAGTCAAAAACACAGAATGGCTGTCCAGCTCTGCATAAACGTTTTTTTAAGATCACAAAAATTTCCTTCAAAATTTTGAATATGCAATCTCACGACAGTCAAGTTAAAATAGTTTCCGCTCAAAATTCACGAGAAGCTTGAAGGCGCATTTTACGATGGAGCCTTTTAGACTTTAATTGACAACTTCTTGAAATACTGATGATGAGGTTATTGGTATTTATCCACCGATATGTTGGTAAATTCAATGTCAAATTCTGTATTCTGTACAATTTTTTCACTCTTGTTCTTCTCGTGAGTGAAAAATTCAAATCACTCTTAACCAATGCTAAATAAAAAAGATACGTTCAAACATAATATAAGTTAACTGCGCGAATCGTGCTACGTGAAAAAAGGGAAACGTATATCAGAATGCTTAAATCCTTACTTTGTCCAGGGATCCATTCTCTATGCAACACTCTGCTTCACATTTCCTTCGCTCAAAACAAACTGAGTAAAAGGAATTTTGCAGTGGAATCGCGCCAGGAATGTCAATTTTGCTGGTTTTTGACAAAAATACCATAAAATATTTACATTTAGTATACATAGATCACAACCACAACCTCCTTCAAAAAAAAAAGGAACCCAAAGAAACATCGTTCGGTTCGTCTTTTTCGTAGGATTTAACAAGGAAACGTGTGCGACTGTGCCAGTTTTTCTTTCGTTCAGACTGTCTAGTGGCCCATTGCCTAAATTTTGATAATGTCATTCTTTTTTCACACATGGCCGTCCTTTAGGTAGTATTTCTTCTTTTTCTTCTCATCATTAAAAAACTCCAAAGCGGAGCAAGTCCTAAGAAATGCGGAAAAAGTGATGAGCGGATTCGGAGGTAAGACACAGTAGGAGGTGTTATCCCGATTGGAATTCGCTCTGCAAGTTGAACTTGGCTTTCGCCATTAAGGAGCCCCGCGAGGCAAAGAGCAAAGTTCACTACTCCAAAAGTTAGCTTCTATTATGTGCGAAAATTCTACGTTCTCAATTATTGTTATTAATTACACAAGCAAACACACAAGACCGCCAGTTTGCAACATCACTCGCTCTTCACAATGAAATGCACGTATTGTATACTGCCGTGCTAAAGAAGAACGCCGCACGAACATTCGAGAATTACCAAATTTCCCTCTATACGAGGTTTATTTTTTCGGAAAGTTATGAATATTTTTCTTCGAATTTTCAGGAGCTTTAGCTTGAAGTGCGAGCAAAATTATCTCTAAAAAATTGGCAGAGAAATATGCACAAGTCTACTGGAAAATTCGTGTTTTATCAAATGGAAAGTGGCAACGCCTGATGGTTCATACGTCGATTTGCCCTAGCAAAGCAGTAAACTCATGTCTATTCCAGCAACGCTGCGCATACACGCGCTGACGTCGTAAGTGCTAGTGAAATTAATCCGTACAGAGCCATGTTGTAATATTTTCGGGGAAAAAAATCGAATTTTTCTCAAACCTAATGAGAGTGAGACTTGCAGAGCGCATGGGAAATTAAGTGAAGAGTGCGGAAATGAAATTTTGGATTGTTAGTAAAGGCAACACCGCGGTGAATTTGACTGAAACATGTTTGCAGCCCGCCGGAAGTTCCCGCCCTTAATCTTACAAGTGGTTCGTCTGCGTACGGTGCATAACGTATAGCTTTTACGAGTGGTTATTGTCATAACGGGTGACCTGAATTCGACGCGAAAATTTCCTCACAATAACTGAGGGTGCTGTCTCGCTCCCGAGCCGCTGCTCTCTTACGCTTCCTTTCTTTCTCAGAAGCGCACGACCAAATTATACCTCCGGAAATGTATTTCGAGAATGAATGGAGTATCTTTTTTGATCTGGAGCAGTGTGAAATATTGCATTTAAGTGAGGATGTAGGTGAAAAAATGGCGTGAGTGGCGAAATGCCGTTCTGAGGAAAGCATGGTTTTAAGCATTGTCACAGTGAGACACAGTCATATCTTGCTCAAACATTGAGATGCGGTCTTATCATTCATATGGTTCCCTTGCACGTACGCCTGGTTCCGAATAAGTGCTTCTTCTAAACTATTTATTGAAATGGTAGTTCCGCGGTCAGCAGTTAAATAATTCTGTGTTCATCGTTACTCTGGGTTAATTAGAATTACTTTTTTTCGGTCAGATCAACCGAAAGAAGTTGGGTAATCGACCAAAACTTGTAGAGTGGCGCAGGTGACGAGTCCTGTCCACCCCTGAAGAAGTAAGAAAAGCGGAAATGCCTTCAATTTTGAACACGCAACACGCACATCCGTGGGACACGAATAGTTGTATCAAGGCGCCTTAACTAACCCAAATTCAGATACTTTTTTAAGTCTAGATAATCATTGATTGAATCGGCCGCTCTGAAAAAGACCGAAGTGCTCGAAATTATATATCAGGAAAAAAATAAAAAACTTTTTAATCGATCCCCTTTAAATTTCAGAGCTCCGAATTATTAGAGCGTTGAATTAATTAACCACATTATCATATAATCTACGATTTAAAACGGGTCGATTATCACAGTTTTTGATGTTTTTCTCGTATTTCTATTTCCGCGAGGCTTATGTCTTTTAAATAATGACCGACTCAACTGTTGGCCTTAGATACCGTGGCCTTGTGTAAGTAACTCGTAATACTCTCCCTACACACATACTCTATCATTAGAGTTTGCTACAATAATAATTGACAAGTCCCGCACATCTCTGAGGAAGTGAGGAAAACGGAAGTGCCTTCAATTTTGGATATGCAACACGCACATCCGTGGAACACGAGTAGTTGCATCGAAGCGCCACAACCAACGCAGGCTAGTCTTTGTAAAGAAGAGGCGCCTTCAATTTTTAAATACGCAACACGCATATTCAAGATACTGAAAATATAAGCAAAATTTTAAGAAAACCTTTAATTAAAATCGTAAATATGCATTGAACTTTTGAGGAAAACAGACAAAATAAGTTGTAAAATTCATTTGAATAAGCCGTAAATTTTTTTGAAACGTTTAAATTTCGCCCAAAATGTCGCAAATAATTCGTCAGCTGCCAGTCAGTGGGGCACACTCGTCTATTAGCGTATGAATTGCATTTGAAATTGAATGGCCGTATGTGAAAACGTCCGATGTCCAATACAGAGTTTCAGAATTTGAGTGGATGATTCCGTTGTAACTTAAAGACACAAGATGGTTTAAGAAGTCAGGAATTTAGAACAATTGTATAAATAATACCCTAAGTATAATTAAACGTTTAAAGGAGAGGTCGATCTTATTCATCAGTGTCGTGGGGCAAAAGAAACCATTGCAATTATTAAACCCTGCATTGGACAATGGACGTTCTCGCATCAATCGATTCAATAAACGACCGGGTTGGCGTAATTTTTAGACTTTTGACCGGCAAGTCCGCGGACTAGATGTCTAGTTCACGAAATGGGCAAAACTATCGAACAGTTCGCGGATTGAGAAACGGTGATGACCTGTACACGAATGTACACGAACGGGACAAAAAATTTGCCCGGTATCGGGACGCAACATTAATATGGCAGCAACGCTTTCAACCCTCTTTTTCATAAATTTCGTCACTTCACGCCAAAATGCACTAAAAATAATGACAACACAGCTCGATCGAGCGTAGGCGGTCTTTCTCGGTGAGGAAACGTGGATTTCTTTCGCTCCGTGTAACGAACCTACTAATTTCGCTCTTCCGGTTCCGGCTCGGGCATAAATTCGTCCCTCGTCGACGAAAAAACGTAACCCAGTTTCCGCGCGAGTCCTGGAATCGTTGAGATGTAAACAAAAGAGAGCGCATCTTGAAGTGCATTACCGTCTTTTTGCCGGGCGGAGCGACGAATTAAGTGTTTTTCGTACGAGTTTTGAGCGTGATCGAGAGAACGGGAACCGGGGGGAGGGGGGGGGTAGAGTAGCGAGCTAAAGTGATGGGTGGAAAATTAGGAGACGCGAGGAAAACTTGCTGCAGATATATCTTCGCTCCTCTGACGTAAGGGCGTATCTCAATTTTCACGGGAGCCTTGTTTTACATGTAAGTCAATGCTTTCCTGGGCTCATGCTGAAATCGAGATACGTTTTTACGTCCGAAGAGCGACGATACATACCCATCCCAGTTGCCAGGGTTCTCAAAGTGAGGTTTTTGCGGTGGGGACTATACTGCCGTGCTAAAGAGAAACGCCGTATAAACATTCGAGATAGGCCAAGTTTCCTTTAGAGAAGGATATAATTTCAAGGAGAGTTTTGAATATTGTTCCTCTTTGCATTTTTAGATAATTTAGATCTAATAGCGAAAAACGTCTCTGAAAAATTGGAGGAAACATATTTACAGATTTTCCTGAAAATTTGGATTTCATCAGCACTGGAAAAAAAAACACACTGGATCAAGTGTCCAGACTCTTGAAAACATTGCCAAGAAAAAATACTCTTGATTCAATCGGATTTTTGCTTGAATCAAAACGAAATCCGCTTAAATTAAGAGGTTTGGTTCTTGATTTAAGCTAGATTCTGATTGAATCAAGAGTATTTTTTCTTGTCGATGTTTTTAAGAGTCTGGACTCTAGATCCAATGTGTTTTTATTCCAGTGAGGGGAAATTTGGCAGCGTTTGGGGACTCATACCGCTCTGCCATAGCGCGCCAGCATCGATGACGAAATCCCAGAACCACGCAACTTGGTTTGGAAAGTCATAGATTCTTTGTGACAGTTGAAATCTTCAAAAGATGGCAGATCATTCTTATTTCACAATAAAAGTGTGGTGTTTCCCTGCCTTCTCTATTTTGAGCATAAAAAGATGGTTTCGTTTTATGAAAAAGTAATGAACGAACGGTAATTTTGCAGAAGAAGAATTGGACAAAATTTAACAGAAATTTATCAAGGCACAACAAGTTTGAACCAAGTGAAATAGGTTTAAAATTGTTTTCTTCCATAAGGATCCTTTATAAAGAGCAAGGAGATTCAAAGTCACATTACTTTCACAGAAAAAAGGAAAAATTCGAAGCAGAGATCCAAATAGGTCATTTGTCGTGAATGAATCAAGTCGCACAACCTGAGCAGTATCGTAAACCTTATACTCTCTTTATCAAAGAATCCAGCCATCGTGAGCTAAGAACTATTGTAATAACTTTGGCAATTGTCACGTAAACGTTTCTTCTTTTTACCTGAAAAAAGAGATTGAATCAGCCTCGCTTGGCAATGTTGGTCACACAACTCAACTTGGCCGGAGAGCAGTTGTCGTTTTACGATCGTTCGGGGGCCAAAAGTGCGTGAGGTGCCGCAGAAACGCAACAGTCAACAAAAGCGGAATAACGGCGACTCACTCACGAGGAAAATGCGAGTGACAAAAGCCCTAGCTCCGAGTAAAAACAGCGAATCTGCACGAAGATCACATCAAACTTACGCGGTTTTTACGGCCGCACGACAGAAAGTGTCTCTTGAGGTGCGAGGCTTTTTACAGCTTATTTCACATTTTGTCCCGGTAAGTTCGTCGCCATTGCGCTCTGGTGGCAGAACAGCACAACTGCGTTTCAAAATAAGCTCGATGTGATTATTTATCTCTGCTGTTAGTAGGTTTCACGAGGTAGTCTGTCGACTGAACGATGAATGATTCAATTGGCTGTTGTCGAATGGTCCTGCCGTTGTCGCTTATGCAAAGGAGTGATGAATTGCCCACACTAATTCTGATTCTAAGCGGATGAAATAGCATATTTTATGAAGCCAAAATTTTGAAATGCTCTTCAAAAATTCGAAGACTTGACATTTTCATGAGAAAGCTTTAAAAACTTTTTTGAGACGTGAGTTTAGGATTTCGTAACTTATTTGATCTATCGATCAAATTTTTGATGTACTTGATTCTTTATTCCTTTTTAACCTGTACTGTCCTACGATATATATGCGCTGTGGGAGACCTTCAAAATCATGATTGAGATTTTGGTTCCTACCTCCCGTACCTTTTACCACTTATCAGTACCTTATGTAAACGTAAACAGTGCAATACAAGTACTTCAACTCCCAAGCTTGTAAAGTTGCATACTCACTGAATTAAGGGGAATCTTACAATTTTTTTAACCGGTGCTACACTTTTTTTCTCATTTGTGAAAGTGTAGGATCGCCATTGAATGTACGGAAAATAATCTTACGAATTCATAATTTTGAAGACAGGGGTGTAAGAATTGATTTTGATCCACTAATTTCTTGATCATTTTGTAAAGATGGGATCGAAAATTTCCCGATAAAAATAGGCAGAGACGGGCATCAATTTGCATACAACTGCGGTATACCATACCGCTCTTATTTCTCCCTCTCTTTCTCCCTCATTCTCTCTTTCAACAACCCGGAGGACTCATCGCTGTTTCACCGGAAAGGACGTCAATTCTTGCGCAAGCGCTGCTCTGAAAATTCTAGTCTTTTGCGAACAAGACGAACAGCGTAGCGTAGACGCTTTAGTAAAATAATTCGGTTTGTTTCAATTTTTGCCGCATTTTGAAGTATATTCGATGTCAAAAATTGTCTGCTCTTGCCGGTAAGAGGACATAGTATAATCAGGATTTTGTACGATCGAGATAGGGTGTCAATATACCGTAAAGGACGAACGGAGAGTAAGGAGGAAAAAGTTACGACGGAAATTCAGGAACATCACGTATGAGTGAGTTAAGATTGCACGTCCTCGATTTTTCCCTCTTGTTTTTGCTGATCCATTTTCCAGTTTTCCAGTTTTCCTCATCGCGAGCTCAGTGGAAATGAAGTATGAATAAACAACTAAATGGCATCCGAATCGATGATGAAGGGAGCACTATCAGTAATCAAAAAGGGATCAAGCACGAAATTGGCATGTCAAAGAACGTTGCAAAATCATGATACTGTAACCCACTGAAACGAAGGACGAGAGATCTTGGAGAAAATGAAACAGAAAAAGAGAATGAGGTCAAGAAATACATTTTCGAAGTACTTTTCCCAGCTTGTTTGCTTTTTTCCCTCAAGTATGTTGAAGGAAGAAATGACAGTGGTTATGTTTTTCCGCAACTCACGTTGTTCAAATGAGAGCGAATTGAGAAATGAAAAATTAATAAGTCCATGAAATTGACCAGTAATTAGTAAAGCAGTAACTTTAAAATATCGATAAGGCTGTTATTGGCTTCCTCTGTGACTAAAATTCATCGAGATTTGCAACAGCAGCATTGTCCATTTCATCAATAGGAGAGGTCGGACGAAATTCGGGAATTTTAAACGCGTATAACGCCGTTTGTACGAAACTGTGAGGTTCTGAAAGTGGTTCCATTGGTTTTCTAGTGAAATTTTCTCTCCTTAGCACCCATTGGAATGTAAAATGTGACGAAATAAACACCAAAATTTGCAGTTTTAGTCAAAAATTTCATATCCGACCTCGCTAATTGACTCGATCCGTTGTGCGACCATGGAACTCCAAAAATGTGTAGTCGTGGTGTTTCAAAATCTCCTCCCCCCTATTTTATTTCTTAGGAGACCAAACCGACATCATCGTCTGAAATTTGTACAGAATATTCTTCAAATCTATAAAAAAAATTGCAGGAATTTTAAAGAAATGACGTTTATTAGTTTTCAATGTAAACGCAACTCTGCAGTTTCACCATCGGTATTTCCGCTTGAACCCCAGAAAGCATGTATTTGTATGTAAAACAGGGCTCACGTGAAAATTGACGTATGCCCTTACGTCAGAGGGGCGACAATTAAAATGCACTCGAATGGAGAATTTGCACACAATAATTTAATTGCTTCATCTGAGAGTGCTTAATGAACTGAATTCGCAGCATTTTTCATAGTTTTTTCTGCATGAGACATTGGAGAAAAATATATTTAAAAGTGAGAAAATGTGCCTCCCTATGACGTCATCTGGTGGCATTTTCTATTTAAACACATGTATTTTAGCAGATTAGGTTATTTTGTCATATTTCATCCAATAATTATTCAATTTCGAAACCCAGGATATCCTCGTACTCAGTTTTCCTAGCAGTATCATTTTCAAGATGAAATTCGCAAAATTTAAGACACCTGCAAATTCTCTATTTGAACGATCAAAATGAATTGATAGTCCATTTTTTGTGTCTACGTTTGATCTAGGTTAGTCTAATTCGCAGAAACAACGTCTCATGTCCAGCTGCGTTGTTCGTTGGTCTACACTGGAAAAAAAAACACATTGGATCTAGACTCCAGACTCTTAAAAACATCGACAAGAAAAAACACTCTTGGTTCAATCGGATTTTTGCTTAAATCAAGAACCAAGCCTCTTAATTTCAGCGGATTCCTTTTTGATTTAAGCTTAAATCTGACTGAATCAAGAGTATTTTTTCTTGTCAATGTTTTCATGAGTCTGAACTCTAGATCCAATATGTTTTTTTTCCAGTGCATACAAAACTGAAAGAAAGAAGAAAAACCAAGAAGCACGCAATCTTTGGTTTTAACCCATTTATAGATCGATCTTTTAGAGTCAGCACGTACAATTTTAAGTGTTTTGTTGCACGTACACCAAGCTGCAGCACAGTAAAATCACATAATTTAAAAGAAAAAGTTAAAGTGCTTTGGAAATCATTAAATTTGTAACGGAACCACATTAATATTTACAAAACGCACAGTATATTTTCCTTTAATACATTTCTTTTTTCATCAATTTAAATGAAAATAATACATGAAGATTGAGCAAGCATGTCAAAATTATAAGTTGGAAAACGCTGACTCCGCGAGCTTAAATATTAGAGCCCTACGCGGAGCGTCGTGCTGCCAGCGCGTAGCTCGCACTGACGCCTACAAACCTAACAGAATACTTCACGCATTGCGCAATGCTTGAAGTATCCCTTTGGGTTTGTAGGTGCCAATGCGTGTTTTGAGCTGGCCGCTCGCCGCTCGAGTCTGGCGACTCTAGATCCAACGTGCTTTTTTTCCAGAGTATTAGTGGATTGACCTAGCAGCCAAGTCAGTGTTCAGCCCGACAACGCTGCTATGAACTTTTGTTTCATTTGAAACAGTTTTCGCACGGGACGACCGCAGCTTGCTTGGACGCAAGTGCCCGTCCTTTGGCCGAGTTCCAACTAGCCCCGGGCGGTTGTTACATTGCTGCGTATCTTTTACCACCAGAAGGCCATTCCTTATTTCGTCGTCCTCACCACCTCCACAGCCGTGCTCTGTCACTCCGGTGAGGACTTTTCCTCCTTGTTTCCGGCCACTGAGTCTAACTCAAAAGCCTCCACCGGAATCGCCTCTTGTTCAATAATGCAGCCCAGAGACATCCGTTTCCGGTTGTTTCCTTTTTTTCGCCTCTTGGAAAATATCACGGAAAAAAGTATTCTCTTGGCTGATTTTGGCGCCAGTTTTAAGAGTACACCGAGAGAAAAAATTGATAGAATGTACCATTCCTTCACGTTGTATTTTACACAGCGTGAATTCAAAGTCGATTCTGCCACAGGACCTGCACCAGTATATAGTAACGTTTACCTTTCTTCTGGCAGAATTGACCCTGAATTTGACTTCATTTTGCAATATGGAACCACTATTTCTGGCTCATTTTAGAAACAACATATGTATAGTCCGAGAGCCCGGTGACATTTTGCGACAAACTTGTGACACAAGTTTTGACCACTTAAATCAATAGCTTTACTCAAATTGACACTGAAAATGGTCATTGGTCACGTTGTGGGGTGTGCCAACACGTGGCAGACAACCATTTTCCGTGTCAGTTCAGATTCAAGAAGTCAAGACTTGTGTCCCGAGTTTGTCCCAAAACGTCGGGCTCTCGGACTAATACGAGCCATTGGTTTCTCAATGCAGATGCGTGCTTTTATGGAAGAGCCGGAGATAGTGGTTCCTTATTGAAAATTTTAATCCATTTGACGCTGTATGAAATGCAGCGTGACGGAATGGTGAATTCTACCAATCTTTTTTCTCCGTGTAGTTGCACCAACCAGAGGTACGGTGAGTTAGCCGAAAGTGTGGTTGGATCAACCATTTCTCTATCTGGTGTAACTACTCTTATAATTGGCTCCAAAATCAGCCAGGAGTGTGGTTGTGTTTGTGATTCTTTTTTTAATGACACAAATTTTACAAGTAACTGGGAGTGTCTCGAAATAATTTACCACCTTGCAGACAGAGGGAGGACCAAAGAAAATACTTAAGCACATGTTTCCTCATCAGAATTCTATGTTGGAACACGGTAAACACATTAAACATGTGAACTCGGCTGGGATTTTTTCCCAATAATGAGATATGCGTTTTAGACTGAATTTGATCGCATGTTCGTGAAATTACCGAGTTCTGTCTAAACGAATCGTGCGTCGAATTGAAGCGCTGTCTGCTTTGTTAAAACATCAAAAATATCAAAACTAAACTCATAAGTAAATTACGTTTTGTAATCAGTATTTACTATTTTTGGCTTATTTTAAAAATATCATGCGTTCCATCAGTTTCCCAATGTAGATAGGTGATTTCATGAAACCATAGAAGTAGTAAATCTCCAATACAAAATGCAGTCCAAACTAGCAATCAGCGTATTTGTCTTCGTTCATACAAAACTCTCGCTTGCCGTGAGAGTGAAGTCTACTCGTATTTAAGCGGCCTCTAAACTAATTTCAGGTTTCTATCCGATGTATCAATTTTCCTAAAAGCGCAGACTTTTTCTCATTAATTATCAGTGGCGAGGCGTGAATGATCTATTATCGATATTTCCCCATTTTAAGCTATGGTAAAGAATCGATTATAAGCTTTGGTAATAAGAATCGGGTGTTCGTCGCGAATACTCTGTTTATCAATCCTTTTTCATAGGTTTAAATGGCAGATCAATCGATATATCACAAAACCAGCTACGCCACCGTTAATTACCTAAGTTAAGGCAAAAATTGTCAAATGTGTACAAATCCATGGTATTTATGCGAGGTAAATTAACGTTCCAATCGGAGGGGATTTTTTCCTATATTCGAAAAAAAATATTTAACCAATTTTTCCAGTGATACTAAGCTGCTCAGTTCATTCGACCGAAATCTAGTTTTTCCCGTGCTTACAATGTCGAACTCAGTTTTCCCCCGACATTCACAATTAATACCCCTAATATCCAGAACTGCTCACAGCGAGCTTGTTCGCAAAATTGCAAACGATTGACCTCGCTTTTACAACTTTTTCCTCGCTTCAACGGGCGCGGCTTGGCATCATCCAATCAGAGCAGATTTTTTTACTTGGCGGAATGTACAGCGGTGTTGCCAAACGGCCGAAAATTCCCCGCAATTCACTCCAAAAGTCAATGTGAAATACGCGAATTTTTACTCAAATATTGGCATTAGCGATGAGCTTTGAGCCACGCGTCGCCGCTTCGATAAACGAATTCTCGAATTTTAATACTTTAAAATGGGGTATTTTGAATGATATGGCAACAGTGTTTGTATCGAAGCTGGAATCGCTTGTCGATAACGACAAGGGTCTAATCTCGTTTGAAATTGAATCAATTTCGACGGAGAGCCCTACCGAGGTTAAGGGAACGGAAGGAGGGCAACTTATCGATGCGCGTCGCACTGACGTAAAATCGGATTATTTTATGTCGCGCATAAAACGGCGCGGAAAAACAAGGCCAGGGAAACTGGGAATCATCGACTGCCGAAGATGATTGAAGCTCGTCTCAGTTATTGGACGTTAAAATGTAAAAAGAAAGCGGGAGAATTTTATCTGTATAAGCGAAATTATGTATTTGTGGTGGCGAGAGAAACGACAGCGAGTGATATCTAGTTAAAAGTTAATATCCACCAGAGACAATATTTCTTAGAAACCCCACACCGACAATCGCAGCCATGTGATTGGGTAAGGCTAAAGTTAAGTTCGAAGGTCAACATTTATTTTTACCGAACGATAATGGGTCAGTTGCGCTGGACGCAGAATTGTGTTTTGATGCTTGATTCTTTCAGATCAGCTAAAAATAATACGAGCTGTCTGAACTTCAACTTTCTACGTTCAATATTAATCGAGATATCGCGCTTTGAAAAACTCGTTCAATGACGTCTTCCATCGCGGTGGTGACACCCTGGGTTTCTTCCACCTTGCTTTCATCCAAGTTCCACGTTGAGTAACCAGTGCAATATGTGTCTCACCGATTGATGAAAGCAAGGTGGGTGAAACGGAGAGTGTTACTACCGCGGTGGATGACGTCATAAACTGAATTCATCAAAGTGAAATATATCGGTTAATGATCAACGTAGAAAGTTCCTGTTTGGATAGATCTCAATATTTTTAGCTGATTGACGAGAACCAAGCATCAAAACACGATTCTGAGACCAGCGTAATTGCGACCCATTGACTATTGACCATTAATTTGACCCATACTGAACTAAAATTTCTAGCTCATCTGTAAAAAAACACGCACATGCGTAGGGGAACTAATGGTACATACACTGTTTCTAATATGAATCAGAAATTGTATTTCCTACTCCCCAATTTATTGCAAAATATAGTCCACCTGATGAAGAAACTTAATCATAAAATTCGCCGGATGACCGATGAATAACGGATTGTCGAGGTGAGGAAAATCACGGAAGTCTTCAAAAAGTGACTTTGAGTGGTTTTTCATTCAAAAAATAAAGTATGAGAGGGTATCTGCTACGTCGCAAACCGAGACAATTGATCTGGTAGTTTCTTCTTCGATAATTCTCTTGTAGAGGAGGACACTGAGATTGTGTGCAGTTTTCATTTCGCTGTTAATATTTCTCGGGTTGTTTTTAAATTAAAGTTTTGTGAGGTACTCTAAATAGGTGCTGTATTTTTCTCGGATACCTCTGTCCACCTGGGCCCGACGAAAACTGGAGGTTTAGGGAAAAATTATAATCGACGTAGCGATGAAGAAGTAATACTGCGCTGTGTGGGTTTGGACACCCTTCAAATCAAGCTGATACCAACATCTATACTCACTGGCGTTCACCACTTTGCTTTCTCTCGGCACTTGCACTTGTTGATTTTTCCAATCTGCACTCGCTACATAAAGTTATGCTTTAAAGAATCTGCATTAGGAATCCAATACAGCTAGTAAAATATTTCTTGCAACAACTATAGTTTCCTTGTCATGGTAAAATCGTTTAATGGACCCATGCACATTATACTAGTCTTCTTAATGATAGAGACAATTTCCCTCCTGCATGGGATATCCGCTCTTCTCTGCGCTAATTTTCAAGTTTTGCGCACTAATTTTTTCGAGATACCATATTTCTTTTATCTTGAATTGGTGCTATCATCGATAGAATCACTTAAAAAAGCTAGAAAAATGAAGAACAGTGTTTTGTGACTCATTCCTTTGAACTCGAGGTTGCCATCATTTCTTCATCTTAAAATTCCTTGACTTTCCATGACTATTTTTGCTCTTCCCTGTCTCCAAAATTTCTAATTTCCTGACTTTCCCTGTCCTTTGAGCAAAATTTCGACTTTTTTTTAAATGCGCTTACTTTCGCTAAAATTTGGACAAAGTTTCCTTTTTTTGAGATCAAATTATAGGGATCGGCATTCTTTAGCTGTTTGAAAGATGGCAAGCCTAAAAAATGACCATAAAAAGTGAACTGTCCGATAGTCAGTGATATGTGTCAGTGACCAGTAGATGTGTCTAACATGTCCTGTCTTTTCCCACAAATTCCCAGACTTTTTTTTTTACAATTCCGAACTTTCCCTGCTTTTCCCGGTTTCCCAGATCGCCTGCATTTCTGTTGACACTACTTGCTGATGGCTGAAGTATTTTATGTTTTCATTACTTCCCTGACTCTGTGAAAATGACACATGTGCCACAAATACAAACCCTTGATGCTAAAAAATGAGACTTTTTTTACAATTTACAACATCAAGGTCAACCAACACCCCCAAAGCTTTTTCTATTATTTGTATGAAAGTTTGTTTTGAATGGCCTCCCGCCACGAGCCCCACACTTACAGTTGGCGGTTGGCAAGAAGTTAGTGGTGAATTTTTTTATTTATTTTTTTTACTCAGCCGCTTGGATATGCGAAAGCCGAGGAGCACTCTTGACACGGGCGAACACGGGTAGCACAACCGAAGCAACTAATTCTCTGCCACTCAAGATGGACGGTTCACCCGGTTTGTAAATGGCGGGTCTCGGGGAGCCCAGCCTCCAGATCCCTGGCCGGGCATGCGAAATTAGGTTGGCCGCCTCTGAAGGAGTCGAACCCTCAACCTCTTACACGGTTGCACAAATTCTCCCAGACATGCTCGCAGAGGTCCTCGTAAAAAACGATGGGCATGTCAAAGACGACAAAATTCGTCTAGAAACGGTGGTCACTTATACCTGACGAAAAACCTAATTCACAAGGGGGGGAAAAAAAGAAAAAAAAGAAGAAGAAGAAGAAGAAAAAAAAAACACATTCGATCTAGAGTCCAGACTCTTGAAAACATTGACAAGAAAAAATACTCTTGATTCAATCGGATTTTTGCTTGAATCAAAACGAAATCCGCTTAAATTAAGAGGCTTGGTTCTTGATTTCAGCCAGATTCTGATTTAATCAAGAGCACTTTTTCTTGTCGATGTTTTTAAGAGTCTGGACTTTAGATCCAATGTGTTTTTTTTTTCCAGTGAAGGCTTTGAGTTCAGTATAATAATAATTAATCTACATGTACTACAGTTTCTCAGTGAGCTGAGTTTCTTTTGGAATGTTTACACGCACCTTTCATCAGAGAAGGAAGGGAATATCCATGAGTCCCGACTCTAAAGTTGATGGCAAGCGCTAAGTCTGTTTTCAATAGCCGGTTCAGCAGATTGTGTCCTATGATTTTATTTTCTTTAGCGGAAAGTTTGAATCGACCATTATGGATGCAAACAAAAAACATTTTAATCGATCACTTATGATTGTAGAAATTGCAAATTAAAGAGCGCTTTGAATTGAGAGTCAGAAAGTTTTAACATGTTCAGAGTGTCCCGTATGAAATTTTAATGAAGTAACCAATTATATGACTTTTAAATGTTTAATAAGGTGCCAAAGGGAACGAGAGGCCAAAATATTTACTTATATTTATATGCAAAAGTCATATCATAGATACGGAGGGGGGAAAATCATAGCGTTTATAACGCTCACAACCTCGCTTACAATGCATAGTTATTATAAGGACGAGGATCCCTTTCTCTCCTTGAGCATCACTTATATCAAATAAAAATAAAGGTAATAAAAAGAAGTAGATCTCTAACCATTATGCTGTAATTTTTCATTTATCACATCCCTGAGGCCTTTCGGCCTATGCCATCATCAGAGGGTCCACATTAAGCCGAGAGGCTCCAGGGATGTAATAAATAAAAGAATGACAGCATAGTGGTTAGAGATCTACTTCTCTTTATTACCTTTATTTTTATTTCCATTTATTCATTTTTATTTAAATTTTTTTGCGGCTTCTCCAGGCATGTTTAAGTACTTATATCAAAAGTTACAATTTAGGAACAAAAACCAACATTATTCAAGATTTATTAAAAATAAAATATTTTATCAATAAAATATTCCATAAGTAAGATATTCGCGTTGTTCGATTTGACTACACCGCGCAAGCAGATTCTGCCAAAGGTTGATTGCAAGTACAACCCCCCGCCCTCCGGAGCCGTGCATCGCTTTCAAACTTATTACCTACTTATTTATCAAGTATGATGGAATGGAGGAATGGAAAACCCTATCCGTATACGCTAAGTAAGTCTTACTGCAGCCACGTTTGTGCAGTGCCAGGCTCCTTAAACGCTTATTTTCCGAGGAAATTGTTACCAATGTTGTCATATTGTTGGTATCCAGAGCTGGCTCGCCGAGGGATATGATATTTCCAAGATTGGACAACCTCTTCATGTAGAGATAGGGCTAAATAAATTGACGAGGTTGTCGTGTCTGTGGGCTAAAAATTACCTTTACGACGCAGAGTATAGTATGCAACAAGGAATTACTATTTCTGGATCATTCTAGAGGCAACGCTTGTGCCATCGGTTTCTTTATGCAGTTAGGTTATTCTATGTATAATACAGAAACAGCAGTTCTTTATGCCACAGTGCAGTCCGCTTCAAGGCCAGTCCTCGTGGAGCGGCAACCATGCACATGCACAACCTCATCTCTACATAGCAATTTTGCCTGAATTAAAGGGTTGACTTTCTGCATTATCTTATGGAAACGTGGTATAATTAATAATCTTCTCACGTATACATATTAGATTAATGTATAATAATACAGAAATACATTCACAAAGATTGAAACACTTGTAGAATTTGGAATGTTTTAGTATGCTTTCAACCACCGTATATTTTTTTTGTTGCATGTTTGAAAGACACATTTTTTTTTTTTTTTTTTTTTTTTTTTTTTTTTTTTTTTTAATTTTATTATTGTTTCTCAAACACTAGATATACATACAATGAACACTAATATTACAATGAACAAATCGTTATCATTTCTCTAACCTTATCTGTAACAAATATAATATCCAACATGATACTTAAACTAAGTATCTGTGATTCGAGATTGAAAGACACATACGTAACTACACTACACATACTTCCGTATAATCTCAAGTTATATGAGTCAGTTATTCTCAGTCTATTATGACCTCAATTTTAAGAGCTTGCCATAAGCTTTGAGATTAGTTATAGACAGAACCATCGACAGCATTAACTAGCCATTTTCTCTCAAACTTTTTTGTAAGAATACTCAGTCAATTTGAAAATGTCATGTCATTCTTCGGAACTCAGTTCAATCAATGTTTACGAAAGTAGCTGAAATGATTCTCATGCAGATGTTTGCATTCTTCATAGAACTGATATAAGAGAGTAGTGACTAAAGATACGCTTTTCTGTGAGGAAAAGCACCGCATGAAAATACTAACATTGTCAAACTTCTAATAAAACTTGAATTTTCTGGGAAACGTCCGATTTATTTTCCGCGAATTCCTCAGAAAATTTCATGCGCAATTGAATCTAGTGTATCTGAATAATAGAGCAGCAATGAGGGTCCGAACTTTTATTTTTCTCTGGGGAGAATAAAAAATTAGAGAGCAACAACAAGACGAAACTGGGTCATAGATCGTGACATGACCAAATTACATTATTTTTTCCAAGAAAAAATTATTTCCAAAAGCATTTGATTTTAGAGCAAAATTCTTTATCGCACATTCCGAGAAGTTCCAATATCATATGAAGACAAACCCTACGTTTGGATTTCTTTTCGCGATCTGAAAATGACGTCGACTTTTTGGCTGGACGATACTTCAGATTGTGTTGAGAAACAAAACATCGGTGGTGAAAAATGGCTCCATCGATGTCATTTCGTGTTGTTTTTTTGCTCAATCTGTCAGCAACACACGCTTTAACGATAAGTTATTCAGCATTGACTTGATGTTGAAAACTTACGTTAGATCTCAAACGAAAACCGAACAAAAAACTGCCCAAAATTTCTAGACGTGTTCCCAGTCAAAATATTGCATTTCAGATAATATTCACGTTAGATTTACTCTGGCATAAAATTCTCGTACTTTTGCTCCGAACTTACCGTCGAATCCCCGCCCCCCCATTGAAAAACAGTCTTATTGCAAATTAGCGCTGCTCTTCTCCGGGGGGAGGGGGGGTATTCAGAATCAGAACATTTGGACTGAGTTAACCAGGATCATTTACTACAGGAGACGTTGACTGATCTCCTCAAATGTCGTATTTTTTCAAGCGAAAACTATTCAAAAATCCGAACCTTTTTTTATGAATGTATCGTTTACAATCCGATAAAAATTCATGAATTTTGGTGAGGGTCTTTAGTTCCTTAGTTAATTCGTAAAAAAACCAACTAAAATAATGAAACTGGCCAGAAGAGTCAGAACGAAAGCCGGTAAGGAAAAACATTTTGGCAGATCTACTGTTAGAGTAATACCTGACAAAGCTAAAAATAAAAATTTCAAAAAAAAGAAAAAAAGAGAAATTTAGACAACGTGAAATGCATTTAGGTATATTCTGGCCAAATTCATCCGTTTAACAAAAAGTAAGTACACTGGAAAAAAAAAACACATTGGATCTAGAGCCCAGACTCTTGAAAACATTTACAAGAAAATGGACTCTCAATTTAATCAGATTTAAGCATAAATCAAAAGGAAATCCGCTCAAATTAAGAGGCTTGGTTCTTGATTTAAGCTTAAATCTGATTGAATCAAGAGTATTTTGTCTTGTCGATGTTTTTAAGAGTCTGGACTCTAGATCCAATGTGTTTTTTCTTCCAGTGTATAATTTATCCAGGATCGATTTGGCAACATGCGTATGCTCATACGGCGTTCCTCCTTAGCGCGGCGGACTTGCTCCAAAACTTCTCCCGTTTCGCCGTAAGCGACGATCCATTTGTTCCGCGAGTATGTCAGGGGGTCACCGCTAGCCCGCTCGCAATTTATCATCACACTCGTAACTTGCATTTTCCCGCCACCGCGCGAGCACCNGGGGGGGGGGGGGGGGGGGTGAGTTCAATAATACAAACGGACAGACAGCAAGCTCGGTTCGGAGTCCGAGTCGCCGGTCCATCGATGCAGAGGAAATCATTCCTGGAGAAGGTTCCACGTCCGCACTCCCATTGCTCGAATAAATTATTGCCGCCGGTAATAAGGGTTATGCAAGTTGCCTACCCTGCAGAGGCCGGGCGCAAGTTATGGCGGGCGTCGCGCCGTACATTATGAACGCGCACACCCATCGATCGCCGGGTTGCCGGCCATCGCGGGTATTGCGAGCGAGGACCGAATGTTTCGAAGACCCCTCACTATGACGTCATACTATGGAAATGGACAGTATGAACAACACTGGGAAAAAATGCATTGGATCTAGAGTCCAGACTCTTAAAAACATCGACAGGAAAAAATATTCTTGATTCAATCGGATTTTTGCTTAAATCAAGAACCAAGCCTCTTAATTTGAGCGGATTTCCTTTTGATTTAAGCTTAAATCTGATTGAATCAAGAGTCCTTTTGCTTGTCAATGTTTTCAAGAGTCTGGACTCTAGATCCAATGTGTTTTTTTTCCAGTGAAGGCTATTTTTTTTATCATTTTTCTAGAGCAAAAAGAGGAGTTGCGATCAATGAGTGGCTCAAAAATCACGATGATCGTTTTGAAAAAGTCTGAAATTAGCCGTTCTTGAAATATGTAACGCTAAATTTCGGAGTTTTCGACCCTCTCCCTCTTATACACTGATAAAAATATTTGTGTTCTTGTGTTACTTTTGGCTAATATAGGAAGTGAAACACAAACCAACCCCAATTTTGTGATGATTTTGGTACAGTTTGCGGTGATTTTAGCGCTGAAAACAACGAATGCACTTGTAAAGTCCACAGTAAACCGAAGGCCTTGTGTTATTTTGTGTTTTATTTCCCAAACTTTTACTTCATAAACCAAACTTCTTTGTTGAGTTTTTCTCTGTGCGCTGCAAATTTTATGTAGGTCCACATTTAACACGTGAAAAGAAAATCGCATAAAGGTATTCCCGCCCCCTCTATCTACTACCGCAGAGGGACAAGTTTTAGAGTTATTTGATCAAATACCGAATAATTTATGTAATCACACATGGCACCATGAATCGATTCAAGGCTTCATTGAACGTATCATGCGCGCAGACCCGCGGTTTGGATAATTAGTAATGAAGCAGTGAAATAATGTACTTTTTATGCATTGAGCCCGCGTCTAAATTAAAGCACGATAGTTTCGAGACAATGGAGTCATCGAAACATCAACATTGCCGACTTTCTCTAAAATTTACTACTATTTGTGTTGCTTTGACATGTTAATATTTTCAAATAATGGCTTAATTTACTGCACCACCAACTGAATTTAAAATACTGTTAATTTCTCTTCAATTCCCGATATTTATCCGTCAACCAGGTATAATGGCATGATAGTTGAAATTGTGCGATAGAGATTTCATGATGAGTGACACTTTCAATTCAGCTCAATAGTAACACGAGAAGATAGATTCGCGTTAGCTAATTATATCGAATAATTGTCCAAGACGAATATTTGGTTACCTTTGTGTTTCATCTCTGATATCGATCGGGCAGTTAAAATGCCTAAAAAGCTTTACTTCTTGACTAACGACTTAAGTATTATTCTTCACCGTTTTCGCTGAATTTGTTCATAGCCTCTTCATGCAACTATTCGTGCTCTATGGATGTCCGTGTTACATACACGCTTAATTGAAGGCGTTTTAACTTTTCTCGACTTTGACGCGATCAGCTCGTTGTTGCAAATCCCTAACACTATGGCAAAAATGTGTGCAAAGGAATGCGGTATTGATCAGGTTTTTAATATGTTCTCAGAAACATGTTGCTTAGGGGATTTAAAAACTCTGAGGGTCATGACTTTTGAAACTTTTAAGAGTCCAAATTCTCCCAAAAAGCATGTTTCTAATAATCACAATAGCTTTCTCATAAAACTACAAATACCATATTTTTGTGTATCAATAAAAATAAATTCCTTTAAAAACAGAAGCGTTGCTTCCCTATTGATCGCGTCATAGGCTTAAACTCCAAATAAACCAACGGCTCCTTGCGAGGATAAGTTTCTCTCCTTGCTCTCATATGACTCTTATGCTTAAAACTCTTCACCGCCGTAATTTGTATGAAAATATAGCGTTACGTCTCAAGTTTCTTGCAGTATGAATTTCTCACACAGGCAAAACATGTAAAACACGACAGTTCTGCGGAGCAATCTTGTTATCAAGCTGTTGAAACAGTCTGATCGATTTTGAGAAATTGTACTGCATTTCGCCAGTGAAAACTACAATTTCTGCCTCAATTTAGAAACAACATATGTACAAGTAGTTACCCTATGCTTGCAAGTGTTTTTACGGATGAGCCAGAAACTGCAGTCCAATCGTGGCTCTGATCTGACAACTCCGTAACCTGCAATATTGCTCTCGGGAAGTTTTGCGCTGGTGAAAAATGAAGAGTTTAAATGATTAATTGCGGAAAACTATTTGTCTTGCGCCAACGTCTGCCGTGTTTACGTGCACAGTGACTGGCGCTACCTGACGAGGAGAACCAACAGTTCCGTGGAGGGCGCTGCACTCTAATTAAATACGATGCGTGTGTATCCTGACATTATGAGAGTGTTAAGTGTGTTAGACATGAAGGAAGGATGTGGAGAGGATTGCATCCTTCATCCCCTCAGGGATAGGTCATCCCGCTTTTCTGTTCTTTCCGTCGAAAATATAAAAGTGAGGACTTGTTTTTTAAACAGTTAGTATGATTATTTTTTCCAGATAGTATTTTTTTTCTAACTAAAAAATTATTCATGTGCACCAAAAGTAAACAAATGCTCCTGTAATACATTCCGAATGTCAAAGAGTGAATATTTTTTAAATAGTCTAATTATCTATTAGATCCGTTTTTCCTCCCTTCACACTAATTTTTTCATTTTTTTTTTTTTTTTTTTTTTTTTTTTTTTTACTTTTTTTGAACACGGAATAAATTACCCCCGAATTATGTGTTTTAAATCAAGTAAAATGTAACTATCTTAAATAATTTGTTAAAATTAGAATCACCCGCAGCTGGTTAGTGGTTATCAAAGATGTCGCAACGCGTCCTGTTATTCCATTTTTGTGACTGGACTTGGAAAAATTGGTTCAATACCAAAAATTTAAAATTCCAATTTTTCTATCCCAATAAATAGGAAATTTGCACCGGAAGACTATAGTCCCTTTTCCCTTGCTTAAGCATTACTGTGCATGTGAATTTTATTTCCTAGCATTTTAATTAAATTTCTTAAACTTTGGTCACAACTGCGGAGAGGACCTTTGACTTGAGGTTAGTCTTCATCGCCACCTTATTGGTGAAACACAGCAGGCAACCTGTATTTTTCTCCATAGGTCGTCCCAAGCTGCGGAAGTTGAGTTTTTAAGTTTGCGAGTAAGTTTCAACCGCCTCGGTATTAAGACCCAGTCAAAGAACTGTTAACCGCGTGTAACGACTGACCCTTTTCGCGATATTGTTGCTGCGCTGGTAAGTCATTTGAAAGCATTGCACTTAGTATACTAGACTTCTGAAGGCAGGTTGTAATCGAAAAGCGCTTTCTATCGACTGAGTGTTTAAAATATAAGGTTTCTGCAAATAAGAAGGATGAGGAAAATTACAAGGCACAAAATAAGCAAGGAAAACGAAATTCCTGAAAAATTCGTTGTCTTTGAAAAAGACAAAAATACTACAAGAGAATATTATGTGCTGGTTACACGCTCAAATTTCCATCAATTTCCGATCAAATGGTGACTGGTGCGCACCATCTACCATCAAATTTCTGCGGCCTGCAAAAATTTGATGGTAGATGATGGAACTGTGAGGCTCATCCTTCATCTGATTTCCACACAACCGTGCTTATTTCATGCTTCTTTCAATCAACAGGCTGTTTTAGTCAATTTTACTCATCAATCTAGATAACTCTCGACCGCCATCTTGGTCATCATTTTGATTGGAATTTGACGGAAATTTGAGCGTGTAACCCGGTCATTAGGCAAAGCTCATGAACGTGAGAACAGTGCTGCTGCCGTGTCGAATCTCATACATCTTTTCCCCAGAAGCAACGTCACGAAACCGAAAATGCTCGTGTAATTTGTCAACACCTCGTAAACACTACTTTCAGACGGGCGGGTGGCAAGTCTCGCGTTGGAGGGAGCAGTCACTCCCAGTTTCTGGGAGATGTGAATAAATAAAGTTTGGGACGGATNGGGGGGGGGGGGGGGGGGGGGGTCGGGAGTCGCGCTGAGGCCCGGAGTGGGAAAAGAAGACACGTATAATGCATGTATTTGAATAATGTGCATCTAAACTGCGGTTACCCGTGACCGAGACCGCTACGACACGAGTGGAACCGCACACGGAACCGGATAAAGCGGGCAATCGAACCGAATTAGATGCAGCCACGCCGCGCGGAATGCATTAATATAACCGGTAGATACTGTAGAGTTGTCTTGACGACGTAATGGGGTGGTTCGACTACGCGATTTGTCTCGTCGGAATAGGTTTCGAATCGGATAATACATCCGTTGACGCCGAAACCTCAGCGAAATGGTCGTAGAATCAAGTTTTGATCATTGTTGCATTGGAGTAGCTGAAATTCGTGAAACCTGTGCAAATGCCAATTTTTCATGTCCTACATCAAGACGCTGGAAAAAAACACATTGGATCTGAAGTACAGACTTTTAAAAACATCGACAAGAAAAAGTACTCTACTTGATTCAATCAGAATCTAGCTTAAATCAAGAACCAAGCCTCTTAATTTAAGCGGATTTCGTTTTGATTCAAGCAAAAATCCGATTGAATCAAGAGTATTTTCTCTCGTCAATGTTTTCAAGAGTCTGGACTCTAGACCCAATGTGTTAGGTGTGTGCAATGTGTGTATCAGAGAAACAAGTGACTTGAAAATATTCTTGAAATTGCCTTCCATTAGATTTTATCTTGATATAAGCAGCCTCTGTCCAGATATAACCATCTTTCCTTTTCTGATTTAGAAGCGAATCTTCTTGATGGCAAATTCAAATTTTTTTTTTTGCTTAAATTGAGACACTTTTTTCCGAGGAAGAAATATGTTGACCCAGTCGTTGATCTAGCCGCAATTGTGGTTGAGCCAAACCCTAAATTCTTCTCAAGTAAACAGTAAAATTTTATAAGTCGAGCGGAAATATCTGATGGTTTCAGAATAGAACCATACATTTTCAGATTCTATTTCGAAGGATAACTGAGCACGATTTCAAGGAGTGTATAGCTTATACCCCCCAGTCGCCGCCTCTCAACCTTCATGCCTTAAATTTTTGGCCTAGTCTAGAGGTTTCGACGTGCCAAGAAATTTTCGTTCCGGCTCCCGGTTTTCGCCGACAGTATTTCGGGTTGAGTTCCTGGCACTCAACTATCTCAGGAATTTCTTCTCAGCCTCTAGCACCCTAATTTCTTAGCCATCCATATCTGAGTTTTTGACGCTTTCCTTTCCTGGTAATTCCAATTGTATGCAGTTTATAGAAGTCCCCTAGTAGTTCTGTTACAATTGCTGGAACTCTATTCTATTGACAATTAATTTCCTAGCACTTTTACTTATCCATCACTTCCCGTTTCACTTTCCAGCACTCAATTTTCCAGCAGTTACCGTTCCATCTAGGTAAAAGAGGTAGAAGTTGAGAGATTCTCAGAATTTCCTCACTACTATCTATCGCTCCAGGAAACTTTAACGGGAAAACACACTTGCACATTCTTTATGGTAATCACTTATACGCCTTGATGAGCCATCGGAAAACGTTTCCGAGAATTTTCTTCATGACTCTCGGAGACTTTTCCGCTCCGTTTCCGACCCCTGACTTTCCGGGGATACTTTTACCCCTACTCTGGACAATCACTTACACTTCGACGAGCCATCAGAACCGTTCCTGGGAATTTTCTTGATGATTCCCGAGTACTTTTTCCGCTCTCATTAACGGTACCTAACTTTCCCGGAAAACTTTTATCCCCACTTCGGACACTCTTTTTCCCGTGAAACCCTCATTCGGAATCCAAGCTCCCTGTGCGCGGAGGCGGTTGCAAAAGTCAGAGGCTGAGGATTAGGGACCGGTCCACGAGGGGACGACGCGACGCAGGGGAGCGGAGGGGGGGGGGCACCAGAAAAGCGGAAGAGCTTTTTAAGGAACGAAACAAAGATGCGGAAGCCCCGGTGGCGGGGAAGGAAGGGGGGCTACGTGCGAGATTTCGTGTCAAGCGCGGCTCGGCTCGAAGCGGCGCGAAACGAAACGAGAGACGGCTAAAACCGCGTAACTGCATATGAGTTCTTATCGCAGTTGAGTGGTTTTTTCTTAGGAGGGTAGAGAGTTACGGGACGGAGGCGCGGGATGGCGCGGTCCGTGAATTATTTAGGATAAATTACCGCGGACAGGTGCTGCGACTCCATAGATCTCCGCCCCCCACGCCCCCCCCTTTCTCCAGCCCCGGAGGGCCCCATGCAGAAATCATCAGCCGACTGTGAGCTTGTACGGGTACAATAGGTCGCTATCGCCCCAGACGGCTGCCTCGTGCTTATTCGAGAGGATAATGATGATTTCGGCCCGACTTCATCCTCTATACAAATCTGGTGACGACTCTTGCAATTTGGCAACACTGTTTTACCGCCATCCGAATGTATGTATAATGATCGATTCCAGTTGAGGCATGCTAAAACTTTAAGTTTTTCATACAGGTTTTTCATAGGTACGATCAATACGCACTCCGATCCTACGCGCCTTCAATTGCTGTGATACTCCACGCGTTGCCGCAGAGTTAGTTTAGTTGCGTGACCCAACCAAACCCAACTTCATCAATTCTAGGATACTAAGTCGTGTAAAAAGGAAAGGGGCAATGTCAGCGCAAAGTGAATTTAAGTTTACTGTACCGCGAAACTACTCAAAAATTTTTTCTAAATTCATGCCAATTTTTCGGACCAAAATACGGCTTTCGAACAAATACGAAGGACCGATTTGACCGCGCGCGGTCAGTGGCGTGGCGTCCTTTGCGATGTATCGATTGATTTGCCTTTTAAACCTATGAAGAAGAATCGATAACCAGGGTGTTCGCAACAAACACCGTAATAATCGATTCTTTACCATAGCTTCCAAAGGAGAAATATTCGTAATCGATCATTCACGCCTCACCACGGCCGCGAATCAAGTAGAAAAAATCTCAACTTATTCTCAACTCATTTGAAAATTATTCTGTTCCATTTACTAAACGCGCCCAATGCATCTATCTAGAATGGCTCTGTCACGTGGAGCAAGAATTTTCGACTTAATCACTTTTTTTTGTGAAAATATTTGCGAAACATGCAAGTGTGCCCGAAGTGCCCGTGCCCTAGATTACGCTCTAAAATAATTTTCAAAGCCCTGAAAAAGCCTCTGAAATGAGACCATTATGTCAGAGCACTAAAGCTTTGCAAGAGATTGTACCTCCATATTCAATCAAAGTCTCCATGCAGCGATGGGGCTGAACACATTAGTGAGGTTGCCATGATTGTGAGCTAAATGAAATTTAAAAAAAAATTGTGTTGAAAGTTTGGACGAGGAAACGGGACAGGTCAGTCAAAGACCTACGATCTTAACATGATGTGTGATACTCGTTTGTCCGCTCTTAACAAGCACGGTCAGTAATCACACCATTACGGTTAAAATCAGTCGACGGATTTTTTTAAATCCATGCAAGGCTCGATTTAAAAAAGAGTCTTTAATATGAACTAAATTTTGAATATATAGTATGAATTATCTCCTCCTAAAGTAGTATCTATGGCAACAATGTCTGAGTAAGTCATGCCAAGATGATAATCATATGCACTGAAGTGGTATCCACTCAGTTTAAAACGTTTATCTTGTTGTAAAACACGTATTCAAAACACTAGGTAATGCATGTTGCGTTGATTCCTACCGTCGACGCCCATCAAAGGTTGCCAAATTTGAACTGAAAGAAAGTAGGTCAGTATCTAAACGTGATTGAGAAATTAATTATTCAGAGAGGAGATTGTGCCCAGCTAATTAAATTTGAACGAATTACGAATAAAGAGAGAGAAAGATAAGAAAAAGATCAATATCAAAAAGAGGGAGGACAGTGCACTTGCTCTGAACCTGCTCCTTCCATAGAATCGTCCGTTATTATGAAACAAATGGTTAATTTTTTTTTTTTTTTTTTTTTTTTTTTTTTTTTTTTTTTTTAAGATTCAGGTTTTGAGACAACATCTGAGCCTATCAGGAAAACAATTTTGAGGTTTATCAGAATCCAGCACTTAGAACATTCCGAGTTAATCATCCACTAAACACTGTATCACGAGAAACGATCAATACGCACTCCGATCCTACGCGCCTTCAATTTCTGTGATACTCCACGCGTTGCCGCAGAGGTAGTTTAGTTGCGTGACCCAACCAAACCCAACTTACCATCAATTCCAGGATACTAAGTCGTGTAAAAAGGGAAGGGGCAATGTCAGCGCAAAGTGAATTTAAGTTTACTTCACTGCGAAAATGCTCTTACATATTTTCTAGATTCATGCCAATTTTTCGGACCAAAATACGGCTTTAGAACAAATACGGAGAACCGATTTGTTGATGAATTTTTATGCACCATGTACGATCAAACTGTGCCGTCATTCAGTTTTTTTCTTTTTCTTTTCTTCTTGTCTATGTCTCGTGGCTGCCGTCATTTAAGTTAGAAAATAACAAATACCTATATTTTAGAGCCTCTCTGCACTACAGGTTTGAATATACTTCATGAAGATTCAAAACGGAAAAACGGAAAAGAGCCTGTAGTGGGGACCAGATTTCAGAAGAAAATCAATGCTCAATCTAGTCAAGATATTCTAAAAATTAGAATAAAATGAAAGTGACTTCTTTTGGGCAAAAAGTAGTAACCAAGAAAAGAAGATGCATATTTTTCGGAATAAATCGGTGAAAAACTATGAATCGTCGATGGACAAAACTTCATTTCCATCAAAACAATTTTGAAATATTATCCTTTCTTTTTCGTTCGAATGAGCGTATAACAAAAGAAACGGCAGAGGTAAAGGCAAAGACAAGCTAGTTTTTGCAGTGGCGTGGCGTGAATTGCGATGTATCGATTGTTATGCCATTTACACCTATGGTAAAGAATCGATTATTAAGGTGTTCGCTGCAAACACCCTGTCTATCGATCCTTTTCCATAGGTTTAAATGGAATAACAATCGATATATCGCAATTCACGCCACGCCACTGAGTTTTTGCTCGCCGTCTTAAATGGTTGAAAAACCGCGTTGGAGGAAAGATCGGTGTTCCCGAGAAGACTATCCAAATAAAGACAAGGCCGAGCAAAGAGTCAGAAATGGACGTATTTCTGCCAAACGGAACTAGTTGCATTCAGGCGTGAGCTCTGTCATGCAAATATTCTTATGGGTCTCAGGGCTCATGTCTTAATGCACTTAGTTCCGTTTGGTAGAAATACGTCCAAATAGAGGTTGCGATAAGGGTTGAGGGTAGCCAAGACAGAGAAGGGGTGTTCCTGGGCTCGGTTGTCACCCGCACCGTGCTATTTGTCACTCTGCCGCCGAATACCGGGAAGAACCCTAGGAAGAACCGCATACCGACGTATGATATCTCAGGGAGTTACGTGGTTGTTGCTTAGCCGTGTAGAATGCACCTCTGCTTCGCGGATAAAGAAGAGAAATGCGGAGAAGAAGAAAAAAGAGTATGTATCACTGGCATTGGTCCCCTTTCTTATCTGTTCCATCAGCCTTTTTTCCTTTTTTGTCTTGAGGGTTTTCCTCTTTCCCCGCGTCGTCGTCGACTTGAGGGCTTTTTCACACTGCTAGGTGTCGCGCCCCGGACTAAGAAGGGAGACATTGATAATAATACCCTTTCATAAGGAATATTACTTTAAGATTTTAAGGAGTTGTGTGTGTTGAGATACGATTAATACGCACTCCGAACCTACGCGCCTTCAATTTCTGTGATACTTCACGCATTGCCGCAGAGTTAGTTTAGTTGCGTGACCCAACCGAATCCAACTTATCTCGAAAATTCATACAATTGCGTGGAAAAAGATACCTTCGAAGCGGATCGTTAGTTTTGTGGGCACAAAAAACTGATCTGCGTTGGAGACACAAGACGGGCAGGTTAGTTGGCGTTACCTAATTGTTTGCGTTCCGCACCTGCCAGTTTAGGACTAAGACTCAAACTGATCAACTGTACGATTGTCCGATGTTGTGATTCGAGAAATTGTTCCTGTCGTGCGAAAACTTGCAGCCTTTTCTGCCGGCTCATGATCTTAAATTTTGTCTATCGTTTGACAAGAAGATGCACATGAGGCTATTTTGCCTACCATGAAATGAATGAGTCTTTTTTTACAGTCATAAGTCAAATTTGTCGATCCTTAATCGCTTAAACGACTTTCAAGAGTCTTACTGTAAATTTGGCAAAAAATAGAGCAAAATGTATCGCTTGGTTGGATCATTTTCTGAAAATTTCATCTTTAAACTCACTCACACTCCTCACTTCTGCAATACGACAGCACTCGTATATAGGAATTATTCTCTATATTGTGACCACAATGATGAGGTCGGGATTATTCTTTCAACAAAACAGGTGACACCATTCTATTCCACCTAAAATTGTACGCCGGAACAATCGATCAAGTCGAATATCCCCAATTCCCGCAGGAACTCCATTCTCGCCCGGCCTTTATTTGTGGCAAGATCCGAGACAATAAGGCTCTGAGAGCGGGCCTCGATGAAATGGAGGATTTTCTTCTCGGTTCAGCCCTTTTTTGAAGCTACATGTTTTTCACCTCGAGATAAACATCAGTTTGTGTGGGACACCGTGAGGGGAAGGGCTGTGAGATTTCGTGCAAGAGGGATGCGGGGGTGTATATCATCGCGTCTCTGGCGTATATAAGGACGTAACTGGTTTTTAAGTTGAGCCATACTGTCCATTTAACCTTGTTCTTTCCGCAACTAACATAAAAGTGGAGATACGCTCTTATTTTGGAGGATTGGAGGAGCAAAGATATCTGAGACTCGGCCGTAATTGAATCGGCGCTCGGTGGGAAGGATGAAAAAACTTATCTACGCAGGATTTGCAGTATAGTTACGTGGTTTTTACTCCGCAGAGTAGTGGAGGGAGCTCCCAATAACTGATGTGTTCTTCCAGGCGGTTGTGGCAGTGTGGCTTCCCATCAGACCACAATGCACGTGGTCCAAGTCTATCATGCTGAGCAGAACCACGGATTTACCGTAGCTTTCCATTGTATTTAAGCTGTTTATACTCAGTAAGACAGAAAGCTAGTTCAATTTGTTTTTGGAGGTGAGGTTAATTATTTATCGCCTGATTCGATGTACTGATAAGCGGGGCCGATAATTGTATTGTCCGCGGCGGAAAATGAAGTTGCCGCGAGAAACGAAAATAACCGAGTGAGACAACTAGTTCTATGTAAAATTGTGTGAGAAATAGTGGCGAGGCGTAAATGATCGATTATCGATATTTCCCCCTTTTGAAATTACGGTAAAGAATCGATTATTAAGGCGTTGGTTGCGAGCACTCTTTTATCGATCCCTTTACGTAGGTTTAAATGACAGATCAATCGGTCATCTCAAAGCAGGCCACACCAATGAAGAAACTTCTAAACCCACTCGTCACAAGCTCAAATGAAGCTTTCAGATTTGAGTCAGTAAGGATGGAGCATTATCGTAGACGATTAGGGACCCTGTATCAAACGGAAAAAATTGCCGATATGACATCCGATACGGTAAAAATCTGCGCAAGAAGTATGGAATGTTGTAATGAACTGCATGGCTGTTAATCTAACGTTATGAGAATGCCGTGGAGTTCATTTCAACATTTCAGAGTTATGAAGCAGATTTTCAGGACATTCAGACATTTTGGATGTTAATATCCCAATTTTTGTTCAACAGGTGGTATCGTGGCAATGGTGGGAACTTTTATCCACGAGGGTATAGTATTTCCATCTAGGCTGGGGTAGCGTAGGTAGTAACATATCGTTCATCTTCTTGTTGGCAGTTAGCTTTTTGATAAACAATGTAGTCAAAAAATGTACAGAACATTGGATTTTTCCATGAATGAACTACTCAGCACGTGTCTTAACAGCCAACAAGGGGGTAATTTCAAGGATTGAGTAATGGAGCCTCAAAAGTAGAAGATTCCACCTGTCGTCAATAAGTCAATGGGCAGTCCCTATTTTTATTCAAGGATTTCGCTAAGAAAAAAGTTCATTTGCGGAACCATATCCAGAATTTGGAATCAGATTCTTAGGTTGATTTGACCAGAATGATTGACTCAAATTCTGATCGGGTTAAGGTAATGGTACTTCTTGTGGAGTCAACCATGTTTCTGGTTGAATATACATACAATCTGATTATAAAATCAAACAGTTTTTTGTGTTTTTCTCGTCTTAAATGATTTCGTGTTTTGATTTGTCTTTGTTATTATTATATTTCAAAGAGTAAGTCTACAGCAGAAAATGGAACGAGGTTAAATACAAGACCGAAACGGAAATGTTTCTCCAAACGATGATCGCTACTTTTTGCCTGATGCTGTTCTGTTTCTATGTCTTATCATTATTTCATGAAAAGCTTGAGCTTGAAAGTTTCCGATTTTTAATTGAGTATCCCTGAAGTGAAGAGATAGGATAAAGAGATATCGGAATGTAAGAGAAATAACTGAAGAGGATCAGTCGCTAAGAGACGGGGTTCAAGTATTTGAAATTCTCTCCCTTGTGCCCTATCTTTTTAATCCTTCATTCGGACTTAATTAGGAATAAAGTAAAATGTTAAGGAGCATTTTTGTGACTAGATTCTCGATGAATTGGATTATTATTACTCTACTGGCAATGTATTGATTAGCAATAGACAAAACTTATCTCTGTTTGGTTGATTAGCATGTTCTCTCGCGTGTTAAGGCAAATCAGAGGGCTTCAACCTCACGAGACTGTCGAGCGAAGGTTTAAAAAGTGGTCTCTCTATCTAATAAAGAAATAAGAAAAATGGTTCAATCGATACATTTTGGCTCAAACCCATAAGCATATGTTAGTTTTTTTAGGCATATTTTAGTTTGTTTTTACTTATAGCTAAGTGACTTTTCTATCAACGTGTAGCTTATCGCTAAAATAGTCAAAAAGAGCTGTCTCGTTCGGTCTAACTTAAAAGAAGTCTATTTATTGTCTGTACATTTTTTATTAGACATCTATCTACTGAGTGTAAATCACCGATGACTTTATATCGATGAGTTAAAAGATGACATCGGAACCGATGAGACTTCTTGAATGGGTTACTGACCAATATGTTTCGTTTTTCACGTAAAATTTGAGGAGAAAACATATTGCATAGCTTGATCTATACTTGACCAGGCGCCTATTCTACCGTGCTGAGAAAAAGAGCCGTATGAATCCACATGCGTCAAATTTTCTTTTATGAAATATTTGTATGAGTTTATCGGAACTGTTGTAAATATATTTCCTCCATTTTTTCAAGAATTTTGTCAAAAATATCCAAAAATTCCAATGAAAAATATTTGTAACTTTCTTCTAAACTACATTTTTTATCAGGAGAATTTTGGTGACACTCGAATGGTCATACGCCGTGTTTTCCCAGCACGATTTCTGTAAGATTCCGCAAACGAAACGCGATAAAAAAAGAGATGAAAAAAGCTTTTCCAATATGCGTCCATTCTAGTCAACAGTGGAAGAAGCCCGCTTTCATTTTCATTCCCGTGCTATCCACTAGAGGCACACTAACGGCGAGTTACGTGGGACGTTAGAGAGACGAGCAAACGGATGAGCGGTGAAATATTCATGCATCTATTTACATTTTACGTCTAGCGGTAATAATAAATTATTGCCGATCCGGCCGTTAATAATGACTTTGTGCGCGGCCCAGCGCGCTTTAAGATTTTTACGGGCCCCGAAATTATCGTCAACGATGCGAGGCGACGCGACACCTCGTCCCTGCCGATGCCGTTAGCTCGGCAAAATTCCTTTCACCCTTGTTGTCGAATTTTAGCAACCTCGTACTTCACGATTAGATTTACTCGGAAATAGGTTGCTTGCGAACACATCACAGAGACAGAATCCGAAGAAGCAACCCTCATTATTTATCCTAAAATACATTTGCAGAGACAGTATAAGTCGGGTTGATCGTTGAAATTGATAGACAAAGCGGTAGACAAAGAAAACATATGGAGTAAAAAGCAATCAGGCTGCTGCGGGCTGATTATTGAAATTGATAGACAAAGCGATAGACAAAGAAGACTCGGGGAGTATGGAGCAACTTTACTGGTTGAAATGGGTGCGGTTTCTATAGACTTATGGGAGAAAATGATGTACTGACAATAGGGTCTCTCGTGGGTTACCGTTAATTAGTCTATTACCTACTTCATTTGCCCATCGCAAACAACCGTTTCGACCAAAAGGATCCCTCCATACCCTTTTTGTCTTCTTTGTTCATAGCTTTGTCCATCAATTTCATTAATCAGCCCGCAGCCCCTATTAAAAAGTAAATATTTTAGGATGATGATTTCTGTCCTCGGAGATGTCGTCCTCAAAGACGTTTCAAGGACGCAAACTTTTTCCTCAGCCGAAAACAAAATAGTCACCTGAGGAAAATATATGACCCCCTGAAAATGCAGAAAAACGGCGGTGATTCTGGATGGATGGGGGTTGCGACGGTAGGGGCACCAAGGGTCTTATTATGGTCTTATTTTAAATAGCTCTTTTCCATTTGGAAGCTCTATACGGGTTCACATTTTGATTATGGATTCCTTTGAAGGAGCATCATTAAAAGTACAATTTTTGCGAGCCTTCAGTAAAATTCAAAAAAGTAATTTTGAAAATAGACCCCTGCGAGGAATTAGAATGATTTGACACTGCAGGAAATAACAAATATAAAATATAAATAATTCTACAATTTTGACGAACTTTGAGGTAAAAATTTCAGAAAATTTCAAGTTCACAATATTTCTTTTTCGTATTTTACATCTTTTGTAGTGGCAAGTCATCGTGATCCCTCGCAAGTTGGCCGTATTTTTCCGAAGTCTATGCTGATAAATTTCACTCGCTGCTCGTAAAAACTTGTCATTTTCATGATGCCGTGTTATAGACCTCAGTAATCAACATGTAAATTACGTGGAGCGTTTCTGAGGAAAGGAGCTGAGAAAACTCAGCTAAGAAAATGTCAATTTTACATAGTAAAACCAGGATGAAATCTTATTGCCCAAGTTTTTTAAAGGAAATATCCAGTTTTATTTGAACTTGCCCTCTTGTAAAATTTTGCGGTGTAAAGTAGGCAACGCAAATTTTGCGGAGTGATTTGACAAAATTCCTGCCCGATCCTGGTCGTGAAAAGCAGTGTTTTTTACTTATCTGGGTGGTGGGTGAATAAATCTTGATTTTAAGTGGCGCACGGAAAGGCGTTAGCGCAAGGTTTATGGCTCCATTGGGTAGTTAGCGCTGAATCTACGTTCCAAAGCATGGCAGTTGGCACGTGGGCTCCTCAGTTTTTGCAGTGTTTAAGTGAGAAGATCGCCTTAAATTTCTCAGGTTACTTTCAACTCTAGGGAAGTTCTTCTGGCAGGATTCTGCTTACTATATTTGCAAAAAGTGTCCTCTATTTCCTAATTTGATTATTTAGTAAGCGAAGTATTTGGAAAATGAAAGACCTGAAGAATATGTCTTAATGTTGAGGCAAATGAATCGAAAGTTTAAAAATTAAATGGACTTTTGTGGACTTTTGAACCAAGTTTTTTTTTTGGGGGGGGGGGGGAGGTTCTTGAAGCTGAGAAAATATGTTTAACATAACGCGTTACATCTGTTTTCTGGCATTGTTCGATAAATTGCAATTCTACGTAAAAAATTTGCACTAATTTAGTCCGTGCTTTTCCAATTTTGGGAAGAATTATCTGTTTTATAGAGAGCTAAAATTGTCGAGTTTTACACTGTGTCTCCTCATTATTATCGAGCCACTATACTGCCATTCTAAGGAAGAACACCGTATAAACCTTCAGACGTTGCCAAATTTCTTTTTATAAAAACCGAATTGACAGGGAAAATTGTGAATATATTTTTCCAAAAATTTGCAGATAATTTCGCACACACTTTAATCTAAAATATCTGAAATTTTCCAAGAAAATTGTGCATGAATGTCTTCAAAAATACGTGGTTTATCAAGGGATGTTTGGCAACTCTCAAATGTTCATACGGCGTTCTTCCTCAGCAAGGCAGTACAGCACAGAAATGCGGGTTCTCAATTATTATTATTTTTTTTTTCCAAATAGAGTTCTACCTTATTTACTTACCTAACCTCATATTTTTATTGACTTGACTCCCTTTTTCCATTTCGAGCTGTAGTCCCCGAAAAATATGGTAATTAAGATTAAGCAAATGCCGTTGTTAATAACTTTAACTCTCTCATTCCGTACTCCCTAGTCGAAACGTTGACTTTCTTTTTTGATTTTTTGTACATCTGTTTCGATACGTCTAAGTCATTTTAATCTTAGTATAATCTACGTGAGCACTACGAATAAATTTGTTGAAAGTTCAAAGGTGAAAAGAAAATCCAAGCAGCAGGCAATCGCTAGAGTTTCGAAACAAATTCGATTGGTTGTCTGACAGCTGCCAGCTCTTCATTTCCGCATTGGCTTACTTCATACTTTCGGTTCCTTGTTGCGAAATTTTCGTAGCCAACATTCTGCATACACATTATCCGTACATGTTTCAATGGATTTCATTACACTGTTTCGTGCGGGAAACGATGATATGGCAACCTCCCAGTAACCTTAAGACAATATTGCTGAAAGGTAAAACACAAAAGCTGAAATGTGCCGACGTTCGGAGATTGTGGGCTACGATTAACCTTTGGCGGGTAATCTAACCAACTTTCCACCAAGGTCGAGAATATCTGCTTTTCTTAAATACGTCGATGGACCTCGGAGAGATAAACTTAACAAAACCCCAATTTGGAAAAGTTTCAAAGAGAAACTCACTAATTGACCCTTACCTTTCTCATCATGCACATCATTTTAATATCCCAAGTTTTTAACGAAAATTTGATTCTCCAAAAATCCTTCTGAACCTTTGCGAGGAAGTTTCCGGGTTGTTAAAAAAATATCGAGCAATTTCTGCGGCTCAAGACGTTGCCCCTCTGACGTAAGGGCCTATCTCGATTCCCACATGAGCCCCAGGAAGCATAAAATTATACGGAGAGCAGGGCTCACGTGAAAATTGAGATACGCCTTTACGTTAGAGGGACGACGAAAAGTCGGTCCCGTTGCGGTTGCGAGTTTCATTTATGTTGGACGCATTGCTGCGGGTCCATTGTTGAAAAGTTATATATCGAACGACCTTCTATGTTAAATCCCTACCCTAACTATGCAATTTATCGATTAAGGTGATTCGAAAACACGCGATAACTAAATTGTATTAAACGACCTTTTTCGATGATTCCTATCTGAACAATGCAATTTATCGATAAGCTAATTCGATTACGATACAATTCGAAAATTTATCGAACGACCCTCTTCGATAGATCCCTATCGAAGCAATGCTATCTATCGATGAAAGGTAATTCGATGTAGATTAAACAATCGAAGGGCAATTCAAAAAGCGCGTAACTCCAATGAAACCCCAACACGCGTCTGTGGTTTTCGGTTAGTGCGGGAGTGTTCGTCAAGCAAATAATACCCGCGTAAAACTTCGCCCACTTTTCCGCCGAAGGAGCGCTAATAGCAATCCAAAACTTTTGAGAAAACAACGAAACTTGGCGCGCCAATTTAAGCGCAGCAGCGTTATTTAATTATGAAGGCCGGTCTGGAGCGGTCCGCCGAATAAGAGTGCCAATTTATGGACGCGTCGGTCGAACAAAATTCAATTCGCTAATAAATTATTCAAAAGGAGAGAAAAAACTCATCAACACCGGACCCCTTCCTCGGCGCATCCCGAGTTGACTGATCATTTAAATTTCCTTTTCTTCCAGTTCAACTTTCGAATCGGAACGCCATTGATTCGTCGCTTTCCCGACGAAGAGACCTAACCTCATTCTCACGTGAACCCTGAAAACCATGGATTCATACGGGTGAGAGGGTTCATCTTAAAGCGTCGTCATGTTTTTTTTGTAAGCGAAACGTGTTTACGCCCCGGCTGCTTGTGATCTCATTCGGACGACTGGTGCTTGGATTTATGATTGAAAAGCTTTCCTCGGTGAATTGGGTGACTTGAATACTGTACATTTTATTAAATGTTCCCCTCAAAAATTTATTAATTTTATTCAGTTTCTCGCGAATTTTCGTTTGAGCTGGGTCACCCAGTTTCAAAAGGGAAATCTGTCGTGAAACTGGCGAACAAGGTCTAGGATTTTGCAAACTTTTAATCACATTTTATTTTTATGAATGGAATTAAAACACTTTGGTGCGATTCTGGGGCACTTTCTTTTTCCCGCGGAAAATTACCTTAATCCAGAACACAAGTATATTGAGGTCAAGAATTAGTCTATTGACACCTTAAATTCCTTTTCAGCATGGCAACCATTCTTATGTATTCAGCCCATGAAAAGGTCGACATAAATTGGAAGGACTCTTAATTTTGTGGTTTAAAGGAATTTTTGGACTGTATTCCAAAATTCAAAATTCCTTGACTGATCGATTGATTATTGAATAGTTCTAATAATAACCAAAAAACCACCGTTAAAACTTTATATGAGCTTGAGAGCTTTTAGGTCGAATCAGTAGAATGGTCAAGTTTCTCGCGAAACCGATTACACCACAAGTCTTTCGATTTTTAGGAACCGTATCGTACACTGTCGTGATAATGAAAATCGCCGTATGAATCCTCAAACATCGTCCAATTTTCCTTGATAAAATAGGATTTTTAGGGAAATCTGTGAATATTTTATCTCTGAGTTTTCAAAGGATTTTATTCGCAATTTAATCTAAAATATCTCAAAATTCCTTAAAAAATCAATATATAGCCCGAGAAATCTGGCTACCTCCGAATTTTCATACGGCGTTTCTCCTCAGCACGGCGGCACAGTAATCGCATGTCACCGACGAGGATCCGTAAAGCCACGGTTTCACAGCCAGCGCGCGACGCGAAGTTGGCCGCGCAACCGGATGCAATGCTTTCAAACCTACGCGTTGCCAACTATTAGGGAAATTCGCGTCATCTATGTGCGTTTAATATGGTAGCAGAGGAGTTTGAAATAATTGCATTCAGCCACGCTGCCGTGCTGAGGAAATACGCCGCATGAACCTTCAGGCGTTGCCAAATTTCCTTTGATAAAAAACTAATTTTCTGGTAAAGCTTATGAATATTTTTCTTCCAATCTTTCAGATGATTTTGTTCGCAGTGCATCTAAAACTCCCGGAACTTTCAAAGCAAAATTTTCATAACTTTCTTAAAAAATGAACATTTCATCGAGGGAAATTTGGCAACTCTCTAATGCTCATACGGCGTTCTTCCTTTCCGTTACATACAGCCAACACTGGAAAAAAAATATTGGATCTAGAGTCCAGACTCTTAAAAACATCGACAAGAAAAAGTACTCTTGATTCCATCAGAATCTAGCCTAAATCAAGAACCAAGCCTCTTAATTTAAGCGGATTTCGTTTTGATTGAAGCAAAAATCCGATTGAATCAAGATTATTTATTCTTGTTAATGCTTTCTAGAGTCTAGACTCTAAATCCAATGTGTTTTTTTTCCAGTGAAATTCGTATCGCGCACCGCCTGTGAAAGCGCACCTCCAGACCTCGCGGCTTTGCCTCCGAGACGCGAGCGCTTGTGTACCGGAGCGGACCCAAAGCGAAACGAAGCTCCTCTCCAAATAATGGGGCGGACGGGGGGCGGGGAAAATGTTTCAATTAAGATAATGAAACCCCACTTTAACTTGATTTTCGGAATTACAACAACGCCTTTTGTGATGTCTGCGCTCCGTGCGAGAGAACAAACAACCCGGAGAGCGTCTTTACGTCTTAATTGAACGCGTTTCGCGACTTCTCCGGGCGCGCAGGAGTCAGGACACAGAGTGCCCGCTCCGGTAACCGCGCCGCGCACCGAGATGGGGTTGTTCCGGCCCCCGTTCCGGAGTGTCGCTCCGCCCGGGAAAATCAACACTATTCCACGCTCTCGCTACTATGAATATTGACAAGAGCTAGTTTGGGACTTCAAGCGTTGTTACTCCGCCATCAAAAGTCACTTATGTAATTCGTGGAGTGCGCGCGGCGCGGCGCTTAAGTCGTTGCCTTCCTGATATGAGGACGTAGCAGCTGCACTTCGCGATGAGCCCTGAAGCCCGTATAACTTAACGTTTTTCCGGGCTCATCCTTATTTGGATTGCATTTTGCAAAAAGGAACCAGAAGAAATGCGATGATGCTAAGATTGTGCGTTTTCATCCTTTGCAATAAAATTACTGAAACCATGACAAAATATGAAATTTGCATTGTAATTTTGTCTTAAATTTACAGTTTTTAACTAGTAAAGTAGAAACTGTTAGTGGATAATCAGGTTTTTCTTCCAAGACAAAAGAAGTTGCACATTCTTAGCAACATTGCAATGCTCCTGGTTCCTTTTCGCAATCCATTTGTAGTTACGTCCTTGTGTTAGCCAAGCGCCAAAGTGAGCGGGTGGAAAACTAAAGCCTCTTCCTTTCACTGCGTATGCAACGTGGTCATCCCATCGTCTCCCAGACGAAAGAAGATATGATGACGTAGCTGCGCTTTGCGATGAGCCCTGGAGTCCGTCGAACTCAATGCTCTTCGCGGCCCATCTTTAAGTGTAGTTACGCTCTTGATGTTGGCCAAGCGTCAAAATGAGTGGAAGGAAAACGAAAGCGCCTTCCTTTTTCTGAGTATGCAACGCGGTCATCTCATCGTTTCCCGGACGAAAGAACGTAACTCCATTCATAGGTTGTAAAATTGATCTAAAGAATTTTGAAAGAGGCAATTTTTACGTTAAATTTTGCACTAGGAAAAAAAACACATTGTATCTAGAGTGCAGACTCTTAAAAACATCGGCAAAAAAAAGTACTCTTGATTCAATCAGAATCTAGCTTAAATCAAGAACCAAGCCTCTTAATTTAAGCGGATTTCGTTTTGATTCAAGCAAAAATCCGACTGAATCAAGAGTATTTTTTCTTGTCAATGTTTTCAAGAGTCTGGACTCTAGATCCAATGTGTTTTTTTTTTGTTTTTTTTCTTCCAGTGTGGAGACTTGTAAGGGTATTTTGTTCATAGGAATGTTCAGTGATACCCAAGCCGTATTTCAAGCATACAAAACGTTTTTACACGCAGCCCCGAGGAATATCAATCGAAAAGCGTTTAGAATGAGGGACCATGTGTTTTCAAAAACAAGAGGTCTGCTCGTTATGATTGAGAGAATTCTTCAAAGGAGGTAGAATATATCAATGGCCAAAGTGCGAAACCACGTAGTTCCTTTGCGGTATTCATTGCATTTCACAATTTCCGCTCCTGGTTTATTTTTTTTTGATAAAAACAAGTCAATTTTATAGCTTGACATTTTTATGAAATATTCTGCAAGTAAAGAAGAAAAATCACGGCAGTTCTCAAGAAATTACGCGAACTAATTTTCCGAAGAAAAAATAAATTATGGAAGGGAATCCGCAACGTCGCAAACCGAGATACGCGGCTTCGCATTTTAGCAATCGATATGTAAATCAATTGGAACTTAGCTCTTGTTTATGCATTGAAGTTTGCTGCATCGAAATCAAGAATGAAACAATTCATCACATATTCCTGCTTATCATCCCCCCCCCCTTCCTCCCAATGGACGAACAGAAACTGACTATAAAGCAAAGTACATCAAGTAAAGATTTGCTACTCTTTCCCTGGAAAAATTGGCGATAAGATCTGCGTTTCAAAATACCATAGGAATTCTTATAGCTGGCTAAAGGAGGCTACAGAAAATCATATAGCTGGCTGTAGAATGCGGAGAAAATCATTCAGCCGGGCTATACGAAGCGATAAAGAATTATGCTGCCGGGCTATAGTTCCTATAGCCGGGCTTTACACTTTATCGCCTGGCTGCTGCTTTTTCGCCATCGATTATAAAAGGCTATAAGAAATTGTGTAGAAATTCGTGTGCTTTGGAGATCATTAAGTTTGGTACGGAACCACATTAATATTTACAAAACACACGTTATATTTTCCTTTAATACATATTTTTTTTTCATCAATTAAAATGAGAGTAGTCCATACAGAGTGTGCAAACATTTCAAAATCATGAGTTGAACAACGCTGACTCCGCCAGATTAAATATTAGAGCCTAACACAAAGCGGAACGGCGACGCACTGGCGCCTACAAACCTAACAGGGATACTTCACGCATTGCGCAACGCGTGAAGGATCCCTGTTAGGTTTGTCGGCGCCAATGCGCGTTTCGCGCTGGCTGCCCGCCTGCCGCACCGCAGCGTGACACGGGCGCTTGAAGCAACTATTTCACACCAGAGGTATTGCACAGCATCATACGAAACTGAAGGCGCTCTAATATGTTAGGAATGGCAGGCATCCATCAAAAGTACGGAGCTTTCCTCGCAAAATAAATCAAGATACTACGGCCCAAAAAGAGAGCAGTGGTCCAAAAACTCACTAAGTCCTAGCATCCGCAATTAGTGACGTTTAGCATACACTTTATCGCCTGGCTGTGAGTTGCTTAATCGCCATCGGCTATAAAAGGCTGTAAGAAATTGTTTAGCCGGCCATAGAAGCTATTGGAAATCTCACAGCCGGCCGTAGGTCTATGGTATTTTGGAACACAGAGTCTACTGCCAATTTTTACCAGGGTTTTCTTTCCACCGATAACGGAAAAAAATAACCTTTATATTATTTAAATTAAATATCGAAGTTAAACTGTTTCAGTTGCAATACACGTCACTACGTTGCAGTTGCATACGACAGTCTATAAAATTTTGAGTTCGGCTACACCGCAACCGATGAGTCGATCCAAGCTATTGTTAGCCCGAACCCGTTGCAAAATCGAAACTCGGCGACGGCGAAAAACGCGAAATAAAAACGGAAATCATCAAAGGGAAATTTGTCGATGGAGAAAGGAAAACGGGGGCGCAAAGTAACGGTTCCGGGGGATCCGGGGGGCGCAGCACAGCAAAGGGTAATTGAAATATACAAAGTGGACGGGATGCGGCGGGGGCCGGGGGGCTTGACAATCGATTCGCGAGAAGGGGGTCAGTAGTAAACGGTTATTATAATAACAGCAATTAAAATCGCTTGCATGGATTCGTCCGTTCGCCGCGCCTTAAGTGCTGACGATTTACGCTAATGATATCTCTCGTCTCGATTAATTCCGCCCCTTCATCTCGCGGCGCTGCAACCCGCGGGACCGCTTAATGCGTCTGCATCAATCAAAAGTAAATGCGTGCACTGGAAGGATGAAGGAAACAAGACCGCCGGATGGAATGTTTCCTTGAGCCGAGTCGCCGCTCCGGCTCTGTTTCGGCTCGCCCGAGCGCATTTCGCATTGTGCCTCTCGAAATCCTGTTGACATCAGACAAACATCTCGAGGAATTTTCTCGGAGTGAGGCTCGGGCTAAGTCTTGGCTTTCGCTAAGTACGGAGTCCAGATATTGCGTTTATTCATCGTAATATCTGACCAATTGCATATCGGTGTGATTTCACATCAGCAGACACATTAGTATTACCAGTTAAGTTTTTGAAGTATATGTCGTGGGCAGTTACCAATCGCGGACAATGTGCAAGTCACAAGTGAATAATTTGAAAAGGATTAAATTCAGGAATAAATAAACAAGAAGAGAGGGCAGATTTTCTTGCCGTTACTTAGCATAAATACACACCTTTTTGTGTGCATCGTATACATGGTAGTGACATGTACGTACACCTAGGATAGCAAAATTTGTGTTGCATGTGTGGCAAAACTCGTGACCTAGGTTGGGTTCGAATCGCACATGCAACTAAACTAACGCCGTGACAATGCGATGGTATCATGAAAAATGAAGGCGCTTCAACACGAGATGGTGCCTTTGAGGACTTTCGTTCGTCAAGCTTTCATCATGCGCATGGAAATTACGAAATTGTTTGCAATTAATTGAAGCAACAGTAGGAACATGTAAATCGCTTGCAAATTGTCGGTGATTTGTTAATTGCTTCGACTTCAAAAAATACTTGGGAAACATTAAGTGAAAAAGAATACATTCGTCTTTGGAGAGTGTTCAAATTTTGTGACTTTGTATAAAAATATACACGCAAAAATATGATGACTTCATTCCAGAGACCTTATGTCCACAAAATGTTTTGTGAGTTACGTGACCGACAGGAAATTTTTTCTTGTCGGATAACCGACATGACATTTAGCGGTCTAAGATTTTAAAAATCGATATTTTCTAATATTTCGGTAGAAGTAACTTTGATATTTTGAACCATAAAAGTGATCCCAGTTTCCTCTCGTGACCACTCTTAGACTCATACTAAAAACCTGCTGAGTCAAGGCCGTGAAGGCAAAAATTTAACATCATCTTTTGAGATTGTCTACATTAAAAGCAGCTCCATCACATTTTCATTGCCTTGAAGGTGAATTGAGCACCTGGATCCTTATCACCCTTTCTCCCAACTTAATCATCGGCAACAGAGACGCAAATTAGTCGTCAAATTCTCAACAACTTTTTTGAGAAGGAAAAATGTCTTGGGAAGGAAAAACGCCACACGAACATTCAAATATTGCCAAATTTTCCTCAGTAAGCTCTTATCTCCAAGAAAATTATGAATATTTTCCCTTGAAACTTTCAGAGTTTCAAAAATGTGAAGAGAATTCTCTGAAAGGAAGTAATGATAACTTTCCCAGAAAAACCGATCGTGGCGGTAATTCCGGCTATTTCTCCTACTCCTCTTTTGTCTCTTCCCGAAACCTTCGTTTTGGTTCCTGCTTTCTTTTCCATCCTTTATGGTATAAGTTTTTTCATTCGCATCAATTCACTTGTCGGTAATTTTTAATCTTACTTTGTATTCTTAAGTATGTTTTTTTTTTATTTATTTGTCACATTATGTCTTTCGTACTCTTTCTTTCCTTCAAATCAATGAGGAATCAAAACTTACAAAGAACCTTCTCAGAACCGTTTTGTTTTATTCCAAGAATTTGACAACGTCCGAATGCCCATATGGCGTTTTTCTTCAGCAAGACAGAATACATCAAAGAGGCGAGTTACCGCATAACGTGGAGGCGTCGTTCCCTCTACGTAAAAACGCATCTACATTTTAATTTGAGCCCTGGAAAGCAAACTGTTATACGGACAATCGGGCTCATCTTTGAAATTTTTCACGTTCTTACGTCAGAGGAGCCACAAAAAGAGTGCCGTAGAAAATTTGGCGGCGATAATCACTCGCAGCCGAGCAGAAGTAATTGCGAGACAAGTGCTTGAAACACTCAACCGTCGGAAAATTTTGCGGCTTTGTCGATCGAGCCGCAAAAAAATGGCACGAGAGCTAATTAGATTAGCCTTGAGCTGGAACAATGTCACTCCTCGGCTGAATCCAGAAAGGCCCCCGAGAATTAATGGCGAAACTCAAACAATGTTTTTCCGACTCACGTTCTCGTGAGCCTGCAGTAATTTGGGAGAGTGTTAGGCTCTCGGAAGATTTCGGGACTTTTCCGTTTTAATTTCTGACGAAAACACGCTGGGAGGACCTTGAGGCCTGCACCCCCTTAGGATACCCCGAGCTGCCGAGATGTAAGCCAAATTAATGAGCGCTTAAGTGGCTACAATTCGTCGCCTACCTGACATAAGGGCGTAACTACACATTGAGATGAGCCCGGAAAAGCATTGTTAAGTGTGCAAGACAGGGTTCACTGCGGAGTGTAGTTACGTCCTTATGTCAGGTAGGCGACGAATTAAGCCGTTCTCCGCGACGCTGAGAGGAAAAATGGGGCTGTGTACCGCCGTGCTCAGGAAGAACGTCGTATGAGCCATCAGGTGTTGCCAAATCTCCTTTGAAAAATCACGTATTTTCGGGAAAGTTTATTAGCATTTCTCTTCCGATCTTTCGGAGGATTTCGTCCGAAGTTTGATCTAAAAAGTCTGAGAATTTCAAGGGAAAATATTCATAACTTTCTTCAAAAATAAATATTATCTGAGAGGAAATTTGGCAACATACGAATCGTTCAAACGGCATTTTTTCCTTAGCACGGTGTAGTGTAAAGGACGGTCGAGAATACGACAATTCAGTTTTTAGTCGGAGGCTGCTGCTCGGCTCGCGAAAGTGGCGCTTTGAGCCGAGGCGACCTAAAAAGTTGCGCGAATTAGTTGATGTTTTCAACATCGTTTTCTTTATCAACCCGAGGTTTTCAATGGTAACCTAATGTCAAAGATTATATATTTAAAGATATTCAAAGAGCATATATTTTCAAAGAGACTTGCAAGCTTTTACATCAAGGGGAGAAAGCAGTACAAGGTCTGTAAACCCTTCCTCTCTTGCTAAAAATGAAGCAGGAAATGAGGTTATCGATAATCCGAGACAGCGCCGTCAGAAACTATATGTTTTCACGATCAAAGTAAGCCGATCAAAATGGGGCATCGAAACAACTGTTGAATGTTGCCCATCAAAACTTCTTGATCTCACTTCTTCTTTACCCCTTGATCAACGTAATTCGCAAACAGAGTATCAAAAAATGTCTTTTTATACATTTTTGCGATTGATGTGGATCAGAAGGTTTTGTCATTTAATGCCGATGATCAAAACTCAACCGTTTCATCGACGTGCCAGAAGACCTCGCTGCCAAGAAGGTTGGAACAACCGTTGATGCTTTTTTCAGTTTCCTCTTTACAGCATCCAACAAAATTCATCTTACATTCTTAACGTGTAAGAAGTGCACTCGTGTAATATATTGCCTGTATTGTTTAATATACTGCGTCGACTAGCAATAAGTGCACTTAAAAAACAACCAATGAGCCAGTTGCGCTAGTTGCAGAATCGAGATTTGATTTTCAAGCTTGTTGATGAGCAAAAACTGATAAGAACTGACTAAATCCCAAGTTCCTACGTTCAATGTTCACATAGAAATAGCTTATCCAAAAAAATAGTGCATGACGTCATCCAACGGTCATCCAACCATGGTTTACCCCACCTCGCTTTCATTTCCTTGTTTCTCTATTTAAGGTGCTCGTTGCCACTCATTTTGCTGCTCCCATCCTAATGAGAAATTTATCTAATTTATTTCTATGGTATGTTTCAGATTTTGACACTCTGCTCCTGAGTTCGTTGAAGTACAAGCACAGACGAAGCATAGGAAAATCGGGCGACGCGGAACCGAGAGGATCGTCAAACAACCAGATAGGATTATCTTCATCCTCCACCGCTGTCTTCGCTACCGAAAACTCAACAGTCATCGTGGCTCAAACCGGAAGCACTGCCACGCTTCCGTGTACAATCCGAAAATTCGGCACCGGCGTTGTAAGTAACACATTCATCATTTGGGATGGAGTCAGGCAAATGAACCTTTAAGGGTTTTTTCTTATTCATGTATCAAATTTGTATTTAAAAAATATTGTAACTACTACAAGAACTAAATATTTTGTATCTATTTGCATAAGTTACATTAAATTAAATTCTTTTATTAAGAAACAAAGTAACGTTAGATAATACGGATTAACTGGAGGAACAAAAATTTTACCTTCAAAGTCGGAAAAAACCGCCCAGTACAACAAAAAACCTACTTATTCGGGGTTTAAAGTATCGATTTTCAGTGTTTGCTATGAAGCGCTTTTTAATGCCTATAAGAACTTTGGCTTTACTTCTCACATTAATGATGTTAAAAGTTCTTGAAATGAATCGCTGCAATGCTGACAATAGCATTGGCTAAATTCATCCATGTTTTTTATTCAATTTGCAGTTTATTATACTCAAACTTTGAATTCCCGCATATTTGGGTGTTCTTTGCACCAGATGATGCGAAATCGTCTCCTCTAAGTTGTGGTCAATTAATTTCATTTTCTTCTCCAAATTTCAAGGCATATTTTACCTAGCTCCATCTCTATATTTCAGTGTCAATTATTCTTGTACTACGTTTTTTGTTGCTTGCTTGAAAAACGTTTCGTTTCTGCACGGAGAAAAAAACTTCGTGCGGTCCCGAAGTTGAAGTCATATGGACCTCTGAAGTTTTCGGATCACGTATCTAAAAACTCGAGTCAGACATCTGAAGTACTTCGATATATACCGAAGGGTTTGGGTCACACACCTGAAGTGCTCCGGTACATACCGAAGTGCCTCGAAATCTGACCCGAACTTCGGCACCTCGACCTCAAGTTTTCGGATGCGTGATCCGAAAACTTCAGAGATCCATATGACCTCAACTTTGGGACCCATGCACGAAGTATTTTTCTCCGTGTGTCATTTTATCTCTGAATGCCATTATTTCTAATTTGTCGTGATGGAAAAAAAATATTTACTCCGTGGAAACTATTGTTCAAGGTTTTTTTCCCCTCCCCATTCCAGAGTCATGCATTTGACTTAGAGTTTTGATAAAAAATGAGGTAAGCAATTTTACCTCTAACAACTGATGAGAGGACGTGCGTTGATGACGGCGCAGAGATACAACTATTCGTGCTGGATGGGTGTCCGTGTTGCATCCGTAAAATTGAAGGCGCGATGGCGTAAAGCGTGACCTTGCAACCATCCGCTCTATTATGAATGAGGTCTTTGACTGAATCAGGAGAAAAATTAAAAAATAGTACGTCTTTCCTATCTTCGGTTTTGTTGCTCTCGTAGCCTTCACTGGAAAAAAAAAAAAAAAAAACACATTGGATCTAGAGTCCAGACTCTTAAAAACATCGACAAGAAAAAATACTCTTGATTCAATCAGATTTAAGCTTAAATCAAGAACCAAGCCTCTTAATTTGAGCGGATTTCCTTTTGATTTAAGCTTAAATCTGATTGAATCAAGAGTATTTTTTCTTGTCATTGTTTTCAAGAGTCTGGACTCTAGATCCAAGCTACTTTTTTTCCAGTGTTTGAATGTCATTCTTGAATGTGTGATAAACGCACATTTTATTCGTTGAGCGGACAACGCCGTGTTAAACGCAACCGTCGAGGGATCGGGACTTGTTTTACCACCTGATGAGGCCGCAACGTTTTAAGTGGAGCCTTATGTTATTTGAACATCAATTTTCAAATATTTTAATCGATGGGAGGCCATACGGGAGCGGACATGAGCCCCATTCCAAGGTGGATGGCCTCCGTTATTTGTGAACACGACGTGTACAAACAGCTATGATGTTTTATCGCGGCGAAACTCATTAAAATAAGTCCCCGTGGTATATTGTTGCCGAGTCTCCATCGAAGTAACATTATTATGAGGTAACTGAACACACTGAAAAAAAATTCTCGGCGTTTTTACCAAGGTCCGTTGGTACCTTTACCATCTAACTTTTTTTTACCAATTCTTGGTAATTTTACCGAGACAGACTGGTAAGCTTACCTAAAAACCGGTATTTTTACCGTTTTTTTTTCAGGTAAGAATACCACTTTTAGTGGTTTTCGATTCCCGGTAACTTTGCCATTTTATCTCGGTAATTCTACCACAGTCGATAAAAAATATTGGCGTTTTTACCAAGGTCCAGTAAAATTACCGAGAAAGTTCAATAATTTTACTGAGATTTCTGGGTAAAATTACCGATTCCATAAATGGTAATTTTACCACGAAAAAACTGGGATCAAATAGAACCCTGAATTCTTGGTAATTTTACCCTTTTCTGAGTAAATACACCGAGATTCAGTGCAGCTGTGACCTTCCGGTAAGAGTATCACAAAAGCCATGCGACGCTTAAAAATTTCCGCCGCCATTTCGTTTTTTTACAGAGAAATTGTCGGTTGAATCTGTTTGAAAATTTCATTGAATAGTATAAGCAGCACAAATGAAACTCAGTGAAATTTTCGGACAGCTTCGTTGAACAATTTCTCTGTAAAAAAATTAAACGGGGGTGGAAATTTTTAAACGTGGAATGGCGCTTGTGTTATTTTGAGTGGAAGGTGACTTATTGATTATATCATTATTCTGGACAGGAAACTTACATAATTCTGCAATTTTTCTACAGCAAAAACGGAGTGACACTTTGACCACTAACATCGTGGTTCATGTTTGATGTTCCTTAATTGCAAATTACGATTATGTAGCCTTAATCGGTGTATGTGATGGTCTCATCTCTTTACAAGAAGTATCGTGCTTTAGTTTTTATAACTAGCAAAACTCTCCCAGGCAATTTCATGAGGAAGGATGCTTTCGTTTCGTGATCTACGTAGAAAAAAACATGCAAAAGGCAATTAAAAATCTACCTAATTTTGAGCCTATGCAGATTTTAAGGTGAAGTTTACTACGAAAGTGACTAGGCGGTAGATGATATGTAAGCGTATAGTAAATCCCATCAGGGCATATTACCAAAAAGCTTACCAGGGTCCAATTACCAATTGTTTTTCCGTGTATAAGTTGCAATCATCCAATCACAATCTTTAATGCTGTAAGCCTGTTTGACGGCCAAAAGTATAAGTGTTACCTGAGTGACACCGTAGGAAAGAATGGTTCTCTCTCGGTGGCTACCAGTTTGTGGGAAAAGCTGGCAACGTACTGGCTTTTCTATAAAGGACGCAATAAATTCACTGGTAAAAATTATCATAGTGGGATTACCAGAATATGGTGAAATGACCAATTTACAGGAAATTCCAGGTCGGTAATTTTATCTCTTTTATTTACTGTACTCAATACCCTTCCTTCCGTAATTTCACCGTATTCAATGAGAAAGAAAGTCGGTAGAATTACGCATATGGTAAAGTTAGGTACTGAAAGATGGTAAAATAACAAAAATTCCTGTTTCGAATCTCCGGTGATTTCTCCCATGGTGTTTTGTTCGTGATGAACAACCGCATCAAACACATAGCTTAGAATTGGAGCCTGTCCAGAGGTCCATTGCAGCATTGTGCTTTTCCCTCCTAGGTTCGTGTGCGTCAGTTAACCGTTGAAGGGGGCGGCACGCACGATTAGATTTTTGACGGCGCGGTGGGTGGAGGAGCCCAAGTTACTGGCTCACTCACCGCAACTTTAAGTCTCCTTTAATCCAGCCCTCCGCTCGGTATCATTGCTATTCCGCGCGCAGGCCCTCGACCCTCAAGCCGACCAGACTGCCGGGCTTTCAACTGCCAAATTTGGTCGAAATCAAGGGAGCCCCTACATCTTCCCCCATTCTTCCTTACATCCGTGATGAAGATGTTCTCTCCCTCATATTTACTCTCAACTTCTACCTTTCTTCCTCTATTCCGCTCGCTTTTTGTCGATCTTGTAATATTGTAGACCAGGAATTTCATCTTTACCTGCACTGAAACTTTTTTATGATTAAATTTGACAGTACTCGTTAAACTAAGGTTGAAAAGTTTGACTTCAACTATTTCAGCATCAATATTTTCTCCCGAATTGCGGAGGGTACTTTTTTCTCGAAGACAATCGGGGGAAATTGAAAGGCAGGATTTATCTTGACCCTGATCTGATAGTTTCGAGTCCTTTAGATCCTCTTTTACATACCTAGGCCACATTGATAGGACCAACGGCTATAAGTCTTTGACCTAATGAAACGGAAGAGGAAAAATCAAAAAAGAAATCAGAAAAAGAGAAAAAATGAAGAAATGGAGAAGGAGATAAAGTAGAAAATGAGAGTGAGGCGGAAAAAAATACATTTCTCCTCCGCTTTACACTTTTTTTTTCTTCTTCTTAACCTCTACTTCCTCCTCTTCCTCCGCCTCTTATTTTCTCTTTTCTTCTTCTTTTTCTTCTTCTTCGTCGACCTCTTAACCAGGATCCTCTTCTTCTCTTTCTTTTCTATCCTCTCTTTCACTCTCTTTTCCTTCCTCAGCTTCCCTCTCCTTCTATTTTCAATGCGTCCACATCTGACACATAGGAGTCCCACGATCTGAATCTGTCAGACTGAGGTTAAGGTGATTCGATGGACGCCATTTTTTTTCTGTCAGAACGGCATGCGATATATCGCATCAATTGGTTCCATTTTTTCAGCTACTCGTCATTTTTCTCCAATTTTGAGATCGCAATTCTGTTGTCAGGAGACTACGGCACTCACTAACCAATTTTAAGAGAGAAATTCAACGTAATAAAGGCGTGGTTTTTTTAGAGAGGAAACATCGCATTCGATACTGATATCGAAACTGCACGCGAATGCAATATTTTCTCTCTAAAAAGACCACGCCGTTATTACGTTGAACTTCTTTGTTAAAATTGGTGAGTGAGTGCTTTATTCTGCTGACAACAGAATTGCAATCTCAAAATTAGAGAAAAATGACGAGTAGCTGAAAAAACGCATGCCATTCTGACACAAAATATGGCGTCCATCGAATCATCTTAAAGACCGATGGTCGGAAAAGCGCTTTTCCACCTTTTTTTCCTCGGAAAACTACCTTGAGACACCTGGCGCCAAGATTCGGCAACCTGGTCTTAGCGGAGGATGGAGAGCCTTTCGAGCTCACTTAGTTCTCATTCAATACTACGTGCCTCCACTTAATCCGGTTTCACCTTTTATCTTATTCTCGACGTATCGCATCTCTCCCTCCCCCTTCTCTACCCCCGCCCCCCCTTTTTTTTTCATTTTCGGCTCTCCGTCGTCCCGGTTAATCCTTATTTTAGTTTGAAGTGGTCCGCGCCGAGGGCCAAAGTCGACACGGCTTACTCTAGCTTGACTTATTTTCAACCCTCCTTAGTAAGAACGTCGTATGAGCATTCGCATGTTGCCGAAATTCCGATTAAATTCAGTTTACCCGAAAATTAATGCACTATATTTTCGAGGATTTTTTTTTTTGGGGGGGGGGGGTAAAAAGAGGGCTTTTTGTCCTTCGAAAGTTTCTCTGAAAACGCTCTTTTCGGCGCTAGAGCCCCTCAAAGTTTTGGCTTTTTTCCGAAATTGGGTCATGGGTGTCAAAATAATGTTAGTGAAAATCGGATTCTGGAATTATAGTACTTTTGTTCAAGAGTAAAAGTTACACCTATATTCAATAGATCTTGCCCACCGCCTAACCAGAAATGCGTGGACCTATCAAAGAATAAGAAATGAAAAGTTACTAAAAATTACCAGCAAAATGCAATTTTGGAATGTGTTTGACCCTTTGAACAATTTTTTGGAAATTCACAACTTTGCTCAGGGGCCTAAAAAAGCACTTACACATGAGCTTTTACAGAGCCAAAAAATATTGAGATTTCTCTGTATTGAGATTTTCAGCTTTATGCTGAATTTTTAACGCACGTTGGCAAAAACTTCAACATACCAGCTAAAAAGTATGTACTTTGACCCCGAAAATCAATCAATCTTCTCGGACACCTTGTACTTATCTTTGAAAAAATTAATGATTACTTTTGCTTTGAAATTCTCAGATATATTGGATTAAATTCCTCAAAAAACTAAGAGAGAGAATTGACAATTTTTCCAGATAGCTCGAATTTTTTTCAGGAGAAATGTTGCAATGTCCGAATGTTAATACGATGCTTCTCCTTAGCGCGGCTGTATTGAGCTCATCGGCAATGTTTCACTCGTTTCACCTTCATCGACGCCCCTAGGAACAAGAAAGAGGAGGTGTCGATGCTTCCGTTTTTAGACAGAAATACTGTGTATCCTTGGAGGTGATGCCACATACTTTAAGCCAGGATTTCCCTAAATCTACGATATATTGGTCATCTCTAAACTCTACAACTTTTTGTAACGAAAATGCAAATCATATTTCGCTACGTTTAATATTAATTTGTAACGTTTTCTCATAAAATAGTAATTTGGAAAAACTCTGGGTCGAGTGGGAATATATTGAGATGGAAACACGGTTTTTTGTGGCATTCATTCGTGCCGTTTATATAGATTCCTGGCTCAATCATAAAAGCTTTTAACTGAAAAGAGAAACTAATGACACATATGTTGTTTCTAAACGAGTCGAAAATTGTGGTTCCTTGTTGCTGACGTTCTGTCCAAGTATGAATACGCCTTGTCCCCCAAGCCCTTCAATTGGACTACATTTTGCAATTAGGAACTATAATTTCTAGCCTATCTGTAAAAACGCTCATGTGCATAGGGAAACTAATGGTGTAAACGTCGTTTCTAAACTGAGCCAGATATTGTAGTTCCAAATTGGAAAATGCAGTTCAATTATTCATTAAATATAAGAGTTAACGTTTTTGTTCAGGGGCCGGAATTTATTGAATCATCCTCTGATACAAACATTCACTTTATTTACTTTTTTTCAATGGTCGGCAACGGAGAATGCTTGTGGTCCGATTAATAGTGTTAGAGGGAAACAACTGTTATTACGGGCGCATCTGCGAATTAATGATGGATGGTGGAGAGTCTGGGTCCCGGGTGATGGATGGTGCAATCTCGGCGCTCGCAAACATCCAGTTTGGGCTTTTATCTCGTGCGTGCTGTCTGACTGGCTGCAGTGGCTTCATTTTTTTTGCGTCGCTGCTTCCCAAGCTTGCGTATAGGGCGAAACGGATTCGCCTTAAGTGATTCCAGTTGAGGTCGAGGTCGAGGTGTTCCTAAGTACTGATGAGAGCAACTCTATAGCCAATCGATCGATTTTACAATCCTAACTTTACGATATTTTTTCTTTATTTGACTTGAAAATTAGATTAATCCTAGGCCATGGTAATTTCCCAATCCTTTTAAAAGTGACGAATCTGATTACTGAATATTATTTGGACGTATTTCTGTCAAACGGAACTATGTACGTTATGACGTGAGCCCTGTAATGCATGTATTATTATGGGTCTCAGGGTTCATGTCTTAAAGCACATAGTTCTGTTTGATAGAAATAAGTTCATTTGTCCATAAACTAGTCTCTAAAGTAGAAAGTTGACCTCAGATTACTTACCTTTTTTTAGTGTATTTTCCGAAGGAAATACACCATTGCGTTTATTGATATTTGCATTTTCGTAACAGCCAATATGTTAGTAGTCCTGGATGTTGGGCAACTATTCTATAAGTGTCTTCTTTTAAACTTCTTGAAATATTCTACGTATGTCCAATTTTAATACTCTCAATGGAGGAGGCTTATTCCGTTTAAGTGTGTTCAATTTTAGGTTTCAAATGCAAGTATACGGCAAGGGCATGTTGCCTCTTGCCGTCGCACCAACTTTTCATGTACATTTTTGGAGGAGTTTCAGGTCGAAAAATTCATGTGAGCTTAGGTAACTTCGACTCTCTAAAGTCGGATGGTCCAGTAGACAATGATATTCATTAACCATTCGATGCTCAAGCTGGGTCAAATTGACCCGAGTGTGAAAAACACGTGCCCCGCGGTTCACAAGGGGCTAGTCCGGCACCTACAAGCTTTAGATGAGGTCTACATAGACATCGTAAAAAAATAATCAGACATCAAATTGAAAAAAAAGAAAATAACCTAGTGTGAATTCAGCTGAAGAGAGGAGATACGTATTCGGGCCTCGATTTCAACCTTTCTTCCAAATCTGAGCGACGCCTCAACGGGCAGCTTAGAGCAGAGCATTCCGCATTCACGCTTCCAGCCTTCAATTTTACGAACGCAACACGGACATCCATCAAAAACGAATAGTCGTATCTCTGCGCCGTCATCAACGCGCGTCCCGTCCTTTCCCTCACTCCATTTCTGTATAGTGTTGGTTCCGTGGTATTGAGCATATTTCAGTATCACAGCAAGACGTCTCTTTTTTGTCTTAAAATTTTCAGGAGAATTGAATCTGTCAGTTACAAAAGGGCTCAAGCGCCAGATAAAAATACGAGAAAAACAGTAAAAACTGCATGAACTAGCCTGTTTGAAATTGCAGATTGATCAATAATGTGACTAATTAATTCATACCTTTAATTTTTTAGAGCTCTGAGATTTAGAAGGGGTCAATTAAAACGGTTATTACCATTTTTCTCGGAGTCCCATTTCTGACGCTTGAGTCCTTTTGTAACTGACAGATTCAATCATGAAACACACTACGGGAAGTCTGGGAACCAACTTCGTAACAAAGTTTGTGACGTAGGTCCCCAGCCTTTACCCCGTAAAAACAAATGGGCGTAACGCTGTCCTTGACACCCCTCCCCCAAGAGCGTTACGTAATAGGGGACGGCCCCCATCATGTATTGTAGGTCAATTATTTTCCTGATTCAGATCCTGCCTAGCGGTCCATTATTGAAAATTAGTGGTTCAACTTCATTTGGCAACGTTTGAGCATCGATACGCCGTTTTTCCCGAGACGCGGCGCGCTGCGCAAGGAGCCTCGATGGGAAAGGGAACATTTGGCGGCGGGAGTTGCCCCGACAAGGCGGAAGTTGCGCTATCTTGTCGTGTTCGACTGAGTTGCTTGTTTATTGTATGAGCAATGAATATTCAGGGATGCGCCTTGCCCGCGCCCGTGATTGCTCCGGGTTCCCGGCGAGAGACCCGTTGCGCACCCACTCCGCCCCACACCCTGCACCCTGCGCCCGCCGTGCAATAACATTGATTGCCGTTTCGCGCCGCGGGCCTCTTTAGCGCTACCGAGAACCGTCCCGCGAGTCTGGAACAATGCCTCCCACCTGGAAATTAGCCCAAGACTCCGCCGTTTTTATTAGGTTCCTTTATGAAGAGAGAGAGAGAGAGAGGAAGCATGTGGGATCCCTTGCCGATGGATCGCGTATTCGACGTATCAAAGCGGGTTGATTGTTGAAATTCATAGACAAAGCTATAGACAAAGACGATGCTGCGGCTGCAGCCGTAGAAAACGGAGCACGAAAAGAATAAAAACTAGAAGTAGGGATGAAGATAACGGTTTGCCGACCGGCCCGAACACGTAAATATGAAAAAAGGACGAAATCACTCAGAGCAAATCACCCTAAGGGTGACTTTCCCCACAAAAGATACTCACATCTTGAAAGGACAACTGGACCGTACGCGAGCTAGGATCGAAGTAAAAATGAACAAGTATGGCGTCCTCGTAACCGTCCCTCTCTCCGGCGTCCAGCTCTCCCATTGGTGGATCAAGTCAAGTGACCTGATCCCCCAATAGGAATACAGACACCAGACAGAGACAGGGAGAGAAATAGGAACAACCACTTATTTATATGTCACAAGACAAATGAGACAAAAAGGATATAGAGGGATCCTATCGGTGGAGGCGGATGGTTGGAATGGACAATTAAGGGAGGTAGGTAATAGACTAACTAACCGCAATTCATGAGAGACCCTTTAGTTAGTCCATCATTTATCCTTTAAGTCTGTAAGAACCACCCAAATTAACCAATAGGATCGCTTCATACTCTTGTGTCTTTATTTTCTATCGCTTTGTCTATCAATTTCAACAATCAATCTGCAGGCGTTTTATCGCTGAGATAGTAATTGGTTCAATATGTGAGCATAGCCTCAAAAGTCAATCGAGCAATCTATGGATTAGGGTTTTCCTGATTGATTTTCGATCCTTATGAGTACTACATGGCAATGAAAAGTGAAATTTCTTCTTTTTCAGCTTTTCTAACTTAGATCTTAAAATTTTTGTTTGAAGTTATGTTCTATTGTTTTGAACCAAACGATCCATCGAACCACTGTCTAATTCGATCCATTGGTTTGTTCCTATTTTTTGGCCGCCGAAAAGCGCAGTATCGACCGAATTTTTGAAACAGAGTTTTCTTCCAAATTCCACGAATCGAATTTGGATGGACTGGATGATTCTGCTAAATCAGTTAAATTCGCTGCAGTTGCAACGACGAGTCATGGGAAACCTGTAAAATCCCCTTGAAGTGCCAAACTATGTACAGCGGACATATGTCGCGATTGAGAGGGAGAGGAAAGCTATAATGCGCCTTCAATTTTTAACGTATGCAATAAGGCCATCCCCTGAGCACGAATAGTTGTATCAAGGCGCTGTGTAGCCGTGATCGCGTAAGAGCTACATTGGCAATTGCGCAAAGATTGGAACAACGGTGAGTCCAAATTATTCCGTAAGAGAGTTGTATTCACTGCTGGCCTGTGTAAAATGAGATTTGTTTGGTCGCCATAGAACCATTTCATAATACTATTTTTCACAGACCGAAGTAATTTTCCTTTTAGCGACAGTTCATTATTCCAAATGTATCGCCTACAAAAAGATTTTAGTGGAAAAACGGTGGCCTACCGATTGGAAACGTGGCACCAGCTGCAAAAGTTAATCCAGTTTGATTCTTTTCTCTGCCGGTCGCAAAGGTTAATCCCTGCTACGCTAATCAGGAGCGCTCTGATATTATCGGCTTAGGGATGAAAATAAATGGACGGGATGCACAAAGGAAATTTACGTCGGAGCGGGGATAGGGAGCGGACAGTCGTACAACAAAACATTTCTTTTTTAGAATTTTCATAATGCGCTAGCTAGCAAGGGTGCACCGAAATGCGCGATGCAGCGTGCTTTCAGATCTCGATAGAGGGGAAAGCTCTGCAACGCCGACCCACCGCGGCCAGCAAGGACGACTTGTGATAAAAAAACGAACTGTGAAACAAACCGAATGAAAGTGGCCAATCTCCGACAAGCAACTATTGCTGCTCCAAAGCCGCTTATATTGCCTAATCTCGGCGTTGAAGGCGGACTACCCAGAGTGAGTGCGCACTATTCATTCGATTGCGGCCGGGTGTAAAAATCTGCTCTGAAATGCTTTTTAGAACAAAAATTATTTCTATCGAGATTAGTTTGCATTTTGCAGTACGGGACTATAATATTTTTGCCTAATTTCAGAAACAACAATGTTCTATTAGTTTTCCTATGCAGATAGGTCCTTTTACGGATGATTAAGAAATAGTGATTTCTCAGTACAAAATGTTATCCATTTACCAAGAACAGTCACTTAGTAAACTCCTTACGACGTAAAACGTCAAAAAAGCCCGATTTGAACGGGCCCATTGAAACGGCATGTTTTGACGCGAGAAATTATCGAATCTAGATATACCAATCAATAAAATAAAGAAAAACACCCTTTCCTCGTCAAAACATTGTTTATTTCGATTTATTTCTTTTTAAAAAAAAAAAAAAGATCTGCCCTTCCGAGCGGAACGAGAGATCACGGGGAAGCGACCCTCTTCACCGAAAGTTTACCTGGGGGGTGACGCGACGCGGGTCGGGCAGCGAAACAAACGTGACTTCAAAGTCAACCCATCCGTCGCGTCGGTGGCCGGAACAAGATCCGGGCTCCTTCTCAAAAAAGGACCTAACCTTTCCTCAAAACGAGATACGGAAAACGCAGAGTCTTACGGAAGATATCGCTCACCTCGAGGAGCATTTGCGCGCTTTTGCGAGGCCGGTGACAAAATTACCCCGATACCGGGTCGCCCCCGCCTCGGACTAACAATCAACGTCAAGATCAAAGGAGCGTCTCGACAAAGGGAACGGGGCAAGGGGAACGGGGAACAGGGCAAGGAAAACGAGTCCGAAAAACGAGACGGACTGGAACGACTAGAACTGGAACCGGAGCGGCTAATTGCCGGCCAACTAATTCTCGCTCCCGGTTTCTTTGCGACTTCGCCCTGATGGAATTCTCACGCTTCGACGGGCGCCCAGCTCGGCGGTCGCCGTAAACTTTCAGCTTTTTTGATAAAAAAAACGGCGATAATAAAATTAGGAAACGCCCCCGCTGATGTCGCGCTGTGCGATCGGCGATTATTGAACGGGCCAGTTGCTCCGCGGATTCGCGTCTGGAGCTCCACGGGAAAGAAATCGCTGCGCTTAGAATCGGAGACAGAGGGATCCCGCTTTGCTAATCTGAGCAATATAATAGACTGATTCAGTGACTGCGTCTTTTGATGTTCAACACTACGAGGCTACGCCTTCTGGCCGCTACTCAGCCCAACCCCTAGATGGCGCTTCGTCCTACCTAAGGTCCGCTTCTCGGGCTTAGAGTCCCTTCATACAGAGAGTTAAGACGGTGTGAATCCATTTCTGATTGTTCACCGTATTTTAGGCCTCCACAGTGTCACAAACGGGAATAAAGATTACAGTTTCACCAATCGCAAAGATTATAATCTGGAATGGACCGAGGAATTACGGGATCGACAAGGAACAAACGGAATGAGAGAAGGGACGGAGAAAGGAATTCGAGAATGAGCCAATCAAAGATTATGAAAAAGTTCAATTTATGTAATCTTTATTCCCGTTTTAGACTCCATGAGGGGGTGTTGTCTTGACTCTCAGTGTAAAGGGACTCTACTCAGCCCAACCCCCAGATGGCGCTTCGTCCCGTCAAAGGCTTGCTCCGCGGGCTCCAGTACATTAATCTAGATAAAGCAAGCTCATTTGGGGTTCATCTACTATCGTTAGTCGCAAAAATCATGAAACTCAACCCGGTAGATTTTTAGAACGAACTGTGACGACAAATAGGCTTTTACATTATTTAAATGGGAGAATTTATGGCTTTAACTCGCAATATACCAAAACATGGTAAAAGTTTCCAAAAATTGAATAAACCGAGCCCATTCATCGACTTCTCCTGTCGATAGTCGTAATCATTGAAATTGGTCCAGTAGAAAAATGCAACAAACTTGAGATAAAAAATGAAGAATTTTGGGGTCAGAGAGCTTATGGTAATGATATTCGATGGTTTTTTCCTCCCACAGCAAATGAACTGTTCAGCTTACTATATACATCGTTTTTGTCGTCCTTTAAAATGTGGGAAAATGAATGGCGATAAATCGATGACGTAGACCCTTAATAAATCCATAGAGTGAGGCTAGGGAGTTCTGCCATTTTCTTGGTCATGGAGAACCTGGTATGGTCAGGAAATATTTGTCATTCCGATTTTATATAAGTAGGTCCTGGCAAATAAGTCAGAAAATCATTGTGATTTTGGCCAAAGAGAATCTGGAATAGCCCAGGAGTTTAAGTAATTTCCAATCGAGGAAACCGACGTATTTGAGAAAATGTTCATCATCTTGGTTTGAGAATACTCCGGAATACTCCGGAATACCTACAAAGTGTTTCCATTTTAATCAAAAAGAACATTGGACAGTCCAAGGAATTTTAATCATTTTGGCCAAAAGAACCTGCAAGAGATGAAAAATTCATGACTTTTCAGTCCATTAGAATTTGGCAAGATCAGGAAATTTTCCCGTAAGGGTTGCAAACGCCCTCGTGAGACAATGCGTGCGGCAACAGGGGAGTCATCGTAAACCTCTCGAAGGGCGGAAAACATCACAAATATCCTTTATCTTGTGATCGCAACCTCAAGCTCAACTGATCTCTAGGCTCTGGTCCCGTGAGTGGCTACCAGGGTTGCCAATTATACTGATACGATCGCCCATGAACAATGTGTGGAACCAGCGGAGGGTGAATTTTCGCTCCCGGCCGGCAATCGAGAGAGCTTCTCATGTCTATCAATTAAGCACAGTCGCTTGTTTTGCCCTGTCCAATTAAATACCCTCGAGCTTCTGCCTCTTTCCGTTTTTCCTCCTCTTATTTTGGGCTTGTGTCCTCGCGGTCGCCGCAAAAAGGAGCTTTCCACCCAATAGCGCGTGGGGGATACTGTCGTATTTCTGAGAAGCGCGGTATGTACGAGAAAGAAGTTTTGTGGAAATTCACGGTCTAGTGCTGATAAGGAATTCGGTAGCAAATATCTCCTGTTTTCCATGAAATATTTTTTTTTTTTTTTTTTTTTTTTTTTTTTTTTTTTTTTTTTTTGATTGATTGATTGATTTCCTTATTTATTCATTTATTTATTTATTTATTTATTTATATTTATTATTCCTTTCTTTTTTTGTCATTTAATCATTTGGAGGATGATAATCGATGCTCATAATCTTTACAACATAGAAACAAAAGTGCAAAGGCTAGTTACATTGATTATCAGTCAGTTTGTTCTGGCGCTTTTTTGACTCGTCCGTTTATTTCGTGGGCTTCATAAATCATGGATCCGTTTTAGTTCGCTCGAAGAGGACTATTTATATTCCTTTTTCTCCTCTTCACGAAAAGATTTTTTTTTCTTTTTTGGATTGATCGATGAATTGATTAATTGATTGATTTCTTTATCTATTATTTTCTTTATTTATACATTTATATATTATTCCTTTCTTTTTTTGTCATTTAATCATTTGGAGGATCATAATCGATGCTCATAATCTTTACAACATAGAAACAAAAGTGCAAAGGCGAGTTAATAACGACATTGATCATCAGTCAGTTTGTTTTGGCGCTTTTTTGACTCGTCCGTTTATTTCGTGGGCTTTATAAATCATGGATCCGTTTTAGTTCGCTCGAAGAGGACTATTTTATATTCCTTTTTCTCCTCTTCACGAAAGCATATAAATAGACTTAAATGAAACATTGAAATAATATTCTTCATTGCATCACGGAAAAATCACGACTGATTTGAAAGTGTTAGAGATGGTTTATTTACACAAAATAGGTAGTGAAAAACTTGCAACGTCGCAAATTAAGGTATGGATGTTTTTCCCTTAAGTGATGAGAAAATGTGTAACTGCATGCGCTCGCGCTAGAGTGAAATAGCGACACGCTTGATCCTCTGCCATCAAGTCGAAGCGAGACTGTTGAAGGCGCTGTGAGCAACTATTCCGCCTCAGAGGTGTTGCACAGTATCAAACGAAGTTGAAGGCGCGCTACAGTATGTAAATAGACTGGTATTGTTTACCGCTATGTAGAGTTCTACTGATTCAACGATGTGCAGCTACTATTCGATTGATTTTTGTGAAACGTGGTACTAGATGACATCATTTGAGGGTCAACTTGAATTTCATCTCAAATTTTGAAAATTCAAAAAGCCAAGGTAGTGGACGTATTTATAGCCTAAAATCTATCTCAGCTCCTGTTCGATCGATTATTGTGAGACTTGGTGCCGGGGGGGGGGGGTACTTTTTGAAATTAAGACCGAATTTTCGATTTGTTTAGAAAATTCAAAAGTCAAAGATGGTGGAAGTGGCCTAAATGGCTCTGTCCGAAATTATTCAACTTTACAATCGAGATATCTGTTTTCTGCCCGTTCAATCTCAAAATCCATGTTCTCTCAGCCAATTTAGACTTCAATATCGGTGCGCTCTTCAATTTTTGTGTGTTAAAACTCCTTAACTACTTAATTATTCATTTATTAATTCACATAGTTTTGCGTAAATGATAATGTTTTTGATTTTTTTTTATTTGTTTTCACAAGAAATTGGTTCTTAAAATACACTATTCTGTTCACAGGTGTCATGGATAAGACGAAGGGACTTAAACTTACTGACGGTGGGATTAGCCACTTATAGTAGTGATGATCGCTTCAGCGTGGATCACATAAGGCATTTACAGGTAAGTCACTTTATCTAGCCTCCAAGTAACATTATTTATTTCCAACTTTACAGAAGAATAGAAGAAGTATTAAAAAGGACTAGTTTAAAGTTCGGAACCAACCTCAGCATTGAAATCGTTAGTCAGTACTATAAAGGCAAAAGAAAGGTAATTCTGAAAAAAAAATGTATATTGGATATCGGAATTTTTTGCACGAGCAGATACAATTGATTCATTTTTAATGTTTTCATCGACAAAATCGAAGTATGAAATTCCCAAGGTACTTGATCAACGTCTCTTTTCCAATACAAGTTTAATCATCGCAAAAATCTCAAAATCGGAAAAAATCCGCTCTCTTGCCCTTTTGTTTTTTGCTTCTCCAAAAGTCGACACAACTCATGCAACGCACTGTTCTCCGAACAAACTAATAAAACAATTGCAGCTGGTGGAATATCGATGGCTAAAGTAAAAAATTGGGTATCTTCGATGAACAAGCTGCAAATTTCTGCCTACATTATATTTCTTAAAAAATGAAGTGATCAACAATTTTGCTTCGAATATTCTTAGAATTTTCTTTTTATACTATAGTCACGTCATTTTCAAATAAAATTTGTTAAGAAAAAGAGGAAGCAAAATTTAGTGCAAGCCTGAAACAATTTTTTACAGTTAGTTTACCTTTAAATAAATAAACCATAATCGTAGATTTTGCAACTTTGGAATGGAGGTTCACATTTTTTGACGCTTGCTATTGGTATTTCGCAGTGTGCTTCCGAAAATGAAGGGGGTCCGTTGACATTTTAACCGATCACGAGCTCCGTTCAGGTTCAATTCAGTTTTATGGCGACTGAAAGACTCAAGATCAAGATGTGGTTAGTGGGAGATCTCAGAGTTTATTTGTAAGGTAGGAGGATGATAGGCCCTTCGCGTCGCGTCGGTTCGTATCGTGTCGTAGCGAAGCCTTGGGCGGAGATCCGCCACGCTGTAGTCAGGGCTAAGGAAAAACGCCGTACGAACCTTCAGACGTTGCAAAGTTACCTTCGATAAAAACCGAAATAACCAAGAAAAATTGTGAATATTTTTTCCAAAATTTTCAGACAATTTTATACGCAATTTTATCTAAAATATCTGAAACTTTCAATGTAAAAAGTGCGGGAATGTTGTCAAAAATACATGTTTTATCAAGGGGAATTTGGCAACTCTCGAATGATCATACGGCGTTTTTCCTTAGCACGATAGAGGGGGACACAGCTGTAGTGGAAATTCTTAAGGGTCGCCCCGAGTGGTGGGGGGGGGGGATGCGAGTTTGAAACGAAGGTGAAGGGGCTTGTGGCGACAGTTGTGGCTTTAATCTACCTTAAGCGGTGATGCGAAATGAAAAATAGAGTAATGTCCTTCTCCTTCCCGGCGTTGCACTTCGTTTGTCTCTTGGGATTCTGCTCGGTTTAATGCGGAATCTAACGCACGATGACTGCTGCACACTTTGGGTCTTATTTATTGTTGTTCTGCAAACGGATATTTTCCGTAAGAGGCCTCATTTCGTTTACATTGTAATTAAGGGAGATTTAAGGGAACATTCAAAATAACATCAGTGAAAAAAAAAAAAATTTTCCAGATGAAGAGTAAAATTCAGCAGTATAACTCAAGGTACGGGTTCCTTGAATGGGATTACAATGATTTTCCACTGCAAAAAGTACAAAATATAGACGAAAAAATTATTCAATTTTGACAAATTTAACGTAAATTCGAACCTGCCTTAACATTTAAAAACAAAAACTCGTCATATATTTTCTTGCGTGTTTGGCACTCTTCATAGTGGCAAATCATTGTAATCCCTTTCAAAAATCCATTTCTAAGATTATACTCTGACCTAGTCCAAATGATAGTAAAAAATTAGAAAGCTTAAAATTTCCTTAGTCATTCATTGTCCGTATGACTTTTTGCACGACTGCGACGCTTCCCTCCCTCCCGCCCAAACGTCTTTCAGACAATAAATAACGCAAGGAAAGTTTGAGTTTTCTCATTTTTAGCTATTCCAATTTCAACTCGACTTCGACTGCCATCGATAACGTAAGCGGCCGAAGCTGAGTTTCATAACGCACAAATAAATGAGTCCATCGGGCAACGTAAAATGAGAGATTAATCGGCAACACTGCCAACTCCTGTCACGTAGACCATTCACTTCCCTTTCTCAGTGGCGGGCCATCAGTCTTGGACCGAAGTTATGATCGCTCGCCGTAAGAATAATACTCTTCAAATTGAGGAGGCCACGATGACCAAGTAATGATCAGCCTTGAGAGAAGGTTTCAGGAATGGCTTATTTTTTGTCGGCAATCGTTACCTTGACCATGTGGGCCGTTATTGCGCGTGACATTTTTTAGGCTTTATGTAGGAGGGAAAAAAGGAGACACTCTTTAGTTCCAATTCGGTTTTTTGCCCCTACCACTCTGCCAACACTCTGACTATCGAAAATTTTGAGATACGAGATTAGACGCAGATATTGAACCCCCGAAAGGTTACAACATGTTGATAATCAAGGTTTACACTCTGTTCGAGGCTGTTTTTTTCAAAGATCATATTTCCTGTCTCTCTTTTAATTTTCTGTGTGGTCGTGCAGCGCGCACAAGATAGCATTCAGCATCAAACCCCTTTCAAACTTAAAAGTATTCATCTAAAGAAGCACCAAAATGTTCTTTATGTTGCCTGATTCCTGTTTTTTTCCCGGCGGTATGTTAAAATCATATCAATCTCTTTGAAATCTTTTTCTTACGGTTGCTCTGAGCTCTCGTTATACAATGCAAGCACAAAAAATTTAATTCTTTCATTATATTATTGAAATTAAAACAAATTATGAGACGAAAAAATAATCCTCCCTTAAAAACAAATTTTTTCATGTCTGAACTTTAGTTTTTATCCATATTTTAATATTTCTTTGCTATTGAGTAAGTCTCCCCGCTTTCGCAGTTTATTTTCTCGAATCGCTCGTCTGAAATAAGGGCGTACCTATCTGCATTTCTACGTGAGCTCTGTTCTTCGTATAATTCTATGCTTTCCGAGGCTCTTGTGGAAACTTAGAGCTACGCCCTCACATACGAGGAGTGACAAAATGATGAGAATATTTCGTCATGAGGAATTCGGCAACATCGGACTGCTCATACGGCGTTCTTCCTAAGCACACCAAAACGATATTACGCCTCTCTGCAAGAAACGGATCCTTTTATTAGCACTCCGCCTCGTCGGGTGGAAGAAAGAGTCGGCATGACAAAAAGCTCGCTGCAATATCCGCGCCGTGCCGCTCGGGTCAAAGTCAAAGAATCAGGCCCCACCGGGGTANGGGGGGGGGGGGGGGGGGGGGGGGGTCATGAAAAAGACGAGCAAAAGGAGAGGGAGACTCAAAAGCCAACTTGGGATTAGCACTTGTCAGGTGGAACGGATGAGCCGGAGCAGGGGCAGGCTCAAGTGTTGGCTCATTTTACAATAGATCTCTCAACAGGCGTTTCCTCAGACGCGAGTTCGCGCGACAACGACGACGAAGACGGAGGCTCACGTTGTCAACTTTGAAAGCTACCGCCGAGGTGTGACGTAGCAGCAAGGCAGCAAGTAGCCGTGCAAGGTCGAAAGGAAAAGATGAGACGCAAGTAGTATCTAACCCTGCACGGGAACAGGTATCTTAAAAGCGAATTTTTTTTTTGAGGTTCGGAACTACATTTGCGCCCGAACCTCCCAGCTGTCGTAGAATGGCTTTTATTTTTGAAAGTTGAAGAAAGTTGCTGCGTAATTTTGGTATCACCTCGCGAGATAGTTCTAAGATTGGTTTGATCTATCAAAGACTAAAGGGTCAGATTGGCCGACTTTGTTGACAAAGAATGTTCAGTACTGTTGACAATTGATGAGACGGAACCGGACAAAACCTTCCAAGAAGGTTCGGAGCTCTAAATGAAATTCGCTCCAAGATGTATCTACACCGGAAGTAAACAAACATTTATAAGCATCTTTAAAATTTCGCTAATATACTGGTTTCACTTTAAATTTTTGGCAGGAAACGGATTAATAACGCTGATGATAAACTTTAGCTATTTCTTTCTTTCTTTTTCCCCAAAAAAATCTATTTGCCTAAAGCCTTAAAAAAACTGAAAGTCTCCTAGTGCGATGTATTTCATATTCAATTCGTCAATTAAATGGTGCATTTTCATGATTGGAAAATTTCAGATTTTCTGGGCGTAATATACATTAGTTTTTAGCTAAAACACAAAGCTTGGATTATTTTAAGGCGTGGGGTTCCGCCTCGCAAGTCTTTACGCAAGCGCAAGTCTTCACGCAAGCGCAAGTCCTGTTATTTTCTTGATTTTTATATTATTCGTTTAACCCCTTCTCTCTCAGGTTTCATTACTTCTAGGCAACATTATTTCTCTTGCAAAGATCCTTCAGTTCCTGACTAGTATTGATCTGCCGTGCTGTAAGATAGCAGCACTGTCGCCCAAATCAGAGCCCGACCATTGTTTACCCGAGCCGAGACCCGAGAAGCAGGGGCCAAAAACCCAATTGCACGTGAATCAGGCTGCTCCTGCCTCGTTTCAGATTACTCCTCGCTTGAGCAATGAGCAATAGTTGGAGCGAAATTCGGGAGGGGGATCGGATAGATGGTCAGAATGCAGATTCCGCTTAATGAGTAAATGTTTGCGTATGAAAATCAGGGAGCCTCCCACGCACAACAATTCCACCCCCACCCCGAACCTTACGACGGTTCCCAGTGAAAGTTCACTCAGATTTACAAGTGATGTAAACTGCAGGGATTCTCAGCTTTGTCTCTGTTTTGTTCTGTCCGCGGCAGGGAGAAATCCAAGGGGTTAATAGTTGAGGTAAAAATTAAAGCACCGTCAAACGTGTTTCTTCATCATAGATTAAAATTTGGATCATCCCGGAGCCCGTTTCAAATTATTTTTCCACTTTTGTTGTATGTAATTCCCTATCCCGTGCACATATCAGGAGGAAAATTAATATGAAACGGGCTATACTGCCGTGCTAAGGAAGAACGGCGTATGAACATTGGAGAGTTGCCAAATTTTCCATGATGAAACATGTATTTTTGACGCTTTTCCTGCACATTTCTCCCTGAAAGTCTCAGATATTTTACATTAAATTGCGTACAAAATTGTCTGTAAAATTTTGGAAAAATACTCGCAGTTTTCTCTGTAAATTCGGTTTTAATCGAAGGAAACTTGGCAACGTCCGAAGGCTCATGCGGCGTTCTTTCTCAGCACGGCAGTATAGTGGTATGACCTTGGAGCGGAATTTACTCTTTCTGCTGTACCCATGAAAAGAGCGAGTCTCACTGAGCGTTCATACCACTTGGCTTGTTTGGCCGCGCTGATCTTCGGTGGCGAAGCAGAGACACGCTCAAGTAATTCAGAGCCCCTGATGAACGAGTAGTAGGCTACATGCAATACAAATTAAAGAATAACATGACTAATAATAAAATGAGCAATATTGCCGTGCCAAGACAGAACACCGAATGAACATTCAAATGCCAAATTTCCCCCGAGGCAATACACGTTGTTGAGGAAAATTATAAATGTTTTTCATTGAAACTCTAAGATATCTAGATCAATTGGAAGAATAAAATATTTTGGGAGGCAACGTGTACATGTTTTCCACATCCGTCGTTTAATAGCTCATACGGGTTTTCACCATAGTACGGCAAAATATTGCCACATATTCAGGGTTCTTGTTATACGATCAAATTTAGAGTGAAATTCCTTTAACTTTAAACATCTTGGTGTGCCATATGCATGCCACGCTCTTTGACCTCCAATAAATCTCATGGAATCTTATGCCGTTTGACCGCTCGACATCCTAGCGGGCCAGATATAGTACGGCAGAATCCAGCATGACTTGAAGCTTCACGTATTTTTCGTCCGTTATTCCTCTCACAGGAAGCTTCAGCAGCTTCAAAACACTAAACATTTTTGAAATAAGGGTTTTTGGAAATAAGGTTTTTGAAATAAGGAGTTTAAGGGTTGGAAATTCAATTTTTGGTAAATGTGTGCTCCGTCAATTTAAACTACTGTAAGCAAGTATGCCTCCGATATTCGTGTGAGGCACGAGTTTTATCACTGTAGATTAAGCTGAATCACATTAATCTAGATTGCCGGGAAATCAGCAGCCGGGCCGGCAGGACATTCCGTTACTGGGGCCTTATCATTTCCGGGGAAATCCCATCAACTGTTCTAGCGTCAATCCGCACAGTATCGCCATTTGCGAACCAAACCACCATTTATTCCATTTATAAGCTATTGAAATTGATAGAATTTTTCCCGAAAAACGGCAACCTCGAGTGAGAGGGGGTGAAACCGCCAAAATGGTCCGCGGACTCAGCGCCTGCGACCGAGCTCAGCAATAACCACGCAAATGTACTCGTGATGAGGAAAAACGCCACATGAGCCTTCGGAGATTGCCAAGTTTTCTCTGATTCAACAAACATTTTCTACCAAACTTGTAAATATTTTTCCCGATTTTTAGAAAAAATTAATTCGAAATGTGATATAAAGTATATGAATAAAACTACGAGGAAAAACATTCATGATGGAGCGTTCATAAATAACGTACCGCTTTTTATCATTTTTTTACAACCCCCCCCCCCACCTTGTAACGCTTTGTAACGTAACTCCGAATCTCTTTGCATCAATTACGTACAGCTTGACGGACCCCCTCTTAAGATTCCAAATATTGTGGGAAAATGTTGAAAATATAGCTGGATCAAGTTTGAAGTGTCTTTAATGATGATGTGACAAATAACACCGAGGAAGTGAGGGTGATAAATTAACGCTGGCGCCGACCTACCTTCCCCCCTTGTAATGTAAGCTCACACCCCCACCTCTTTCTAGTGCATTACGTAATTTTACGGTCGCTTTCTAACTATCTTTGTAAATAAATATTTTACCGGAGGAAATTTGGCAACATCTGCATACTCATACGGCGTTTTTCCTCAACACGGCAGTATACGGCGGTAACGTGGTTGTCGCTGAGCATGCTAGTCGAGGCCTCGGAGCGATGGGTACGCTTTTTGTGAGTTGATCTACTTGAAGAAAGTCGTAAACGCCATGAGGGATACCGCTTTATGCAAGTCCTTTTTTAAAAAGGATTGGAATTGGGGCCGGCGCAACGCCCGGATGCAGTGCGGCCACATGTCTGATGTGCGGCCGACTTCAATTATACGACGGGGGCTGCGGAAATTTGCAATTATGCTCGGGAGCTGCGCAGCCGAGAAATTTTGGGGATAAAGGGCTCCCTGAAATAGACGAAATGAAATCAACGACGTATCGTAACTGATCCTCTCTCCATCCGCAACGATGCCAAGTTTTGCAGGAAACAAGATTGCTGCAGCAAACATATTCAAAGTTACAATGTCGTTGCTTCTCTGATGTATCTAGATTTCCACCTGAGGCCCGGAAAACATTAAGTTGTACAAACAATAGAGCTTAGCTCAAAGAGCAGTCACGCTCTTATAGTGAAACATTTCCGTGTTTATGGTTACTTTAAGTCATTTTTTGGGGGGGGGGGCTAAACCAGTTGAAAGAACCTGGCTGATCGACCTAATTCTCGGTTTAAGTAAGTTACTCTGAGACATCTGCAGATGAAAAAATTATCCTGCTGAACTGTAGTACTCTTGTTATCCCTTTATGCAACTCGCGTCTTACGAGTGACCAGCCAATTGGATTATCACCAATGCGATATTTAGGTTCAATCCTGGCTGCTCGCGCCTCATTTTTAACTAGGTTGCAAATTTTTCAACCTGTCAAATGTAACTCAAAGAAAAACTAACCAAATTATATGAACCGCGCATGTCGGTTGGTTTATCCTGGTTGACGCAATCGTCCACGGCAACACAACGCCTTGATACAACTATTCGTACTCTGTGGATGGCCTTATTGCATACGCGAACATTTGAAGGCGCGCTAATGGTTGACGCAATCGTTCATGGCAACACAACGCCTTGATACAACTATTCGTACTTTGTGGATGGCCTTATTGTATACACAAACATTTGAAGGCGCGTTATCATCGTTTACACTCTCGATTGCGACAGGCAAGCCCTGCACTGTCTCGTTTTCGCTTTGAACGGATTTTTCTCACCCATCAAATGTTTTAAGGTGGTTTATAAGAATGCAAGAATCGATTTTTGTATTTTTCTACCAAGCAACGATCCTCTTTTCCTCCATTCGATAGTTTACCAAACAAGATTCAAGTATGGCAAGATGTCGATTAGTTGGACTACATTTTGCAATTTGGCACTGAAATTTCTGGCCTACTTGATGCACAACGAATGTGCCATTAGTATTCCCCTAGACGTATGTGTTTTTATGAATAAGCCAGGCATTGTAGTTCATAATTGCAAAATACAGACCAGTTATCGATTGATTAAATAAAGCATAAGAGTAAACTAGGCAGCATAAAATCCGGTTCAACTATTTGATTCGATTATTTTCCAAATCACGTTAGCACCAATCTCTATTTTGGTGGCAGAGGGGTTGTTTTTGCTTTGTTTTCTCTGATATAATAAATCATGCCTGATTTCTAAATAGCCTTCTAAAAGAACGTACATTTTTTGGGATTCGAAGCTTGTCAAAAAAGCTAATAAAACGATTTTTCTCGCATCCCTGATTTTGCATTTACGTGATTTGGAAAATAATCGGTTCAATTCCGCTTTGATGTCGCTGGTGCACTGTCTTTCAACGTTCCTGAACGAGCCTGCAAATCAGTCATCCGCCATATTAGAAACAAAATTTGGGACCAGCAGAGGAAGGAAACTCCTTTAGAGAATTCCTCTGTAAGTGCGTGCTACGGTTTTTTGAATATTTCAAGTTTAACGACCAAACGGCAGAAAAACGTACTAGACGATGCCTCGTGATTTAACGCACCACTTTCAGTCGCTTCACTTTGCTGCAAGGAGCGCTGAATTTCAGGTTGCGGGAAAGAGGAAAGGTGGTAGAGGATCAAACGCACCCGTAATGTCATTAGTGCTACGGTTACAGTAGACTCAGACTGTCCCAGCAGGCTCCACCCTTCCCAGCGTTGCCAACAGTGCTCTTAATTTGTCGGTTGTAACAATAATTTTGAAAGTTGAAGATCGTTTACACTATAATGACATAGAAAATGCCAAAAGAGAACCTTTTTGTTTTTTTAAAACAAATGAAACACGTAAGAAACATTCTTTGAAGTCTGCCTGACCGTTAACGGGCAACAATAATGTTTCTTGAGAGCGATTTATTTTAAATATTGAATGTATTTGCCTTGTAATTTTTAAATCAAAAGAAACTATTTCCATTGTGAAATGGGCCCTGTAATTGCAATGCTATGTCGCACTGTACGATGAGCCGATTGATCTATCATTTTAAGCCTGTAGTGAAGGTTCCATTATGAGGGTGTTCCCAACAAACACCTTCATAATAGATTCTATACCATACTTCCAATGGGGAATACTGATAGTCGATGGTTCACGCCTCGCCATTGCTATTATGCTTGTTTTGTCATGGACCTCAACGCCCAGGTCACGATGTAATGGAGGTTGCCCCTTTTGATCGAAATACGTCCAATAAAGGAAAAATCACGGGAAAAAGTGTTAGGTGTTATCCTGAAAAATTGTGGCACGACCTCAATTTGTTGAATGATTTGGACACTTCCAATTAATATTGGTAGTACCGTAGCTCAAGTTGGAACAGTACTGCAACATTCGGGTTGGGAACCTAATTTGGACGTATTTCTGCCAAACGGAACTATGTGCATTATGACGTGAACCCTGTTATGCATATATCCTCATGGGTCTCAGGGATCATGTCTCCATGTACATAGTTTCGTTTGGTAGAAATACGTCCATTTATTGGGATATTACTGCAGTTAATTGGAAATGTTCAAGTTTGGGCCTAACCGTAACCTCTTTTTTCCGTGATAAGCTGTGAGTGGTTAAGTTCATTTTTGTGCAGATAAATGACGCAAGGCCACGCCTGAATCCAAGAATTTCTATGTATTTAACTGTTAAATTTATACTTTCTTACATAAAGATGAGTTCGATGTGTACTGTGAGCAGTACTTTGAAATACGAGTGTATATGTTGTAGACAAATCCCGTAATTTGGACACATCGCGATCTGTCTAGACAAATCGCGATTTGTCCAGTCATATCGCGATTTGTCTAGCGCCGTTTAGACAAATCCCGAATTTGAAAAATAGATCGGGATTTGTCCAGACACATCGTGAAGTGGCCGGACACTTCGCGATCTGTCTTCCGGCTCTTTGGACAAATCAAAAGTAATATCGAAAGAAATACGAAAATATAATAAAATAAAATACGATCGAAAGAAAAATGAAAGAAGGAGTTAAACACTTATCTCTTACCTCTCTTTAATATTTGAAATTGGTCAATAAATACAACTGGGAAATAATGGTAATGGCTGTACATTATTTTTTCCATGGTTTCGTGCACTATGAACCCATTTTTGATCGATCAATATTCAAGGTCTGGTGTTCTGTAAATTTTTGTGCATTATTCAATCCTCTATAGCTTGGTTGTGTGTGGATCGAACGTCTTCTGATTAAATCAGTTTACTACAAAATTTTGATGAGGAAACAATGGAATAAATATTGATTGCATTCAGAAATGTTCAAGAAAGAATCCTGCCACCTGAGGTTTAAGATGCATGCATGCTTTCAATATTTCGGAAAATTTTAATGTCATGGCAATTAGGCAACAGTGTGTCTGCGGTACACAATGAGGGAAGCTTAGAGAGATGGATGCCGGATGCGGATGTTTGGATAATAACTTTAATAGCATCAAGTACTTAGGGAAATTGAAGCCTTTACTCATTACGCCTTTTTAAAAAGCGAGTCCTTTGATTTATGATCTTTCAAAAATAAACACCATTAACGCTCTTGAAGCACGAGGTGTTAATTTCTTCTGCTCACCTACTGTTTTCCTTGCACACCCTCACCATGAATTCCCTTTAGGGAGACTCAGGGGGAATCCTCGGCTAATTAAGGGATCGAGACACCTCGCCCGGAAAATATTGAAAATTTATTTTCATGGCACCTAGTAACAACAACTCAATAATAATGGAGTGCGAATGATCTCCAACATTGAGAGAACTACTTTTAATGTGTTGGAAGAAAGAACATGTATTCGATTTCAGTGTTATCGACTCTTATTCACAATCGACTTGAAAATCTCGGTAAAAGAATGTTTGAATACTTCAAATTGATGTTTTAATGTAATTGCATTGATGATTGTTCCAAATAATTAAAACAGAATTTTGCAGCGTAGCCTCTTAAATTTTGGTCTCCACTCCTATGCTTAATGTAGTGTTAGCTAACAGAAATATCAGGGATCAATAGTTGCTCCGAGTCTAATGTCCACTAGTATTTTCTTTCTATCAGAAACAAATGATATAGCTTCAATAATCGGTCAAAAACGAACGTTTCACGTTAGCTCATAGAGCGATTGAAAAACTAGTGGAATTCGATTCTCGGTTCTATTTGCCCAGACCGTATCGCAGAGATTCTACGGTTCATTTGAATATTAATCTCGTTTTATCATGACCCAAATGCTTATGAGCCTTAAAACTAATTTCGATGATTGATTTGTGATTGCAGAATTGGGGCCTTCAAATTAAATTCGTAGAGCCTGATGATGCAGGAATGTACGAATGCCAAATTTCAACTCACCCAGCTGTCAGTATATTTGTCGAGCTGAAAGTAATCGGTGAGTAATTTTCTCTTTTCTGCATGTTACATAATTATGCACTCAAGGTGGTCTTTTACTGATGCACTTTATTTTCTATTTGCACGTTTTTCTTTACACTTTTTCCCCCTTCCCATGCCTCAACTTCTAACTTTTCTAAATGTCGTAGACAGCAATCCAATTATCTAGAATTTAAGAAAATTACAAGCCAGTAGATACACGAAAGAAACCCAGATTATGGTTATTTGATGGTTTCATTACCACGTCATTAATGAAGAAAGCGTATTCTTCAAGCAATTTTTCCCTTTTTTTTTGGATGACGGAAAACTCTAAGGAAATCTCATGGCACTCGGTCGAGTACCCTCTTTCTATCATGTAAAAAAATTAGCATACATCTAATTTTCCTCATTTTAAAGTAAATCAGTATAGTTTTTACTGTTCATTTTACTTAGTTTAAAACCGTGGATTGTGGGTCGGACCATGAACAGATTTGAGTGACAGTCTCCAAGTATGATAAAATTATAGTCTATGTAAAACTGAAGATAAGTTTCGTCAAAAACACTGAATGGTTGTGCAGCTCTGGGCTCTGCTGAGAAGTTTCGTTTCGACTGTCGCGCAACAAGAGCGCAACAATTTCCTGCAAAATTTTGAATATGCAACCTTACGACAGTCAAGTTAAAATAGTTGCTGCCTCTATTCCTCGGGATGCCTGAAGGCGCATTTTCAACTGAAACTTTTAGATCGTAATCGATGATAACAAAAAACTACTGTCGTGGGGGTGCCGGTGCCTATCTCACGTTGTGCAGGACATTGTTAAGCTTTTGTCAGAAACGCAATCGCACCGTTACACAGTGAATCGAGTCAATAGGAGAGGTCGGACAAAATTTGGATACTTTAAAAGCTCATAACTCCATTTATACAAACTTTGAAGTTCCCAAATTGGTTTCATTGGTTTTCTTGTAACATTTTCTTTTGGAAGCATTCCTTAATATTTAAAATGTGACGAAATAAACATAAAAATTTGCAGTTTAAATCGAAAAATTGCATGTCCGACCTCTCCGATTAACTCGATCCACCTTGCGTCACCTTGACGTATTTTCCCAGCCGAGATGGTAAGATAAGATGACGGCCGCCGCCTATTCGGAAACGTGAGCCAATGTTGCAGATGTAACGTTTCCTTCCTAGCACAACGTTGCATTGGTTGGACGTCGTTGGATTGGAAGCCGCTGAGGGGTCCCAAAAATATTTTGTCCACGGTTGGAGCGGAGTGTAGTTTGTCCTTCAGAAGGGTCTTAATTGAGTCCCTCGGTGTCGATCAAGTAGCCGCTCATCTTGAGCGATGAAAATTCGGACGTCAAACATGACGTGCTCATCGGGCGGGATCAAATTTTATCGGAGGCAGCGCAGAGCCGAATTCGATTCCGATATTGTGCCTCGTCCGAAAACTCCGTTTATTTGTGCCGTGCTGCGAGGCCGATTTTCTGTGAAACCCGCCGAGTTTTGTTTTTGACCCAGGATCCAAGTAGCAGTGATCGCGATAAGTTGCGATTTGATCGGAAAATGTATCGCGATTTTATCAAAGTCGATTTATTGCAATATTTTAATTGTATATGAATTGCGATAAATTGCATAAACTTGCAAGGAAATTGCGATTTATCACAGTATCATTGAACAAAAAATCGTGATAAAAATTCGATTTTATAGAGGTAGAATTGCGACATGATCGAGGAAAATCGCTCAGATGTTGACGATTCTGGCGATTTTATAGCCAAAAAGTCGCAACTGAATTGCAAAATATTGCGATTTTTCAATGGAAAAGTCGCGATATATTGCGACGCTATCAGCGATGAAGTCGTTAGGATTATCAACATCCGAGCAATTTATCCTCAATTTTATCGCGATTTTAACGTCCGGCAATTTATCACGATAAAATCGAGATAAAAATCAAGTTTATGACAATTTAATCTCGATTTAATCGACAAATATTAATCGCGATTTCATCTAACCAAAAATTGTGATGTACAGCGATTTAATCGCGATATATCGCAACTTACAATTCAATAATGTGGTGCTAAATTGTTACCGATATAATCGCGATTATCAACCGATAAAATCGCGATTTATCACGAGCACTGTTACCTGGGACTTGAGGACCTGGAAACAACCGAGAAATGCCAGGATCAAGCCAGGATTCTAAATTTTTGGTTTCAAAAACCGAAAATTTAGTTCGCCAGACAGAATATTTTAATCGTAAGTTGACCGAGCTTCTTTTCGGTGCACGGTTTTCTAGCCGTGACGGAGAGCTAAGATATTTTTACAATCCGATTCGGCTACGCCGATCGTGATGAGGAGGGACGAATGAGGTTATTCGATTACTGATCCCGATCTAATTTAGGAGACTCCATGAAGGTGGTGGGAAGAAAGCGAGATGGGGACGAATCAGTCCATGGCTGGAATTCGGTTGAGGTGACGAGCAAGTTTGGAAAAGGGAAACTGAAAAAAAAACCCTCTTATGGTGTCTTGGTTGGCCGGATGACTGAATTGTTCACTGCTGACCGTAAAAAATGTGGACTGCATTTTGCTAAAAGGAAACAAACTATGTTGCTAAAATTGAGCCAGCAATGTTTTTATGATAAAATCACTGTAAATTAGATCGAACTTTTGAGTTGAATTTGACTAGTTTTAGTGCATTTGTCGTATCATGAAGAAAGAAAAGGTAATAGGGATCCGTTTCCAATTGGCCTCCTATTTCTGGGGTGTCGAGGAATGCAGTTATCGCGGACCTATGGAAAAAGCAGGCTTTTGTCAAATGCCTAGTCAAATATTTACACTTTGGTTAAAATTATGACTCGTATTTTCCTAATTTTGGACAAAATAATTATCTGCTCTTTTGAGAAAGAATTTTCCGTAAAAATGTGCATCATACAATATTACTTTAAACGACTTTTGTCCCCTTCATGCACATCCATCTTAAAATTTTCAGCATGAAATAGGACACAGAATTCTTAAAATTTTAACTTGAAATATATATGTATGAGAAGCATGTAAAGAGAAATGAACAAGGCGAGTTCGTCTTCGATAAGAAAACCTATACTGTTTGATTTTGTACCCTACCTTGTGATCCATTTTTTTTCTTTCTGTTTTCTTTTCTTCAATTGAAAATTAACAATTGAACAAATTTATATACACATTCCTAGACTGCTTTAGTCTTTACATATTTGTTTTACATGAAATAATCAAATATAACTGATGGTTTCATTAGATTTTAAGACGCTGAAGATTTTACTTATTTTGCTAGCTTTAAATTGCTATGTGAACCATTCTAATGCAGGTTATTTATTACCACCCACCGTGGGCAACCGCATAGCAGCTGGAGTGGGACCCCCAATTTGCCATAAAATTTACTTTGTGTCAGATAGGCTGTGCAGGTTTTCAGCCACCGCGCACCAGCACGACCATCCGGAATTTTATGGCTAGTTAATTTTATCGCCTCCTCAAATCGCAGAGTTTACTCGAGAAAGGACACAAACCCCCTATGGGATCCCCGCATCACTTACGTCCTTCCTCAAATAAGCCGTTCAATCGGAGGGAGCGGGCTTCTAATTATTTCGCCCGGTTTCTTAGCGTCTAGCGGCGCTGCGGGCGCGGGACGCAACCAGCGCGACGCTGCAAGGAAATTCCCGCCGCGAAAGTTAGTTAATTCATTCACGCAACAATCAAAATGGGTTGCGGGCCGGATCCGTCGGCCAACTTGGTCCGAGCGCCCGAAGTAAATAAAATCCGTTTCAATTTGTAATTTAAATTACAACAGCGCCCGATGTAAATACGCCCCACAGCCGCGCTCTTGCCGCGCGGAGCAGCTTTTTGTCGCTGTCGCATCGAGCAACCGCCGAGGTTTCCAAAAAAACCTCTTGGACCAATGCCGCGTCGCATTGCCTTAAGAGTGCAGTTTCTTGTCGCCGGAATTAAGAGTCTTGAACTCTTGTTTCAAGCGGATTTTGCATCGATTCAATTCAAAATCCGCTTGAAACAAGAGTCCAGACTCTTAATTCCGGCGACAAGAAACTGCTATCTTGAACCAAGAGGTTTTTTTACCAGTGCATTTTTGCCGGTCGAAATTTTGGGGGAAAAGTAAGGATTGTGATCTAACGACAAGGAGTACTTACAATTAGAAGACAATACAGGGTGATCCAGGGTCAGGGTGTCTACAAGTCCAGAATTTCCGGAAAGTCCGGAAATAGTACTGATTTTTAACGGGCGGTCCGGAAGTGCTGAAAAAGTGCGGAATTTTGCAAGAAGGTCTGGAATTTTTTCATTTCTTTGTCATTTTTGTCACAATTTGAGCGGGAAATTTAAATTTGCCGAATTTTGTCATTTGAAGGTACTGAAAAAGTACTGAATTTTTCTGTTCAGGAATTTAAGGGAAAGTACTGAAAAAGTACTATAAAAGTACTGATTTTTGGTCGGCCTGTTTTAGTAGACACCCTGAAGGTTAAACGGCCAGACTGCAGGAACTTGTTCTATGGGTCAAAATTAGACTTTTTTGTTAAAACGTTTTTTTCCAAAATTGCTCCCAGTCGGAATTACGGCCCCCAATATTTCGGAGAGTCAATAGATTTTCCTGAATTTCGGCAATGGTTGTGAATCAGACTTCATGAAAATTTGAATTTCCCTGTACTTTTGTGCCCTGAATTCATAAATGATCTAAAAAAAAAAAAAATATCGAAATTTCAATTTGAAGAAGGGGTTTGGGGTTGTTCGGGCTCCTGCAGTCTGGCCGTTTAACCCTGGATCACCCTGTATACTTCAGAGTAGAGACCCCGCACTAACAATCGAAGCCATGTGATCGAGTGAGGCAAAAGTTGAATTCGGAAACCAACGCTCAGGTTCGCCTGATAGTTAGGCTACATTCTGCAATTAGGAACTATAAATTGTGCCTCAGTTTAAAACCATCGTATGTACCATTAGTTTCTCTATCCAGGTAAGTGCTTTTACAGATGGGCCGGAAGTTATAGTTCCGAATTGCAAAATGAAGTCCAGTTCGTCATCTCCCGGACGAAGGAACGTAACTCCATTCCAAGGATGCCAAATTGACCCAAAAAATTAATTTATTTTACAAGAATTTACCTGTGCAATTTGTATCCAATATACGTCTGATTTTTGAGTGAAAGCTGAGGAATCTTAAATTTTCACACCCGGAGATAATTGATTTTCATTAAAGACCGAATTTCACTTATAAGATTAGAAAAGTAATTTCTATTCAAGCTATTCTCAGCGATCCAAGGAACAATGATGAAAACTTCAAATGCGTTTTGCTCGAAACGTAATTTTTAAGGTAGGGTCCTTTCATCCAAAAAGCTCTCCAATTGAGCACCGTCGTATAGGATCGTTAAGATCATTATTTCTCTCGTGTTAAGTAAAAACCGAGTAATGTCAATACACTTTCTGAGTCATTCTGTGTTTCTTGAATAGCGCGGTTGATTTAGACTCCCACTTACGACAGAAGAATGGAGCATAAGAGCCTTGTTAATCGGTCATAATACCAACAAACTGGAAGGTCACTAATGCTTTTACAAGCCCTCACGTCGACCGGTGGTCCGTTCCAGGGCATCAATGATCCCTATAAGACTGCTCGTATTTTAACCGTACAACGAGAACCTTAGTGGCATCATGACCCCTCTGTGGAGAACTTGAATCACTCAATTATGAGACGACCTAATTCTGAGGGAAATAAAAGTGCAAACGACAAAGAAACTTGTTGGAGCAAATAGTTTTCAACGAGTTGGACGTATTTCTGCTGAAAGGAAGCAGAGCCGGGTGGGAAAGAAGGAGTGTGCTCGTTAGTTGAGGGCCGTAAGAATGAATGGGAATTATGAAGCGCCAGTGACGTCAGCGGCGACGAAGCCGCCGTCGTGGTTGCCTGTGGGGGTCGATAACTCATGAGCACAGTCCAAAACGCTCCAGTCACATAGCCGCGGCTCATAAGTACCGCATATTTTGGCACTTGGTTCCGTTTGATTTGATTCAAAATCTCACTTTCCCATTTTCACAGGAGGAATCAAGTCCTATTTTACATTGATTCTTATCCAGCTTTCTAGAGCACAAGTATTTTCCACCCGGCTCTAGTTCCTTTTAACGAAAGTACGTTCATTTAAAAAATCATCTGGTGCTTGTTTTCAATCTATCAAAAAGAGACTCAACAGGTAGTGGTACCAAAGTTGTTGCTGTTTTTGGCCCTAGAAATGGACCGAGTTCTTTAGATACGCACCTAGTCACATCAGGTTTGAAACGAGAAATGGAGTTATGTAGTGTTATTCTTGCATATAAGATTAAATGTCAAGAACAAAGTGTAACGACCATTTAAGGGATACATGGAAATCAACACTTCTGAAATTCGGCAATGGGTCAGTTGCGCTGGTCACCGAATATTATTTTGATGCTTTATTCTTGTAAATCGGCTAAAAATAATGAGATCTGTCAAAAAAAGCAACTTTCTACGTTGAATATTAACCGAGATATCGCGCCATGAAAAACTCGATTTATCAACCAAGGATGTGCATAGCATGATATCGCCACTTGGCTGACAAAAGGGCGTAACTACATGTCGTGATGAACCTTGTCGTCCATATAACTTAATACTTTCTCGGGCTCATCTAAAATTGTAGTTACGCCCTTTTGTCAGCCAAGCGACGATATGTACCAGCGTGGTGGATGACCTCAAAAATTCGACTTTCCAAAGGAAGATAACTCGGATAATATTCAACGTAGAAAGTTGCTGTTTGGACAGATCTTATTTTTAACTAATCTACAAGATTCAATCACCAAAACACGATTCTGTTACTAGCACAACTGGCCTACTGTAGCCTCATGTAAGGTAATTTTTTTGTGAGGGGTAGGAGGAGGAAAAAACACAAATTGCGCTCTACTTGAAAAAAGGTGCGCGGCGCGGCGGGCAGGCGGCCAGCGCAAAACGCGCATTGGCGCCTACAAACCTAAAGGGATACTTCAAGCATTGCACAATGCGTGAAGTATCCAGTTAGGTTTGTAGGCGTTACGCCACTCCGCTCTGTGTAACGCGCTAAAACTCGCAAAGTAAGCGTTTTTCAACTCGTATTTTGACATGTTGCTCAATCTCAATGGATTATTCTCATTTTAATTAATGGAGGAAACAATTAACTAAAGAAAAGTATACTGTAGGTTTTTTACATATTAAGCTGGTTTCCTTTCTAAATTGCGCTCTACCCTAAAACAGTTTTCGCGAATAATTCTCGGAAAGCTTTAAGAGTTGGCCTTTTTTAACTGAATGGTATATTTCAGTGGGATTTTTTCTCACCGTAACAAGACCTTCGGAAAAAATTTTGCGGAAAAATTTGACAACACGATGTACTATATTCACCCGCTTCTAATTAGTTCGCCACCACCCCGCCGCAATGTTTCCAAGCTCCGCTTCGCCACACAGTGGATTGAGTCAATGGGAGAGGTCAGACAAAATTTTGAGACTTCAAAAGCTCATAACTTCGTTAAATCAAAACTGTGAGATTATAAAATGGTTCCATTGGTTTCCTCGTGAACTTTTCTTCTAGAAGTACCCCATGAAATTAAACATGTGACGAATTGAACATCAAAATTTGCAGTTTTATTCAAACATTTCATGTCCGACCTCTCTAGTTTACTCGACCCACTGTGCGCCACGGCAAAGATACGATGATTAAAAATGGAGCTGAAAACCCGTAAGTTTCAGGGCTACGGGGGAAAAAAATAACGAGATGTGATTTCGGAGATTGCTTTGATGATGACATCACCCGAATCGTTCTTTCCGCTGTGTTTTCCATGTTTTTATGCTGTTTTTTTCTACCTTTTTTTTTGTATTTCGTCGGGCCTAGCACGTAAACTTACTGTTTGCCAACGAGTTTCCGTTTTGCAAATGCACCCTTTCATGTTTGCTCAATCCTCCCAGTTGTGCATTGTTGTCCTCCATGATTACTTTACGGGTCTTAGTTTCTCGGGCATGAGGTGAAATTTGGGCTCGAGGAGTTTTGTTTTTCCTCGCTCTATTTCATTGAATGCAAGAATAATACTGAAAATGTGAATCGAGGTATGCCCATAGAAAATGTCTGCTATGGACGAAGTTCTACTGCTAATCCATTGCTTTACCATATGAACTTACGCTTTAAAAACAGACGGACCAAATCTGCGTGTCCTGTGACATCAACATGTCACAATCATGTCATCAATCTGTAAGGCTGTAGCGCTGAATTCCGAAATTAATATTTCCGTGTATGGTTTTAGTGATTGTAAGTAGACTAGTTTACTTCGAAAAACTCAATTCGGACGTGGTTCAATACCTATAATTGTATGTATGCCTTTTACTTTAGGCATCAACAATGAAACTGCAAAATCATGTACTTTGAGGAAGTTTTAGTTTGAAACGTATTTTGTAACGTCACTGTCAAATGCAGGTATTCTTTCACTTATCAATTCCCTTACACCTTATTACATTACCTTTATTTTTTTACTTATCTTGTTACATTATTATAAACCTAAAAATTTACAACGCCTACAAACCTAAGAGGATACTTCAAGCAATACGCAACGCTTGAAGTATCCCCTTAGGTTTGTAGGCGCCAATGCGCGTTTAGCACTTCAAGCATTCTTGGCACCACAAAAGTTGGCGAGAAACACGATGGTGCCACTGGTTTTCTCTGAAATTAACCTCCAAGCTCAAAAAAAAGCTCTCAAGTTGAGGCCAAAATGGAGGGGATATCCCACGCTATCCTGAGAGTCCACCTCTACATCAAGAGAAACTCTCCATGCAAAAATAGGGAGCAAATACATTGATAACATACGCAATACATTGCGTATTGCGTGAAGTATCCTTTTAGGTTTGTAGGCTGTGTAAATTTGTAGATTTAAAATAATGTTGTAAACGAACAAGATTTGAATTTGGTGTTTGATTGTTGCAGAGGCGATAGCGGAGATCGTGGGGGCGCCGGACCTGCACATCAAGGGCGGCTCGCGGCTGCGCCTGGTGTGCGCGCTGCGGGACTCGACGGAGCCGCCGGTGTTCGTGTTCTGGTACCACGGGCCCCGCATGATCAACTACGACCGCGAGCGCGGCGTCACCGTCCGCAGCGACCTCTCCGGCTCCGTCCTCACCGTCGAGGCCGCCAACACCTCCGACTCCGGCAACTACACCTGCACCCCCTCAAACGCCCGCCCCGCCTCCATCAACGTCCACGTCCTCAACGTCATGAACGGTGAGTCCTCAATGCGCATATCCCTTTCTATAGCATGCTCCTTCCGAGGGGTGCCGACGGTCTGGAAAACCTGAAAAGCCAGGGAATTTACGGCGACCTCGAAAAGTCAGGAAGTCAGGGAACTCGGGAGATAAGCCGGAGAATTTTCCGAGCAGCATTTAGCAGGACTGTAATTTAAAGAAAGTAAATCCGAGTTGAGAGTGCGTCAGATCATGGGAGTCGAAAATGACATCATACTCGACGTCATGACCAGACAGCTTTTCTGGTATGGTCATGTCAATAGAATGACGGACGAAAGGCTGCCAAAGAAGTTGCTTGATTGAGTTCCTCCTGGGAGGAGACGAAGGGGACGCCCAGTGAAAGGGTGGCGACAGGGGGTTTTAGAAGAAATGAGGGTTTGTCAACTCCCCGAAGGGCTTTGGGAGGATAGGGGACTTTGGCGGCTGGGGGTCGCAGAGCGCCAAAGAGCGCTATAAAAGTGGCTTTATTCATATACAAATCCGAGTTAATCTTTCGTTCGAAAGTCAGAAAATTCAAAAATTTCAGAATATGATGAAATATCATTAACATATTATAAGCAACATATTATTAACATATAATTAAGAACACAATGAAGAAATTTTGGAAACCTTGACTTTCTCACACTGAATCTACCCGCCTAAAGAAAGTTTTCGATTGTCTGTGTTAGGGAAAATCATGAGTCCTCATCTTCTCATTGAAAAATTCACTAATGCTTCGACACACTCTTCAAGTTCTACCGGGCAGATTTTCAAAAACTTTGTTTTCGTTTGATTCTTTAGACTTCAGGGAAAACATGTTTGTCAAATTATACATGAAACTTTCCGCGGAATATGAATGTATAATTAATGTAGGTTGCATTAATTGGGAACTTCAAAAATGGATTTCGCTTTGGAGCGCCCTCTGCTTCGCATCATACTTAACGCATTGCCTCGAAGGTACTTTAGTTGCCTACCCAGCCCGAAGAGAGGGAGATTTTATTCATTATTCCAAACATGACCTCGGATTGAAAATGATGCCATGATACTTTTTAGCTGTTACTTTACTTGTATACTTTTTAGCTGAAACTGTTTTCGGGTTCCGGTCCCTAAAAGTTTAAAGAAAGTGAAAAGGATATAATGAGAGTTGTGAGAGAAGATGAGGTAAAGTGACTCTTAGATTTTAAACAAAAGGTGTGCAAGGTGCAAAAATAATCAAAGCCTTCCATAGTTAAGATCTCATGCTTAAATGTATCACTGAAATTTTGTCGGTGTAGTTTTTTACGTGAGCCAATGCGTGCCGTTATTGCCAAATGTCGAAAAAAGTAACAGGGAAAAAGCGTTTTTACTGCACTTTCTACCGATAAACCTTTTAGCAACAGAAGCTGATGAAAATTATGTCAGAATAATTTGTAAGTAGCGGAAGAACTTACGAGGAGTATTGATCACTTTCGAAGAAAAGTCTTGTAAAAGCACCCTCACGCTCTGGATTATTCAATACTGAGGCTATTTTAGGAAAGATGCACTTAAAAGTATTTGCAAGTGCTGAAACTATCGCTAATGCTGCAACTACAACAAAAGCTATCCGGAAACCTCCTTTCTCGATTCCGTGAAAGATCAGGATTCCAGCGAAGACCATCAATAGTTTTGAAAAGAGCCGTTTCAGTCAATTTATTTGAGTCTCTAAAGACCGCTTCGGCGAAAATCCGAGCTGAGCGTGATTTACAAAAACCCTAATCGAGTCTCAAAGCACAGCGTCCGCGAGCTTACGAGGGCTATGCACACTTAGGCAAGCAGAAACCCAACTTTAAATTATTTTTTAACTGGATTAAAGTTTGAGGAACTCCCCCGCCCTGCCGCGCCCTCGGCTCGGGTGTCAGAATTTGTGTTCCGCCGTTTTATTGGTGAATAAATACAGGCCCTCAACGCCCGCGAAATGTGTGTGAGGAAGTTTTTAAATTAAAGCCCGGGAACTATGAATAAATTTGCGCGGGCTCCGCGGAGCTCGAACGAGGAACTTGCATACATTTTGAGGAGAAGTCGGGGCGAGAACACTTGTTAAACTATCCCAACTTCGAATTCGTCAAGGAGCGAGTTTCGAGCGATAATTTTCCCCGGCGAATCCGTATCATTAAGCCCGGGCATTATGCGAAAATGGCTCCCGGGAAACACCAAGACACCACTTCGGCCGAGATTTAAAAGTTTAATGTAGGTATGAAAAAAAAAGAGGAAAAATAGTGCCTTACGGAAAAAGAAAAAGGAGTTTGCGACGATATGTCGCACAGCGGATCGAGTAAATAGGCACTGAAAAAAAAATATTTGTGTATTTACTAAGAAAAGGGTAAAATTGCCAAGAATGCAGGGTTCTATTTGATCCCAGTTTTTTCTTGGTAAAATTATCATTTATGGAATTGGTCATTTTACCAAGATATCTCGGTAAAATTATTGAACTTTCTCGGTAATTTTACTGGACCTTGGTAAAAACACCAACATTTTTTATCGACTGTGGTAGAAGAGATAAAATGGCAAAGTTACCGGGAATTGATTACCAATAAAAGTGGTATTCTTACCTGAAAATAACAGTAAAAATACCGGTTTGTAGGTAAGCTTACCAGTCTGTCTTGGTAAAATTACCAGTAATTGGTAAAAAAAAGTGAGATGGTAAAGGTACCAACGGACCTTGGTAAAAACGCTGAGAATTTTTTTTCCAGTGGGGGAGGTCGGACAAAATTTGGAAACTTTAACTCCGTTTATACCAATTTTGAGGTTCTATAAGTAGTTTCATTGATTTTCTCGTAAAATTTTCCTCTAGGAGCATTCCTTAAAATTTGAATTGTGACGAATTTGACATCAAAATTTGCAGTTTTAGTAAAAAATGTCGTGTCCGACCACTCTTATTGACTCGATCCACTGTGTGCTGGGCTTAGGGAGAGACGCCTTACAAACATCGAAACGTTGCTTTTCCTGCATTAAAATGTGAATTTGTGGCAAACGTTGCAATGGTTTTCTTTGAATTTGTCAGATAATTAAGGGGCTTGGAGACAAGGCGCATGAATGTAGTTTTTGCTGTTTCGAGATTTATGTGTTGGAAGTTTTGAAATTACACGGATCCTTTTGGCGGAAAGAGAGTTCAAACTGACTTGTTGATGCTTAAAAATTGGAATTTGGGAGCGAAGTTCGCACAGAGTAAGCATGAAGACTAGTTTTACTGGAAATCATTAGTGTCTCAATTCTTTCAAAAACTGCACATATGCGCCTTTTCCGCTTAGCCCCTCAATTTTACTTGCGATTCAGTGTATGGTGATTGAAAATTTATTGAAAAAATATCATTGATCAGTCAGTCTAAACCATACCAATGTTTAGGGGGAAAAGCATGTACAGAAAACTGATGTGGACGAATCTGTAGTCTCCGATGATTTGATTATATTTTGGTTGCATATTGTTAACAATGGTACAAAAATGTTAGCTTTTTCTATTGAAAATATTAGTGAGCTATTGAAAACTTTATAAATGAGTATTTTTGTACTTCGACGAAATTCGTCAATGTTAAATCCTTATGAGAGGTCTAAAACGTTTTTAAGAGAAATAAATGAGGAAAAAAGTTGGCTCCGACCTAGGACACCATTTTCCTACCTTTAAACGAATTTTTGAAATACTTGAATACTCGGTCGTTCTTTATCTGAACAATTTAGTTATTTCTAAAGATGAATATTCGATCGAGAGAAATTTGGCAATGTTTTGATGCCTATAAGGTATGTTTTCTTTATACGACAACGATGCAAATGTGTTATTTTATCGACGAGTTAGTTGGGCTTTCTCTAGGATCAGCGTCAAACAGATAGAACGAAAGGGGGACCAATGTTTGCGCGCGACTTTGGCACCAAAACTTTCCTATCGTGGAGGATTTTGTTCCTTAACTTTAGTGTCTCGCATGTTTAACCCAGGGAAAAGGGGAGTTCGAGATGAAGTTGACATGAGATATTTTTTCGGTGTGCGACCCTCAACGGGAGGAAAGAACTCGACAAAAAAAGTACCAAACACGAAGAATAGTGATCTGAGCCGGCATTTTTTGACAGTTAAAAACCGATGTGCGTTGATAAGCTACCAACAATCACACTATAAGATATTGATGATTAAAAAATCTAAATTGTCTGCTTCGTACACCGCCTCCATTCTGGATCGCAATAGCTCTCACCATACCAAACAGGAGAAAAACTTGTGTCGCAAAAATTTTCAAATTCTGGGAGCAAATCATTCAAACGCTTCATGCCCCTAGAGTATACTGTCACACATACAGATAAAACACTCCAAGAGGCAATTAATTGCTTGGAATAAATCTTTTTGGGACCTGAAGTTGGGTTAGGGTCGGCCACTACACTATAACGTTGTTGCAAAGCGTGAAGTATCACATGAAAATGAATGCAACTCAAAAACCAAAATTGTGTCAATCTCGAGATCAACGAGCCAAAAATTGAAGAGTGTCACGTTTCTGCAATAAACAATTAAGGGGCTTGGAGGACAAGGCGCATAAGAACAGTTTTCGAAAAAACTGAGGTATTAATGATTTCAAGTAAAACTAATTTTCATGCGTATTCTGTAAAAAATTCGCTCCCAAATTCCAATTTTTACGCATTGAAAAGGCAGTTTGAACCCTCTTTGCGCCATTTTGATCCATGTGATTTCGAAACTTCAAACACGTATTTATCAAAATAGCAAAGACTGTGCTTATGCATTCTGTCCTCCATGCCCCTCAATTATTATTATTATTTCTGAATAATTTCCGCGTTGAATTTACTGATCGCTGCAAATTCTCGGAGTGAGAATGAGCCAGTTACGCTGGTCCCAAAATTATGTTTTGATGCTTGATTCTTATAGATATGCTAGAAATAATGAGATCTGTCCAAACCTCAACCATCTACGTTCAATATCAATCGAGATATCGCCCTTTGAAAAGTCGGGTTTTCGACGTCATCCACCGCGGTAGTGACACCCTTGGTTTCTTCCACCTTGCTCTCATCATCAGGGAAACTCACTTTTGAACTGGTTGTTCAACGTGAAACTCGGATGAAAGCAAGGTAGAAGAAACCACGAGTGTTACTACCGCGGTGGATGACGTCGAAAACCCGACTTTTCAAAGGGCGATATCTCGGGAAGTATTGAACGTAGAAAGTTGCATAGATAGAGAGTAGATTATTTTTAGCTTATCTACAAAAATCAAGCTTCAAAACACGATTCTCTGACCAGCGCAACTGACCAATTTTGACGGAAAGGGTAAAAATTAACTTTGTTTTTATTCTTTTGTCTCTTTTTCCAGGTGAGAAGCCAGCGGCAATGCATATCGGGAGTCGGAGCGGAGCCGCGTCGCCATTTCAGAGAGACATATTTTATATTTTTCTACTCATCCAAGTTTTCAGAACTGTACATAGTATCCTAGATATATGCTGTACTTCGTCGTTTTTCAGAATCGAATATTTTGTAAGTTGATGTTGAGACCTCATTATGGAGTTTTGTATCATAGACTGTTCCTTGTTCGTGTAAAATCTGTATTTTTCCCCCTCATTGGAGTATTTCGTTACAAAAATAAAATTTGTACATATTACTCTGTCAGTTTACGAATGGAATAAAGTAAATATTTTAATTTACGCCGTTTTCTTTATTTCAGTCCTTTATTTGATTTTTTTTTTAGATTTTACAATTATCTGACTCAATCAAAGCATCTGCTGATGTTCTAAACTGATTTCGAGTCAAATAATAATGTAAAATGTATGAAATAGAACTTGGTTTGAATTTCTGTCCATGCGAGAAACTGTGACTTGAGTGGCGTTGAAAAGGTGTTTCACCTCCATAAGTCACCGGCTTACTTGACTAGTAGATCCATCAAATCTCAAAACTAAATTAAACATTGCATTCGTAACAATTACAATATATTTGATACTTAACTAAGAGCTGGATTCTAAAATCCTCATTTTTTTCAACTCCCTCCTTGGATTATCATTATGTTTTATGTATTGGTTAAGTTACAGGAAAGAAGACTTTTCACAAAACTAGCAAACACAAAAATGTTTTTTTTGGAGAATGGGAGGAGGAGCCGCAGGAAAAATCTCGATATTTCGTGAAAGAAATAAGATACCAGCCAAAACGAGCGTAAATTTTTTGAACATTCACTTCTGGAGAAAAACTTTCGACGGCTGTTGATTTTTTTGCTTTAATTTAGGCAATTCTCATTTTTTTTGTAAACATTTTTAAAATTTTATGCTCCACACTGGGAAAAATACACATTGGATCTAGAGTCCAGACTCTTAATACATCGACAAGAAAAAGGACTCTTGATTAAATCAGATTTAAGCTTAAATCAAGAACCAAGCCTCTTAATTTGAGCGGATTTCCTCTCGATTTAAGCTTAAGTCTGATAGAATCAAAGTCTGATAGAATCAAGAGTACTTTTTCTTGTCAATGTTTTCAAGAGTCTGGACTCAAGATCCAATGTGTTTATTTTCCAGTGCAGTTTTACTGAAAATACAAAAATACATACATTTTAATGAAAATACTAATAAAAATACAGATCACGCTAAATCGATTGCGCATGGTCCCGAGGTTCGGCGTAGCCTCCAGTCCCGATAAACCGCCAAAAACTATTGTTTCTGACCGTGTTTCAACGGACGTATGGACCTTTGTAAGGACTCAAGATCGCTAAAAATCAAAATCATCGCTGATCCTGATTGCGAGACATCGCAATTTGATATTTTCATGGTAACTTCCAGTTTTCTACTGATTTTGTTCCTCAGATTTTTTTATTTGTCCATTGAATCTGTGTTGATTGGTTCACATGTTTAAATTTCGTTCGATTCAAGTCGATGGAATACATACCCTTTCGTTACATGCAGATTTCCTATCATCCCCCTTTTTTTAACTGACCAATTCGCCTTCTGCTGCGTCTGCAGCAATTGTTGTTACGAATATGTTGTGCGTGCTGATTAAAGCGCATTACATACTCGACTCTCTGAAGGCGTTCGTTGTGCACAAGTAGCGCAACCTGTCGGAGAACGAACGAAGCAGGTTAATCGATTCGTTCCGTCTCACTTCTGTTGTTCTCCAACAGGGTGCTCTACTTTCACACATTAAACGCCTTCAGAGAGTCAAGTATGTAATGCGCTGAGATTAGCACGCACGACATATTCGCAACAACAATTGCTGCGGACGAAGCTGAAGGCGAATTGAAAACAAACGTACAATACACGTTGAAAATCATTTCAGAACTTTAGTTACTTAATATTCTTGCCTATAGAAAAATACAATTTATGGTCTTTTTGTGGGGGATTCTGAAAAAATATTCAACATAAACTATGTTTCAATACACTGTATAAAATATATTTGATTAGAATATATATTTGAATTAAATGTATTTAGATGTTCAGTCTTGGCAGATTGTTACTCGCGACTCAATGAATTTTAAAGTTGACATTAAATAGAAAACCGAGAACTACAAATTCAGTTAACAACGACAGAAAAGGTCATGTTNGGGGGGGGGGGGGGGGGGGTGGATAAGGCTGTGTTTTCGGAGTTACCTTAAGATTGAAACATGGAAAGTAATGCAAAAATGAATTACATAAATATGCCTAATAGGGAAAGGTTACTAAGCCATTCAGGCTAGTCCGCTTGGAAATGACCCGCTGAGTCCAATTTTCTGGTCGAAAAAGCTCTACGAGTCCGCTGGACGGCGCTACCGACGAGAATGACACTTTCGCAACACGGTCAAAAACGCTCGTTTTTGACGGTTTCTCGGCTCAGAAGGCCTCGCCGAGCCTCGGGACCATGCGGAATCGATTCAGCGCCTTCAACTACATAGGATTCGACTGTAATCTCGAAATTTTTTTCCCCGTCCGAAATCGAGAAAAATGGACAGGGGTTAAAATGGACTAAATTTTTAGGGTCAAAATCGAAAGTTCTCCGATCGAGCCGAAACCAGGCTAGTCCGCTTGGAAATGACCCGCTGAGTCCGATTTTCTGGTCGGGAAAGCCCCACGAGTTCGCTGGACGGCGCTACCGACGAGAAACGCACTTTTGCAACACCATCAGAAACGCTCGTTTTTGACGGTTTCTCGGCTCAGAAGGCCTCGCCGAGCCTCGGGACCATGCGGAATCGATTCAGCGCCTTCAACTACATAGGATTCGACTGTAATCTCGAAATTTTTTTCCCCGTCCGAAATCGAGAAAAATGGACAGGTTACATGGACTAAATTTTTAGGGTCAAAATCGAAAGTTCTCCGATCGAGCCGAAACCAAGCTAGTCCACTTGGAAATGACCCGCTGAGTCCGATTTTCTGGTCGAAAAAGCTCCACAAGTCCGCTGGACGGCGCTACCGACGAGAAACGCCCTTTTGCAACACGGTCAAAAACGCTCGTTTTTGACGGTTTCTCGGCTCAGGAGACCTCGCCGAGTCTCGGGACCATGCGCAATCGATTCAGCGCCTTCAACTACATAGGATTCGACTGTAATCTCGGAATTTTTTTCCCCGTCCGAAATCGAGAAAAATGGACAGGGGTTACATGGACTAAATTTTTAGGGTCAAAATCGAAAGTTCTCCGATCGAGCCGAAACCATGCTAGTCCGCTTGGAAATGACCCGCTGAGTCCGATTTTTCGGTCGAAAAAGCACCACTAGTCCGCTGGACGGCGCTACCGACGAGAAACGCCCTTTTGCAACACGGTCAAAAACGCTCGTTTTTGACGGTTTCTCGGCTCAGAAGGCCTCGCCGAGCCTCGGGACCATGCGGAATCGATTCAGCGCCTTCAACTACATAGGATTCGACTGTAATCTCGAAATTTTTTTCCTCGTCCAAAATCGAGAAAAATGGACAGGGGTTACATGGACTAAATTTTTAGGGTCAAAATCGAAAGTTCTCCGATCGAGCCGAAACCGGGCTAGTCCGCTTGGAAATGATCCGCTGAGTCCGATTTTCCGGTTGAAAAAGCTCCGCGAGTCCGCTGGATCGTCCGAGCGACGAATAAGCGCTTGCGAATGAACTTGCACAATTTTTCAAAAACTTCCTTTTCCGGGTTTAGGAAGCCACGTTTGACCGCGCACAAGAAACTGATCGCCTTAACGCAACTACGAAGGATTCGACACTAAACCTGAAGCTTTTTAATCTTTTCGCCTATGCTCGGATGAAGCTTTACCATGAAGAAATGACCATGAGATTTTGATGTTCGGGTCTTTAAATGCTGTTCGTGCCTTTTCTATCTGAATGCTTCAAAATATCTCCAAAAATATTGGAAACGAAAAGAAATAAAGTAGGTAAGGCATCAAAAAGGTGTTTTAAATAGTAAATAAGTAAGTAGGTAACATTGATAGGATAAAAATAAAACAATTTATTTAAAATATAATGGACAAAAGTAATAAATAAGTACAATATATAAATATATACACATCGGATAAAAAATGACCAGGCTAGTCATTATTTCAATTGCCTATCATTTTGATTTGTAACAAATTATACAAAATTCAAGATTTACAACTTAAATATGTACACATCAACTACAGAACTTTTTAATTACTTTAAAAATAATTGCACAGTGTCTGCATTGAAATATATCCAATAAGCAGAGCGACGGAATCAATGGGTAACAGACTTCCAGCACAGGAACATTGAGAAATAAGTTGAGCTGGAGGCCAAAGGTACCTTCATCATTCACCATTGTTGTTATTGAAAAAAACGGATGCTTTGGGCAACATTTGTAAATTTCAGAGGCGGATCCAGCAATTTGGCAACACCAGATTTCCTCCATTGAAACCTATGTTAAATAACCAATTCTTGTAGGAGTACCAAACCCCTACGAGAATCGATAGATTTTCATGGGTTTAAATAGGGGAAAAACAATGTTGCCAATTTGCTAGATCTGCTAATGGTTAATTTGGCTTTCAAATCGACTTGCATCAAGCTCAACTTTTTTTCCTGCTTTATGTAAAAGCGCTACTTTTAACCGGAGAGGGTACAATGATAAAGTCCATGCTTCATTTACCAACCTTCTCTCTTTACAAGTCATTATGGTGGCATGATGGCCTTAACCGTTTATTACAATAAAAATATACCACTGCAAATATATACTCGAGTCTTAACTAGCATCGGACTACACAAGTTTTAAACGACTATCTTGTATTTTAACAGCGAAAGTAACAATTTTAAACAGAAAAAATATAACACACTAATTAACATCAATATTATATTGATGAGAGGGGGAGGGGAAAAAACCCGTCTAGAAAAGTTATTTATGTCTTTGAAACGCGTTCAAGGTAATTTTTTCATGTTTAAGATAGCATTCGATTGTCGAGTATTTTAGTTTGAAACTCAAGTTTAACTAAAACAAAATTCCTTGCAATTCCAAGCATTTGTTAGGGATTGTGTAGGGGATGTGATAAATTGGTGACTTTCATCAAAATATATTTTACGAAGAGATGCAAATTAAACCTACTGACTTTACTTAGCTTAGAGCAAGTAAGGAGTCAATAGTTCCTTATTAGCCAATGAACTTGACGTAAATGGTAGACAACAAGGTTTTTCTCCATTTCTATGCTTCTGTTTACATTTAAGTTTTGAACTTGTTATCCCTTCAAAATAATTCTGCTGTCAGTCGTTTTTATATGTATATCACTAGGTGATGACTTGATGCATTATACTTTGATATAAGCTCGTTATAGAAAAAACTGCAAAAAAATGCTTTTGATCAAGGTTACTTCCGTTTCTTGCCTTTAAAAGTTTAACTTAGATACTTGTGGGGAATGCACTGATTCTTCTTTGGGATTTCTAGGTTAAAAATACTGTTTGCTTAGTATTTTATAATTTTTTAATATGTTCTTTAAGTATCAAAGATTTAGCAAAGAAAAATTCAACGATTGAAAAATAGCGATCAAACCTTCAATTCACACATTCATGAGGACTCTTGGAAAATAGCCAAAAGCCATAGAAAGATACGGTTGACATGCTATGTTCAAGCTCATGGGCACAAACATGACATAATTGTCATGAATTTTGGATGACATTAATTTGGGTTACCTAATATCTTTCATTCTTCATGATTGGATGAATGACGATTTCAAATTTTTGTCATTTTTTTCTTTGCTTTTCTCTCTCATAATAGACACATTATGAAAATTTCTTGTTTTCTAAAATCTAGATTCTGGCCAGCCAATGATATAACCGATACAACAGGATGAAATTTAGTCCTAATACCTGATAGATTCTCTCTCATTTATTTTAATTTTTACTTCAGTAATTGAAAGGAAATACAACGTTGACTTAATGAGAGAATGATTAGTTTGAGAATAATAGAGAGATGTGTTTTGGAATATGAATGTGAATAGATGACATCTTCATTTTTAACTTCATTTTTTTACCTCTTCCCTAAAAGTAAAAGCAACTTTTCCTTTTTTTGGTTTTAAAAATTTTCTTTGACAATAGTAGGGAAGAAAAAACCAAATTTTCAGTTTTTCCATGAGTTCAATGATTGAAAGAATGGAAGAGAAATGAACGAAATTAAGAACAAAACTAAACGATAAAAATAAAACTAGGTTTCACAAGGAAAGGGGGGGGGGAGTAAACATAACCTCAAGAGACACAGAAATTATGAAAAAAAGGAGAAAAAATGAGCTTGAATGGACTCCTACTCCGAGTAACTTCCCGCAGTAAGTGGAAAATCCTAGTGCTTTTAAAAATAACAACAAAAAATTAACAAAATATAATCTGAATAGAATGAAATAACAGACCGGGATCTCCACAAACCCAATATTTTGAAATCCTTTGATAACATAAAATTATAACCACATATTTTTCTATTCCACTTGGTAACGAACAGAAAATATGAACTGATAAAATTCACAGGAAATTGAAAGTTGCCAGGTGGGCGAAAATAACATCTTGGTCTGCAGATTACATGATATATCTCAGATGTTTTGCCTCTGAACAATTACAAGTCTTTCATGAAATTGACTTACGTGAGCTTGAACATTTCAATTTCAAGATGGGAACAAAAAATGTTTGGGCTCTGAGTACTATCAAAGCGAAATGGTATCAGCAGAAGTATTAGCAGAATTAGCAGAGGTTGGACTGATTTTTGGATTTGACTCTCCTTCAGCAGAGCGGATGTTATCATAGCCAAAGATGGAAAAGATGCCCCGACATTAGAGATCTTGATCCAATTTTTATGCTATTTAAGCATAGCTACACAGAATTGCCGAAGTAATATCGTGGATGTTAAAAATCTGCATGACACCTCTTAAATGTTGTGATGGACACTGTGGCTGTTAGAGTAACATCCTAGATACGTTCAATTAACAACCTTGGCGATGTTATCAGAAAGAGTTATTGCACGGATTTTTAACATTCGGGATGTTACTTCAGAAACTTTTTTTTTCTGTGTATGAGGCAATTTGGCAGAATAAAAGTGATTTTAAGTCAGTTACCTAACTTCTTGCATACAATTTGTAATTTGAACAAAACATGCAAAATTAGAGATTTGACAAGACCAATAATCTCAAATTTTACAATGATGTTTTACGTCTGATTACAAAATTTATTGTTGGGAGAACTTCCTCTTTTCTCTACATTTTCCTACGATTTTGACCTTTACGAAGATTTCCTTAGAAATTTCCTTGCAAAATTTCTTGAATTTTAAATACAACTCTAATTAGATTGGACTTGCCAAATTAATACACATTGATATTTCGACAGTGAAACTCTCAAACTATTTATCTTGTTTGCGATGTTCTAAAATCTCCGCTCCTATTTTACTTGTTTGAAAGAGAACAAATCAACATCATTCCTTGAAGTTTTCACAAAATTTTCTTTGCCATGAAAAAAAATTACTAAAGTTTTAAAGAATGATGTTGAGTAGTTTTCTATTTTAAAAATGAAGTGTGTAAGGAAGTCTGCGACGTCACAAACCAAGATATGTGGTTTGAGAGTTTAACCATTGATTTGCTATTCCAGATGATCATTATTCATTTAATTGACAGGCATTTGTATAGTCTTCTTTACAGTTCATTATCATAATATTTCTGTCTCCCACATGAAAGAACATTGAATCCACTGTCTGAACTGTTTCAGTATTTCTTCGAACATTTTTTTATTTCATAGGAGAACTATTACAAGAATTAGTCTTAAAATTTTTGAGTCTCTTCTCTCAAGGGTGAAAAAAAGTCACTAGAAATTAATTTGGAAAAAATTTATAAGACCACTGTTTCTTGTACAAATAAAATGTAGGTGAGTAAATAATGAGAGAGCGCTATCACGACACCTTCCTTCATGCAGGAAACAATATTTGGTTTATTTCTTGTCATTTTAACATTCTGCAATTTGTAAGCATGAGGACAGTGAAAGTACCAAACCACGTATCTCATTTGCAATGTTTAAAAATTTCCACTCTTATTTTACTTATTTGAAGGAGAACAAATCAATATCATTCCTTAAAGTTTTCACAAAGTTTTCTCAGCACAGAGAGAAAAAATCACAGAGGTTTTCGAGAATTGATGTTGAGCGGTTTTCTTTCCAAGAAATTAAGTACAACAGAAACGTTGCAAACCAATATACTCTGTCTGGTAGTTTCATCATCGATGTGCAGCTTCCATTATTTTTTTCTTTTTTTTTGGGATCATTCAGACATCCGACATTTTCGAGGAGGCTAATTCAATTGAATTCTCACTAAGAATATAAAAACAAATTGACATGATAAAGGTTTTTTACTACCTTTGAAGGCACTATTTACCTAATCACTTCTCTAAACTCAATTATTATTTTCATCAAATTGTATTGTAAGTATTTTTAAAAATTTCTGTGAAAACTTTCTTGTTGTGTCTAACTAAACTGGCATGAATTGCAATTTTTTTTCCTTAAAAAATGTATAAATCATGGAAAATGCTTCCATGATTTTTACCAATTCTTTAAAATTTATTGGTTTACAGAAACTCTGCTTTAATTTCTTTAGAATGATCGTAATTATTTTTTTAGTCCATCCTAGGAAATTTGAGCATACCTCCGTACATTTCAAATTTTCATGACTTACAAATTCGTCAAACCCGATTTTTTTCCCCCAAAAACTTTTACAAACACAATTATCTTTTCATTTTACCTTTTGGGACTCTTTGAAACTGTCAGAGAAAACTTGACAAATACTTACCCAGTCCAAAAAAAATCTTGCTCTTTTCATGTAATGCTGAATACTGTGCCGATCCTTATGAAAAATCTGCGAAGCACCGAGCGTAGTTCCAATTTTAAATTCAAACAGAAAAGTTCACACAAAAGGTTATAATAGCTTGATGCATGGACAACGAACTGAAAGAACAAAAAAGAAAAATATATTAGGTAAAAAAGATGTAAAACGAAAAGTGCAAATTGAAAGGAGGAAAAAATCCGGTGAGTATTTTGTTTAAAGAGTTACACTGGAACATAAATAAACTAGTAATGTAGTACACGTAATTTTCTTATACCAAAAGACAAATAATTCTAAAAATAATACCTGGTCTTCTGGATAATCAGTATTATCTACTGTTCCTTTGATTCTTAAAACCTTTGTTAAAGTATTTGACGTAGTTGAATACAAGGCATATGGTTCTTGTAGTGTTAAAAAAAAAAAAAAAAATCTTTACATTAAAAAAAATTTAAGCTGTTTGGAGCAATTCTGATTATGAGCATCAGGAAGGTATTTGCAAACTTTTTTCAGGTCTAATTGAATTAATCAGCGCAGCTCAGTCTCCTAATTTTCTATTTTCAAACTTAGTAAGTTTCTGAAAATCACGCTGAGGTTTAGGCAAATGACTGCGGTAGCAAGCATACTTTCCGCCATCTAGTCAGTAATCAACCACATTGTGCCCACATAAGTCTGGTAAGGCTGCTTCGCAGCCGGGGAAAATTTACTGTTAATGAATTTTTCCCCTTTTTTATGAACATTAATATTAATATTTTACAGAAATAATCACAGATAGATATGATGTAACCTTAATATTTTCATTTCTAATCAAAGAAGAGCTTTACGGGCAAAAATGAAAAGTGAGAGCAAATTTTGAAATACTGAAACCAAGATTCTTGTCAATTGAATTTCGCCATGTTAAAATAAAACCTACTACATAAAGAAAAGGATAAAGCGTGGGCAGTTACTCTGCTTTCTCAATGGGACTTTACAAAATAATAATGAGATGTAAAGAAAATTGAAGATTACCTTGTCATCAGGCATTTTATAAATTTTTGTGAATATGAGCAACATTATGCTCATCCATGCATCACAATGGGCTTCTGACTGGAGGCAAATGAAATACTGAAGTGCTTCTTGACAGACAGATATCAGCCGTTTTTCTACTTCAGGCCAGTCAGAACGACGTTCCTCATCTCCAGCCATTTTAAAAAGTATCCGCAACACGCAGGCTAAACTTTGAGTTTCTTGAGCCAGCAGGTTCGGTTTCCCTGAACCTTTAAATCCTGCATAAACAACAAAAGTAATATAGTTTGTGAAGACATAAAACAAATATTTCAAGGTGAATTCATGCATTAACTTCAATGTTTGATATTTTGACTCTTCTTCTTCCACTCGATTTTTTATGACTGTTCCCATGGTCCAGGAAAAAAAGTTGAAGGGGACGGCAACCCTAAAATCGAAAATGATATAGTATTAAAAATTGATGCACGAAGGTATAAGAAGCAAAATGGCTCTGTCCAGAATGAAAAATTCGCAAAATCGGCAAATATATAAAAGATTGTAAGTCTGACTGGTGACATCATGCACTCCTGGTGCGACTGAGGTTCACTTGCACACAACTCGAAGTCTGGCGCCGCAAAGTCTCCTTAATAGTCACACCTAACCAAAGAAAAAAGAGTCGGCCAGGAACGAGCGAGATTGGAGCGAACTAATAACTTGTCGCGAACACGCGTCGGCCATTTGACACTGGAGATAGAGTGCAGAGTGCAGACTGCAAGATGCGAGACGGAGCTCATGACGTCATGCGCTCAGCTCTTATTTCACGATAGCGGCTCAATGAATGCAGATATTCGCAAACGGATTTCGGCATCCTTCATTGCACACTTTTCTTCATCCATTTAGCCAAACTTGTTTTTAAGGTTTCCATCCCCTTTAATCTTTGATGAGCGATTGTAAAACTTAACAACTAGGGTTAAAACAATTTTCGACCCAAAATTTGAATCAGTTAGCAGTCAACTGATAACAGTGTCTGGTGTCAGCTTGCCCAAGTCAGCATCATGAGCCTGGCATACTGTCATAGGAGCACCTTCATGTCAGGCCTATGAGCCGGACAATGTAGGCACCAAGTTAAAAATCATACTACAATTATATAACTTTCACCAATGAATTCAGAGCGTAGGTGGAGGAAATCAATTGCAATAAAAAAATTGAATGCTCTAAAATGCTACTTGTTTGTGTGATGTTAATACCTGCTTTGTGAATACCTGCTTTCCATAGCAGATTACGTTGTTCATGATTTGAATTGAAAGTCTTCGCAAAAGAATGAGACTGAAGAAGACAATCTACTAAGGTAAACAAATGCTGTGCTGTCAGATTATGATACATTCCCTGCTCCATGCGCTGTTGTTCTGGAATTTTTGTTTCCTTATGTAAAAGTTCAGCCTGCAAAAATTAAAACGAAATAAGATTCTGCTGTTGGATAAAACCGCATTTTGCAAGTCCTAGAAGCATATTTAAAAGGGCCAGTTTTGAGACCAGAACTAAAGTTTTGTTAAAAGTTATTCTTTTAGGGACACTTTTTGATGAGCACCAAAATTTCTAATGGTGATTAGTGGGTGCAGGAAATCCATTTTCTGATCTAATCTAATCTGGGTAAATTGATGTTCGAAAACTCACTTGAGAACAAGAGAACTGAAACTTTTCATAAATTATGAAAATAAGTGACTTTTGATGAATTGTTGATTTTGAACAAAATTTGTTAAAATCCTAGAAAAACTGGCCTAAAAAACTCAATTTTCAGCTATGCTACGTCAGTTCAAATTATGTTAGAGCTACGGGACTCAACATGATCTTCGACCTTTAAAACATTAAAGCGTGAAGAAATCAAGTTTCTTTCCTTTGAAACAATGTTAAAATTAAAAAAAAAAAATTTGAATCCAGTCAGTGTTCTGGCTGAGAAAGGTAGAATGTTTTTTTTTTTTTTTTTTTTTTTTTTTTTTTTTTTTTTTTTTTTTTTATTAGTTCTCAAACACTAGATATACATACAATGAACACTAATATTACAATGAACAAATCGTTATCATTTCTCTAACCTTATCTGTAACAAATATAATATCCAATATGATACTTAAACTAAGTATCTGTGATTCGAGACACGCCGGAATTACCAATCGGTACATCATCGGCTGGGGGGGGGGCAGTGGGTTAGCAACTGTTACTTTATTATTATATATTTTTTGCTTAGTAATTAAAATTCTCTGTATAAATTCACTTATCTGTTTCCATTTTAACTTATTCTCTGTCATTTAGGTCTGAAAGGTAGAATGTGGGAACGGATGAACAACTCACTTGAGCAAAAGCAAGATTCTCCATATCCTCTTTCCTAGATGTGGCAGGATAGAATACAATATTATCGACCGTTTGAATGAGTTCCAGCTGAACTTCACACTTTATTGATATACCAGAGAACACAGCCAAAGACTAAAACCAGACAATAAAGCAAATTATGTGAATAGGTATATAATATGAAGTAAGAATAAAATATTTAATTAAATCCGAGGATAAAGGGAAGGCCGTGGTGGACACCATTATTCCAAACCTCGACTTCCTTGAGTTACGTTAACTAACCTAACAGGATAGTGGCCTGAGGGCTTTTCAATGGGAATTAATAAGTAAATTGAATAATTGACCCACTTTAAAGATGAACTATGACAAAGAGTTTTGCCTGTCGACATCATTGGTCTGGCAATAAAAGCAGTGGCCCACAATTTAGAGAGATTTTGGTTTAGGAATAAAAGCGTCAATCAATGACTGACAATTGATGTCAATGGCTAGTTAATATCTTCACTGGTTTAGTGACGGCAGCCAGTGTTGGAGTGTTGGATTTTTTAACTTTTGGCGTTTGAATATGAGAAAGTTAGAGGTCCAAAGAGAAACTGTGTAGTTAGAATCCTGGATCCGCCGTCTGTTGGACTGTTGCCATAGTTATAGTTATCCATTTTAAACTTAAAATCTTGTTTGGACAACTTTCCAAAATGGCGGAATGTAAACTAGTCAAAACAGTTATCTCAGTACCAGACAAAAAAGGTTTTTCTCTTTCTTCAGAGACATAAATTTCCAAATTTTCAGTGCAACTGGCATAATTTAATGATAATATTCAATGCCTTTCATGTCTAACAAAAGCAGCACTTTTGCTATGCTGGTGACAAAAAAATTGATGGATTTGATCAATGAGGAATGAAACATGAAACTTCACAATAACTGTGCTACCGCAAGATTGCAACATACTATCTGTCATGCAAATTTTGTTGCTACTTCTGACATTCCTGAAAAAGATCACTATTAGGTTACTTTCCATCATCATATATTCCCACACTGTACTATTAAAATATAAATTAAAAAGTTCAGAAAGAAAAACGGATTTACCTTTGAGGCACTTTCGTCCATCATAGATGCGTTGCTTGTATTACTAGCGTTACTCTGCACACTGAAAGTACTACTGGACCGTTTCAAAATGCCTGATTGTTTTCCAATTTCTACATGCGGCAACTGTAATTCGAGGGTAAACCAAAGAGGCATTAATTAAATTGAAAAATGATAAGATTGATAGGTAATATTATTATGGGCAGGATTGACAGTTGAATAACTGCTATGTATTATTTCAGGCTGAGAAAAGGACAATGACGCTCCCTTACGGAGACTTGGAACTGGAAAATAATTTTGGGAATTAAAATACATTTGCATGTATACTCTTCAAACATTGTCTAGAACTGCAGCTTTTTAGCATTTTTGGATGAATATTTCTTGTTAAGCAACGATTAAAACAATAAATAAACCATTAATAATGTAACCATTCATAGAAAAAAGAACCAACGTAATAACATCTAGGAAAATTTTTCAAAGGAGTGTTTGATTGATGACTTGGGTAAAAAAATCTCTTTTCCAATTTCCAATAGAAGTAAAAAAGAAGTAAGAACTCTTCACCCAAAAGAGTAACTGGTTCGCAGACTGATTCATGGGTATGCAAAAAAAAAAGGAAAACAGTTTTAGATTTTAATTTGATAATTTTAAGCTCCAAACGGCAAAGTTTTAATCATTAAATCCCTGTTTTTGAAAAATCTGATTTAAACCGTAAACTTTGAATCGCTCTAACTATAAATAGTTTGGTTTGGCAATTTCAAACACCTTTTGCGCCAAAATTTATAGAAAACACTCTTCCATAAAATGGTGCTGGTAGTACTTCAAATTTAAGTTTCTCAGTACTATCGTCCTCCTTCTTTTGAATAGTTGAGACTTTGGCGAAGATTCAGCATCTCACCCTGTGCGTTTAAATATTCCATGAAAAAAATTTTGCTACACCGACTGACAGGCGGTGTGTATGTGTTTTCTTCTTAAAAGTTTTATTCAAATTTCAGAATTCCACACTATATATTCCTCCCATAAAAAATTGAGTCAAATTGTTCTGTTATTAATTTGGATTCGTCGTGAGCTTTTGAATTTGATTATCTCAATCATGTTTCTAAAGAAATTTTACTGAAAGCTCAAGAAAAATTTGGAGAATTTCATAAAAGTGTAAATTCCAATTAACGAGCCTGAATTATACTGAACATACCTCGCCATTTTCGACAGTCCAAGTGAGTAGTTCATGAGCGATTGTACTTTGAAACATGCCTAAGATACATTTACAAGTCTCTGTCCACGTTTCTTCGCTTAGTTTTGGTCCATTTGAAATGACTAGATTTTCCAGGCAATTTGTTCCAGATCGGGCTAACTGTTCATTAACTGCAAAGTGCAAAAGATTAAATGAATATTTCCGGGATCAAATGAGCATTGGACTTTGAAGCAACTTTTTCACAGAAAAAAAATCGTGTCTTGAAGTGAAATAGAAGATGCATTTTGATTCATGAGCTTTTAATTTGTTTGAAATATACTATGTAGAAATATACCATGCATTACTGAAGCCAAAGAAAAGAAGAAAGGTCTCTTCTAAGCCTCCTTTTTAGATCAGAATTGATAATAAAGTTGGAATTAGATGTGTACCTTTAGACATTTTAAGTACATTATAAGAAGGAAATTTTGAAAGTTTCATGAAATAAAACCTTGTGAAAAAATGTGAGGCTCGCTGAGGGTGACATTAATTCTCTTTCGAGAACAAGTTATTTTTTAAACTTCCAACTTGGCGGAACACTACCATACATGAATGTTTTCGAGGGGATAAATGAGACACAAATTAAGAAATAAAAAATAGAATTTTCCTAATAGACCAGAGAGGTGTAAAAAAATCATTACTCACCTTGCAAAACACACCAATGCAACTGAGAATATAAATCGGGCAACAAAAGAGGACCTAGGGTATCAAAATATTGCGTGAAGACATCAACAATTGCATACAAGGCATGATTACAAGTTGTCGTCATCCATTCAGCTTTTTCCGTGTAATGTTCAGGTAACTTCATATTATCAAAAATACGAAAGAGAACATTGAAGAGATCCCGCCACCAGTGTGGCTTGAAAGCACCACCATGAGTTTTGATCATCTCAAACAGGACAGTCAAGGCTCTTGTCCGAACATCTAGCTTGCACCGGCTGACGATACAGGACAGTTCGAACAGCAATGGAAACCAACCACGAACCCAAACACGGTCCTCTTCTGTTGCAGCAGTCTCTTCAAGGCAATACTCGGCGAATAATTGAGGTTTATCATTGACACAATCTGCGCAAGTTCGAATGAACCTTATAGCTTCCATACTTGTGTCAGGAAAGCTCGCATTACATGCAAACTCTGACAGGCACTTGACAGCATCTTGGAAGGAATCGATCATAATTCCAAAATGTTGTACATAAAGTTCATCTGAAAGAATACAAAGAAGAAAAAAAGGATTAGTTTTTTTTGCAAAAGGTTTGACAGGTGAACTGACAGTGTTCTGCTTTAAAAAGGCACTGAATTTTTGAAATTGGGTTCCGGACTAACCGGTCAATATTGAACTACATATATTTGGGACCAGTCATTATTAGATTCTGAAAGCCTTTTAAAAGGGCAAACATTTCTTAGCATGCAAAGATTTTCAACAGATTTGACACTAAGTCCTTTCATTACAATGCATTCAAATTGCTAAGTTGTCTTATAGAAGATCAAATTTACCAAGAAGCTTAAAACTAGGGTGGAGAAATTGCATGCTAAATTATGGGTCTAGGAAGCTCTTTCTCTTCAAAAGGCTTTTATCTGCACCCTTGTTAAAACGCTGGTAAATTAAGGGAGAAAATTAACTGAAAAATCTTTGAAATAAAAAAATAAATGGAAGTACTTACTGATAATGTGAGTTGTTGTCTGGAAAGCTAGTTCAACAATTGCTTGATCCTGATCAGATGCCGCCAGATGAAAAATGCTAAAAATATTCTTCCAACCCGAGCGAATGTTCTTGGCTTGTGAATTTACCATTTGAGCGATGCACCGCACAACCATATCTCGAATGGTGGATGAGCTATTCTTCTTCATTATGACTTCAAAAGGCCTCAAGAAATCTTTCTGGAATCTGAAATTGGCAAATTCTCCTTTTTCTATGAATTTCATGGACAGCTGGCGTAATGAGTCAAGAGCAAAGAAGGCGATGTCCTCATTAGGATTGCATCCAACTCGATTAAAATGTTCACCTAATACTTGCCAAATTCTGGACCACTGCAACCTAATACGGCCCATGTTGTAATATGATATTTCCACAATTTTCTGCAAGCTGAACATCCTAGGGTGATTTGGATTCGACAGCTCGTCCATCGATACTTGACAAAGCGCATGTACAAAATCAACAATGGCGTTACCATCGAGTCGCGTGGAACCAGTAAAAATTCTATCGACAGCGACAACAACACTCTGACTGCTTGTTTCACCAATCGATTCTTTAACACTTGGATCTAAAGATGTGAGGTTCAACTTCAATGAAAGAGTATCGACGGAGGGGTATGTCTTTGTGAGTGATAGGAACTGAGAGCGGACACCAGTGCCCACCATTTGAGCTAATTCTAGCTGACTGATGCACCTCACTATGTCTAGCCATGAACTTCCCAAATAATTTCCATCAGTGTGAGCGACTGTGATGAGTGTTTTAATTGTTTCGATGTTCTTTGCTTTCATTTCAGTGATGGGTGAGTTGGCTGTCAGTAGGGTGAATCTTGCTAGCGCTTGTACATATGCATCCCTTTCTAGAGTCATATGAAAAATGCATGTGATACGAATGGCACATCGGATGCCTTCAAGACACAGTGAGGCGACTTCCTGATCATCACAGTCTTGAAGGCCAACACTGAATGCTGCCAGAAGTGGTGTCCATGCCATCTTGAACATGGGTCTGACGTGTTCTAAATGTTTCGCTGATGTAAACGGTGCTTGAACATGACTCACTGACTCCATTAAATTTTTAGCTGCAGTGGATATTGTCTCCATTTCCATGTTCCACAAAACCTTTCTCCGTTTCTCTGAGGATATTATTTGCTTCCCTGGTTTACTAGTGGCTTTCATTTTTATTTCGTGCCCTGCGATTTCATCGTAAATTTGACTGAGATATTCCTCAGGTAGGTCCTGGCTGTCCGATACGCCTCGATTCAACTTAATGTACTGTTCTTTGGTCATCTTATTTTTAACTTGTGGTGAGTGCAAATCCGTGGTCAACATGATGACAGAGTAAGCTAGGACATACGCTGTATCTGCGCTGGCAAAAAGCCCATTGCTGAAACAAACATTATAGAGGAGTTATTTTTAGACAGATTAAGCAAAAAATAAAATTCATGGGATTACAAGAAAAGCAAAGTTCTTTGGAAGACTCATCTACTGATTACAGGAGACAAGAAAATTAGTGGGTATTCCGTATAAATGAAAGCTTGAGCAAGTGCAATCAAGAATAAATCAATTTATTGCATGGGCTGTTGAGGGAAAAATTGTTATTACCGGACAGGAAATGAATATTCATGGAAGATCTGGCGTGTTAAGAAAAAACTGTGGGAAAAGCACGAAGATTTAGGATGGCAATTCAAGGAAAAACAGTGATGTTACCGAGAAGATTCAGTCTTTTCAAAAAGATGTGCTTGCGCTGTGGTTGTACAGGGTTTGTGAAATTATGCAACGACCAAGGGCAAAAATTTTCATTTCTTCAATATTAAGGTACTCCACACTGGAGTCTAAAAAAAACTGATTGCCGTTATTGCTACATATGAAAATTTGCATCAAGATAGGACAAAGATTATACAACTAGAATTGGTACTTTTATTAATCATAAGTATAAGTGTCTCAAAATACTCCATTCAAAAATGCCATCAGGAGAGTTGACGCAAGTGAAAACTGTCTCATATCTTCCACCACTCCATTTTTGGAAAGTGATAAGCTGATCAGCTAGCAAGTGTCAGGTCTTGCTTTTTTGTAATAATGCGCAAAAGAGAGAGCTTCTCAATTTTGTTTGGTCCTTGCGAATTTTTTAGATTAAATTCATTAGTTTGACACCCTGAAGCCATTCCCTAGATTTGAAACCCTTTATGATTAAACAATAAGAAACACTATTACTGTCGGTGGAGGATTAATGACTGAAAGTATTTTACGTACTTTGGATTACATTCGCAATATCTGCTAGCGAATTTCTCCATCAATCTGTCAATTTTTTGAGCTTCACCAGGCAGTCTGAAACCTTCCAGAAAATACCGCAATGCTGACACTAAATCTCTTCCTGTGAACTGCAGTTGGTCTACGTAGGCATACATGACCTACAAAGAGGGAGAAGAATAAAAATTATTTCACACCTGCTTATAATTTTTGTGTTTTGTTGTTGAAAACTTGATTGTTGGTAACCTTGGGAAGGAATGATTTGTGGTGCAAATAAAACACCTATGCAAGAGGTAATTTTGAAGGAGTTAATCAATTTCTGATCAAAATTCATCTGAGATTGAAGCACCAGCAATGATTAAAATTTAAGGGAGGTAACTACTAATCTGATATCTCACACTCCCTACTGGAATTATGATAAATACATTCAAATAGCTAAAGTAAGAACAACTGTTACTCAATATTCCTGAAAAAGTACAGGGGAAGGGAAGGGGGGGGGGGTAAACATATTTCAATTGAAACATTGAAGATTTCTGTGCCTCCTTTGTTTTGTAGAGTGAAGAATGATCAATGTTATGGTTTAAAATTTTAACAAACAGGTCCAGATTTTGGTGACTTTGAAATCCACTTTCTTCATCATTTTGAGTAAAAAAAATCCAAAAATGGGAGCTCAACTCACTCAGTGCTTTAAGAAAATAGATTTAAAAAAAAAAAGACACTGATCCATTGAGATACAAGGTATTGGAGCTGGACCATCAACTAGCTGGATAATATTGATTCAAAAATAAATAATGATACCTTTGTAATAACGTATGTATTATTATTAAAATATGGAAAAGAGTGATTTTTTATTTAAGTTTACTTACCTCTCGGCAGAACTCATCATTCTCCCCCAGAAAATCGCCGATTCCTGTCTTGTCTAATCTTTCGTCTACATGAAGCCAGGCAGCAACGGCAGTAGGGCTGTTCCCAAGTAAACCCTGTTCTTGCAAAAAGGAAATACCTTTCTTTGGCTTACGGTTGAACCTGTTGTAAATCAAGACCACGTTTAATTAGGAAAATGAATCAAATATTTTGGGTCAAAAATATTTCAGGACCCATTGAGACAAATAGTGACCGTACTTTATCTATTTCAAAGAATGATTCTTGGCTCTTTATCTACAATGAAAAATTAATACTTGATGACAAAACTCTTGAACCTAGAGAAAAATTCATTTTGAACTATAAAAAAATCTGTGATCTGATCAAACACTTTCTTAGGACAGGTCAACGATCTAGAAACTATAGATAGGAGGTTCCTATGCTACGCCAACAGTGAAATTTGTAACGCACCAGGAGCAACAATTAGATTAGGACGAAGATAGTCGGTTTCTATGGCTTCTTATGGGACTGTTGCTGAATACGGACTTATATCAAATTTAGAACCAACTATTTGAAAATCTGTGTCCAGATATGGAACTTAGCCATTCATCAAGTGCGTTTACGATGAAAATTTCAACGCTAAATCATTTATTCTAAAAACTCCCGTAAGATTCCATGTATTTGAGGTTATGACGAAGATAGCAATCAGCCATTTCCACTCCCCGCCCGCCTATCGAACAACCGCTCCATGTGTGTTACGTTTTTTTGTGGGCCACCACCAATCTATAGGTTCTATATCGTTCGAACAGGTTCTGTTATGTATTGTGATTGAAGAGCATCCACAAAAATAAAAGAGATAAAAATGCAAAAAATGCGATGCTCCTAAAAGTTAGTGGATTGGTAATATTTTGGACCTTTAAAATACTCTCTGACAGAAGGACAGAAATTTGAGGCACAAGAACTGCTGCTATTCATGACCCAGGTTCAAAAAGCTGGATTGCCTTCAGGGTTTTAGAGTGTTAGGTTAGACTATCATTTACAATAGGCGAAATATTTCATCGGTACATATTTTTTGCAAGGATGAAACGAAACAAAAATCCATAAATCTGGATGGTTTCGAACAACCTAACAACCATTCATAAAATTCATCTAATATCTTCAATTTGAAAGCATGGTTTGCTTTGTAATGAGTAAGGTAAGTTTTCCCTATGTTCCTTTTGAAAACCCATCTCAGATCCAATAAAATGTGATTAGCAGCTACTGAGAAGTCAACTTACATATCAATGCCAGTCTCCCAAACTTCCTTTTGATGTTTCTGAACTTGTAACTGCTGAGGAGTGTCTGGTGCTTCCTTATTTCCAGAACTAATAGAATTTAAACTAGTATTGCTACCATAGGAATGTAGACTATTTTTAGGAGTTGATGAGGCCGTTAAATCATTTGTCATTTCATTACCACGGACATTTCTTTCCGCACCTGAAATAATTAAGCCGTTGGTTAAGATAATTTTTTTAAAAATAAAAAAGAGCACATAGAAACACAATTGTTCAAAGTGAAAAAAACTACACAATTTTTCAATCCTTTTAAATGACAACGAGAGCCTTGTACCTGGGGAAAATGAAGTGCTCTTCTATGAAAATATGCATTTAAAAGAATCAAAATCCTTTAGAATGGATTCAAATTATTTGTGGCCAAATTTATTAAAACAATAATAGCTTGGATAGGAGTTAATTTTAGTAATTTTTGTTGTACAAGTTGTATTGTATGTAAAGTTTATAGGAGGAGGCATTTATCAGAATGCTTAAATTTATACTCCGTCTAAAGATCTGTGGCAAACAAACAAATATGATTACAATTATAAAGGAAAGGTTATCTTTGAATTTTCTCTTTAACTAGAGGACGATTTGTCTATCCTTCACAGATTGAAAAATATACTTGTTTTAAGGTGAGCAAAAAAGGTTGACTGCTTTATGGTCTTTCGAAGAAAAGTAGTTTTAAGGTTATGAAAAACGACTTTCATTGTTTACGATGAATTAATTTCTTACCTAAATTTGTTTGAGAATTGGGGTTAACGTACAAATCTTTACTCCATTCAACCATACATTTTAAAATTGAAACTAAACACTCAAGTCCCCGAATACGCATTTGTTTCTCCTGATTTGGAGTGGCTCCTAATTCAAGTGCTTGTCTTCCTTGGGCAATTTTGGATAGGTCATTTACTAGCCTGCGAGCAAAAACAATCAAAGACACCAATTTTATGGGACATTATACAAATTTGGTTACCTTTTTCAGTTACTGACTAAAACCTATAACATAATTATGATATTAAAATGCCATCACTTAAAATATAAATTCATGTTGAATAGTTCTAGATTATCATAGCAGTATCTATCATCCTTAAGAGTAGCACAATTTGACTTTTGAAAATAAGCCTGAAAGTAGGTATTATAAAATATTTGCATATGGTATCATGAAAGCTCTCTGATACATTTTTTTTTAAAAATCAACACACATTTTTCTTTCATTTTTTCAATCTACTTGAAAGTTTTCGGAAATTTTCAGATATCTTGGTCGTTGCTTAAATTTTGAAAAAAACTAACGACATATGTTTGTTTGATGTGAACGACTCAGAGATTACAATGATTATATATTTGTTTCTGTTAAAATTGATAAATTTGACGGTCTACGGGTAAAAATAAAAGCAATAAATTGAACTTCCTCTATGGTATTCAGCATAGAACGTGATGTTAACACCAATCAATCAGTTTAAGAATGCATGTGGGTGATTGGTGGTGCTGTAGATCACTAAGAAAAACGACGTCTTTAGCATTGAATAACAGATACAGCATAAGATGTTTACCTTTCAAAAAGATTAGCTGCTGATAAATCACAGTCATAATTTACATACATATCAACAACGCTTTGAGCATCAGCACAAATTCTTGTTAAAGCTTGAATTACCATCCATTTATGCTCAAATGAGGAACTAGATGTTTCTAGGATATTCAGAAATATTTCTTTGAAAAATACCTGAAACAGTGAAAATTATGCATTACCCAAATAGAACTGGAGTTTTGATTTCCAGAAAAAGTCTGAGATGAGAATTGTTTAAAGAAAAAAAAAATGAAAACAGGGAAAGTTGCAGGTCAAGCATCACTTTTAAACTTTGCTCATGCATTTTACCTTAAAGAAAAATATCCAAATTCCTTGTTCAGAATTAAAAATTGGCAATCTTGATATTTTTAAGATCTTAGACATTGGTAATTTGCGAAGTTTCTTTGTCATCAAATTGTTAAGTTACTAATCAAGGCAAAACAAAATAAAACGATGGTTTTTCTTTTTTTCTTTCAGCATATTTTGGACGAGAGCCATATAAAATTAAGATATTTCAGGAAGAATTTCCCACTAATACTGCATTTTGAAGAATGAAAACATTCAGTGAATACTCAGCTGCGAAGAAAAGGACAAGAGAAAAATTCTGATAACTAAACGTTTATGCTTGCACTCACCTCAATTTGCATTTTTAGATGCATTTTAAACCTAGACAAAAGAGCCAAGAAAATTGCTAGAGATAGTTGAAACACTTCAGGAACTGACGAAACGCCATTTTTGGAAAGCGCAACACACAAGTAACGTTTGATTGCGGTGACAAACATAATATTGGAACGAAAAACGGGACCTGCATTTTGCAGGATTGACAAAAGCAGTTGAAGGGATAAAATTTTCGATCGCAGTTCCAGAGATCTGTAACAACAACAAAAATGATTCAGATCAGACGGGCGAAGAAAGAAAGAAAATTTCAAAAAGTAAAAGTTAGGTGAGTTGAAAATGCCAGACTTCAAAATTAGACTTTTTCTTGAAATCTATTGATAAAAACACAGCTCCACCAACAGAAATCAATACTTTTTTGGATTTTAGTACACCATACAACTCTCTAATCTTAAAAGCAGCCCAGAAATGAACCTAAATCCTCTACCTGTCTTCGACATCAAATAATTTTTGTTGACTTCGAATTCTTCCGTTGAAAGCCAATACTTAAAGCGGCATCGGAATAAGTGAAAAGAGATTGGGAGTAGTTACAAATATGCCAAAGTAGTCAAATCAAGGCTTGTGAGAACAACTTTTGGTATGAAAGTTTTGAAAATCTCTGGTGCATTGCATTTTTCTTTACAAACAGGGGGAACAACCTTGTTTCGAACATGGGTGGATTTTGATATCTCTTATTAGACAAAAATAAGAGTATTGTACATAATAGGGTAAAAGTAAATACATAGCCGTGTGATCATAATTCAATTTAAACGCGCCTGAGTTAGTCCATGTCAGTAAATTATCAGTTACTACTAGTTCAAATTACTGATACACAATGATAAGGCCCACCCTGTCGGAATGGAACAGCTTTATGGGGACTGCAAAAACTCAACGTCAATTCACTATTGGCTCATATGCTGTCCGTCAGGCTGTCTGGCAAATGGTATACATGAGTACAGTTCATTTTTGCCAGCTTCAAAAACTGCGATAGATATCAGTAAGAGTAGCTCCTCTTGTTATCACTACTTTTCAATATAGCTTCCAAAATGACTGACAAGACACCCGTAGGCTCAGCATGTAAAACTTGTAAAAATATCTAAAATAAAAAGACAGAAATAAAAATGTATAAACTTTACTAGAATTTACTTACTTTGGATCTGGTTGACCATCAGGTAAAGGTTTCATAGATAATTTACACAAGGCTTGAAAAACTCGGAAAGCATCCTTTTGCAAAATGTGTGTAAACTGAGAAGCAATCTTGGTGTCACCCTCACTTGATTCCATTTGGTCCTGTAATGACAAAAATTTCAAATAGTAATTGAGATGAAACACTTAGAGTTGTGCATCAGAATAATATGTTAAATTTTAGATAAGTTTTATTTCAAAAATCATTATAATTTTAATTTGATACCATTTTAGATTTTAAATGATACTTCAAAGAAAAATTACGAGTCAGAAAAATTTTACCTCATACAGAATTAACTTTTGAATGAGACGTTTCTTGTTGGCTCATCAATCATCGTCCCCATTTCAATATTTCTACAAAACATTTTATTATGTCATGGAAGAATCGTTGCATAAATTAGTCTGAAAATCGCAGAATCTTTTTTCACAAAGGACAAGAAAAAGCATGAGCAATTTCACGACAATTCATGAGACGGTTTCCTCACAAAAAAATAAAATGTAGGCACTGAAACAGTGGAATCGAGATACATTCCTTCAAATGGGATACGATGATTTGTAAGATTCTTTCAAAGAAAACCAGGATGCTCGAAGTTTCTTAGATTTGACTCCACATCCTACTCCTAACCAATCACTTTAATGCTAATAAAAGAGCCACTTACACATCGTTTTCCAAAGCTGATGTCACATCCTCATTGCTTTAAATAACAAAAAGAAAAAAAACTGGATCGCTTTATGTGACATCAACTTTGCTGCTGAATGTTGCAACTTGTTATTAGAGAACAGATAATAATTACCGATTCTGGTGGAGGAAGGTGACTGCTCCACTCAGTCTGCATGTGGTTGGATGGGCCATTCCCTGCAATAGACGGCAGTTTTGCTTCTGCAAGTCCACTTTCTGCCACTGGTGAGACGGGTTTTTCATTATCACAACCTAGATTAAAAAAAAGTATTCATGTTAAACAGTTTTATTTTGAGGTTGAAAATTTTAATCCTGAGTAAATGTTTTACTGTCACTTAATTCCATCAAGCTTTACCATTCTAACTGGATTAAAAATTAAAAATTATTGGTATGCTTTTTAAAATAAAGAAGTATACGTCACTCATGGCTGTGTAGTTCTGTGACACAATATTTTAGCGATGATTTTGACTTAGTAATGAAACAACTAACCTGTACACTGTCAAGGCTTTTTTGGTTCCAGGTCACTTGAGGCCAGGACAATCCTTCAAGTTCCGAGATTATGCTGTTTGTAATTTGATCTCATCATGGTTGTGACTCGCGTCAATTGTCAGCTTACTAAAAACTATACATTACTTCAGGATCCTAAAGAGAGCACCCATCATAATTTTTCCATTTGTTGCTAGTTTGCTGTGTCCAACGGCCGCTTTTTCGCTCGTTTTACGGCCTGGCAGAGCCAATTACCAAGAGTTCCTACAGGTTGAGATGGTCGTCAATAAGTTAAAAGCCATTCAAATTAAAGTTTTCCTCCCATGACTTTGGATGTAACATGTTTATATTGTATGAAGGCATACAGTACCAAAGAAACGTCACTGAAAACTTACTTTGAACAACTGCTTCGATTAAACCGTTGAGGACAGCCTCGACAATTTCTTCTTCTATTTCAACTGGAGCTTCCTCCGATTTTTCTGGCGGTTTTTCAACTGCTTGATCCGATGAAGGCTCCACTGGTACATCTGCTGATTGAGCTGCGGGTGGTTCGCTGGATTCTTCATTTTGCTGCTCCCCAGGCTGCTCCGAGGGAACAGTTGCGATGATGTCCGGCACACCACGAAGGCGAGCTGCTTCATCAGCCTGAAAATAAATTTAGCATTGTATGATCAAGTTTCATGATAGATTTTTGAAGACAAAATCAAGAAATTTCGAGAAATTTTTGAGCAATTCTAATGAGTATAATTAAAGATTCTTGAGGTTTTAAGAGGACTTAAAAAAATGTTTTAAGGTACTCAAAGTACTCATGGAATATCTTAGAGACATTTGAGAGTAACTTAAAAATCTAAGTTTCTTTTCCCTGCAACATCATTCTTTTCCGCCAATACATAGATGAGCCATAGTTTTAAGATCTTTAGAGAAAGAAAAAAAAAAATGAGAGAATAACGGAATAAGGGTGGACATTTAAGTACACTCAAAAAATTAGGAGGAATTTTGAGGATGAAATAAATAGCATTATAATGTGAGTTAACTTACCGCTTGACTTTCCATTCGGGCAAAAATAACATTCAACATTTGCGTGAGGGTAGCTCTGGCAGTGGTTTGATTGATGAGGTTTTTACTTGCCAAATAAATGTCATAGCATGTTCTCACAGCAATCAGCACCGTCTGATCATGAACTTCAACATGCTGACTTGTCACGACGGTCAATAAGGCCTATTTCATAGATATAGAGAAAAAAATGTTACTCTACAATAACAACAATAAAACATTTTGCTGATTTTCGTGATTCATGATGATGGTCAAAAGAACAAACTACAAGCAATTTGTTTCATATTTATGGCAATGAATAGAATAAAGCAACATATTAGTAGACAATAGACAATTTTGAATTTTGAACATGCAGAATTGTTGAAAAAACCATTTTTTGTGACTAACTTTTACGTGTAAACTTCAAAGCCTACACTCGATTATGCTTTGAGCATCTTCAGGCGCTTTCTTGATCCAAAATGTTGGTAAAACACATTTCTAAGTAAGGGTAATATCACCTCTATTTTAAGTTCTGTGGAATAAAAGTTCTTTTCCCCACAGACAGCCACAGTTGTTAAGTTTTCTGGTACATACTTCTTTTTCTTTTTTTTGATGACCGAAAGAGAAATTCAAAGGGGACATTTTAGTCAATTCATTCCTGTTAATAAAATGAGATTTTTGAACGAGACTTGAACTTTCTTACTTTAATGATTTGAAGTTGGACACCTTCATCAGTCTGAGGCCCAACAAAACAGCCACATATCGTTTTTATTATCCGATCAATCAAAAGTCTCTCAGCATTGTCTGGATCCACCAAGCTACCAGTTAGATGACCATATGCAATTAATTTCTAAAAATCATAAAAAATTAAAATGAATTAGATTGAAGACACTTATGAATACAAACACATAAATGACTACTAATAGATTAAAGGGGCTAAATAAATATTAGCATGGAAAAGCTTCCTCAAAATCTAAATTCTCATCAGATGAAAATATTTATTTTGATAAGTTGAAGAATTAAATTCTTGAAAAAATTAGGACTTGGAACAGCAAAATCAAGCTTTCACAAAATTTTAGGGAGAAAACATTAAAACTTGCAAGAAAAGTAAGTGATATTTAATTACACTTTATGATTCAATGTATGAGACGCCTGATAGGAGCCTTGTTTGATTTGGTTATTGACCTTAGATTGATGTCTCATTGTTTCAATGGTAGGAAAAACTCAAGAAAAAAAGGGAAAATATCAAGATGACATAGACAGAAGATCTCAAACCTACAGAAATGAATTTTTCATTTTCTATAATGAAGATAACAGAATGGTTTTATCAATGGAGATACTGTGACACTTCATGTTTAGGTTTACGACTGTGCAGATTTTTTCATAAACTTCAATTTTGAGCAGGATAACTGATGAGTTATTTCTATAAAATATTTTAAGTAATTTTCTTTGCACTGAAGAGGAATCTCTGAAAATTATTCACGTCCACCTAATAATATTCTTCAGAAAAATAGGTACGCTTGTGAAAATTAAGTGCATTAATTTTGATAAATACTTTGATGAAAATATGTGTTTTTGTAATGTATCAGTCAAAGTCTAGAGAAGGAGGCCGCATAATATGCTATTCTGAATTTTTTTCTTACGTTTTTTTATGCGTAAATACCTAGTATAGTATAAATAATTCTGAGTGCCTGATTTTCAATTGTTTTGACAGTGAGAAAAAAGTTGGAAAAAAATTAATAAAAGCTTAAAAGTCACACTTAAGTCGGAGACCAGCGCTGATGGAATTACAATTTTCATGAACGAACCTGCAGACAATCTAATGCTGTGATGATGATCCTGGTGCATTTACTTTGGCAGGCATACTCAAACGGGAGAAAATACTTTTCAGCAGTGACCGTGTTACCAGCATCGTTTCTTGGAAGAGGCAGTGCAGAAGATGTTGCTTCTTCCACCTCACCACCATCCTTGATCTCCTTCCGGATTTCCTCTGAGAAAATAATCCAGATATTGAGATTTAAAAACTAAGTACTGTCAGTGACATATTTGAAACCATAGATGCACAATTTCTCAATGCCCACCCAAATTAACATTTGGGTCTCAGAGCTCATGTCTCAATGCACATAGTTCCGTTTGGCAGAAATACGTCCAAATAGTCGCCGTAGGCGCATAATTACAGAAAACGCCATGAGTACACGACACAAAACCCATAAATTTTAAAAATTCAAGAAAATAAGGATTTCTTGAGGGTAATGGGGGTCACATACACAAAAATGAAAGGCCGAGAGCTTTCTGCATCCCTGCAAGCAGTCAAAAGAAAAGCTTCGTGATAAGCACTTGCAATTTCAACAATCAGTACCTACAGTACTTAACAGAAAATTTTCTTCAAAATGATGAATTTTAAACTCTAGACTGCTTCAAAAAAGCAAGTGATTGCCAGATTGATTACATCATAAAAAGAGTGAGAAACCTATCAATGACATAAACTTTTGGGAGTTATTCAATTAGGCAGGGACTGAAGTCCAGCATTGGGCGAGTGGGAGGAACTTATTGATGGCTATAGGTATCTCCAGCAACTTAAGGGTGATACTGTCAACAGTAAATGCCTGAAATAAGGGCCGAAAGAGCAACTAAGAAAAATTTAAACACATCACGTCCGGAGAAAAGGACTGAGATTCACTGAATCTGTGCGCAACAATATGTTCCGTTTTAAAGCTGTCAAACGATAGAAATAGAGTAAATACTATACAAATATCATACCTAAAGCATGCTCACACGCCTTCCGCAGCTCTGCATTATGGGCTCTCCGAACATCTTTGTCATTCAAGATCTTTTCTAAGGCTTTAACGATGAACATCTCTTTAGTGTTCGAGGTTCTTCTCATTTTATGAAAACTGTCACACAATCATTACTCTGGAGACCCGTTGAAAAACTAACGAGTTGGATTAAGACATTGGTTCAAGTAGAATACAACCGAGACGAATACTACCGAAAAATATACATCTCGATTTCCAAAACCGAAATGACTCCGTCAAAAGTGACTTTTTCCACTTTTTTTCGAGCACTAACTATTATGACTGTAACCTACAAAAATCTTATCAACAACTCAACAACGAATCTCATCACCTACCTGAAAAAGTCATCGATTGCATCTCGGGGAATCACCGAACATTATTGATAAGAGAATTTTGCATGTGCGATTTGTATTTATGCATTTGCATGAACACTGATAGCGCACTCAGAAAGTTCACATTTAAATTTTTGCATTAATGTCACTTGTCAGTCACTTACTAGTGCTTTCTTCAGTATTTCGTAATGGCAGTCAATTCATAACCACTAGTGGATAGCCTTCAACCAATTTTCTATGTTGCTTACCTGTGAGTTATCCTTCTGCACTTGAGAATCCCTCCCTGAATTCATACATTGTGGTTTCTAGTTTTGTAAGTTTTATTTCTCATGGACATTTTATTCACTCTATATTTAAATTCTTTTTTACCCCGGAACTACAGAAACACAGTAGAGTAAAATTGGAAGGGTAAGATGCACCAATGTAAAGACCTAATTCTTCTGCAAGTAACCACTACTTACTTGCGTAAGTAGGTAATTTGTTGCAGACAGGAGTGCATATGTATCTTTATATGGCTATAAGCTCAAAATAGATTGATTATTGCCCAATCTTGACACATTGCAGAGACACATTCGAACTTTACAATATCCAGCCCCTCTTCTCATTACAGGGTGCATGTGGAGCAGCCGGTATGATGAATATTCATCTTTCGTTTCGAAAGAATCTTTCATTCTCAGTCACTTATCAATTTAATGTAATCCACAGTTTAGTCACTATTGCATCAAGGAGGCAACAGTGTACTCTCTGCTGTTTAGGGAGCGTGAAATTTTAAATAACGACAATGTAAACATAAATGTACCATGTTCTAAATTGAAAATTTACTGTGTTGCAAAACTAAGGTTAAATTACTGATGTATAAGCCAGTGTGTCCTTTCACTTTTTACCTGTGTCCAGTTAGTAAAAACCTTATGCTCTATCCTATTTATGATGAAATTTTGAACAGAAACTCCGAGAATTCTATTATTTTTTTCATTTTTGAACAATAAGCATTAATATGTCAAAAGTGTTGATACAAAGCTTTTGTATTATTTTTGCTCCTTTAGTATGCTTTCCTATAAATTGTGGGAGCTTTTCTCAGAATTTAATTTATGAACTGTCAAATTGGCATTGAAAGTTTGTCTAATTTAACATGTTTTCTTTTGGCAGATTTTTACCCTCTGCTCCCATCTCAGCTTTTCCTCTTTGGTTATAGAAACTAAAAAAAATTTTAACTCTTTTGAAATTCAATATTTTTTTGCTAAAGATTCCTAATTATATACTGATTTGTTTCCTTAGTTTCAGGTGGTTTTGATACTATCAAGTTCACTGAGTCCTCCATAATGTCTGATACTCAGAGTATTTAGTCTGACTCCAGCATGAACAAAGGCCGGTTTGGGCCCCTTGTCGGGGCTATTGATGAAGGAACCAGTAGCGCTCGATTTTTGGTAGGTTTATTAAACCTCTAATGGTTGCCTTTCATCGTTCAAATATTTTTTAATGGTCAACCAAAAATAAACTTTAATAAGTTGGGTCAACCATCAGCGATTTAATGTTTGTATCAGTACGAACCATCATGCTTTCTTGAAAATTTTCCTTTGATCGTTTTAAAACTGGAGAGTCTCCCCTAAATACTGCATGTCATAGATTTAAATTATTGAAACTGTTCTCTTTTCCTCCTAAATCTCAGGGTTTCACTCCACAAATTATAACTATAGTCTCTGCCGTGTAAAATGTACTATTTTTATTTTATTAATTGTCATCTTTCTTTTCATAATAATTTTTCGATTTCACAGGTTTTTGCTGCAGAAACAGCAGAGGTCTTAACTTTTCATCAAGTTTCAATAAAGAACATTTGTGAAAAAGAAGGATGGGTGGAACAAGATCCAAAAGAAGTTCTGAAGGCTGTCTATGAATGTATCGAGAAAACAGTTGACAACATGCGCAGGCTTGACATTGACCCAAGTGATATTGTTGCCATCGGCATCACAAATCAAAGAGAAACAACCATTGTTTGGGACAATACCACAGGAGAACCTCTGTACAATGCTATTGGTGAGCATCATCTAAAACTGAAAAATTTTTACTTACTCGAGTGTACTATTTATTACCTCTGTCGGATAGGGTTTGGGGGCTTAAGACAACTATCATCAGCAACTGACCATTATGTACCCCAAATGTCATATTTTTTCACTCCCTGCAAGAATACTTGGTGATCTGAGATCAAGTGCAGTTATTCCAGGATCAATTCTTTGAGTGAAAACGAGACTATTTTGTAGTATTTATCACATATATGGTAAAAATGATCACCAACTATTACTTTAAACTCTGTTCAAAGATAAATTGTTATGGGAGATTTCCTACAACATAAATCGAGACTTGAGCTCTTTCAGTTTCATCATTTATGTGCTTGAGAATCCTCCAAGTTTTGATTGGAGGAAGTGTCTATAAATAAGGGTTTACCAGGAAATACTGAAATTAGAGTTATGTGTTTAATTAAAAAAAATCTTGAAAAATGTTCTAAAAATCAAAAAGTCATGTCTAATTTTTCAGCTGTTGTACACAGATCTGCCAGTCTGCTGTCTAACCTGAGGCATATTCTGCCAACTTATTTATTATCTTTTTTTCAGTTTGGTCTGACATCAGGAATATTGACACAGTGGACAAGATGTTATCAAAGTTACGCGACAAAAATGCAGAATATTTTAAACCTCTTTGTGGCCTTCCTATTAGTACTTATTTTAGCGCGCTCAAGTTACGTTGGTTGATGGACAACGTTCCTGAAGTAAAACAAGCAATTGATAGCAAAAAATGCTATTTCGGTACCATGGACTCTTGGTTAATATGGGTAAGTATTTCCATCTGTGTAACGTCATCGAATTATCTTAGCCACTAATGTTTATAAGAAAAGGGCCCTGCTTGTCCAGGCTTGATGAGACTATACATAGTCCAAATTTTCAAATTCTCAGGTTAGTCTGAAGTCAAGCAATAAATCTTTGAGACTGGACAATAATGCACTATCACTTTGCTGGAGAGATAATTATAAGAATATAAGGGATTCTGAATTTGCATCTTCATTAACTCCTGGTTTACCACAATACATATATACTCTTCACACTATCATGACAATATTTTTTAAGTGTTTTTTTTTTTTTTTTTTTTTTTTTTTTTTTTTTTTAAACAGTTGACTCGTGAGTTTTTGCACTATTCTTGTATATGCTGTTTAATGTTTGTGCCATGCTGTGGAAACAAGCAGAATGAGCATTTGATTTTTAGCAGATTTTCTTTGATTAATTATTTATTTTTGGGCAGGGTTATGAATATTTTCCCTAAAAATGTTTGAATACTTAATATCAAAGTCTGATTAAAATTCTCTAAAATAAAATTGGCAGAAAAATACTCCCAAGTTTTCTGGTAAATTTGTGTTTTATCAAAAAAAATTTGGGAACGTCTGAATGTTCGTATGGCAATTCCTCTTATCTTGGCAGCATTATAGATCATCAGCGAGCACTGAAAAATCAGTGAAATAAACATATATTCTAAGCCCAAGTTATTATTTAACCAAGCAGTTTTGTTCTCTGTCTCTAAGTTGGTGTTAATTATAGGAGGAAATAATTTAAATATTTGAAAAAAATGATGAAAAGGGCTAATGTGTTTGTCAAATTTGTGTTTGACCTTCTCTCAAATGAAATGTACTTGAAAATATTTGATTTTTGAAGAGAAGGTCTTCGTGCATTTGTCTTCAAAATTTACACAAATAATTCAAGGCATTACTTGAATTTTGGTTTCTCATTTCTACCTGAAACTTACTTTAGAAACGGTTGTTGCATGGAAATTGGCCCACTGAAAAACATGTATTTTATAAATCAACTGATAAACCTTATCCACCTATCCTTAATCCTTATCCTTAATCCATCCTTATCCTTAAACCATTATCTAAAGAATGAAATCATGGCCGTCATCAGTGTTTTTTTTATGGTTTTAGTAGCTATTTATCTGTTTTGTTTTCAGAATTTAACAGGTGGTGTTTCAAATGGTCTTCATGTCACTGATGTCACCAATGCATCTCGCACCATGTTGATGAATATTAAAACGCTGAATTGGGAACCTGCCCTTTACAAGTAATATCTGTCTTTCTATTTATCAGCTCTAATCAAAAAGCTCATGAAAACTTACTTATTGACTCAAAAAAGCTATTTAATCTTCAATGTTTTTTCTCAAACAACACAAGAAAGATGAAAAAAAATTAACGATACAATGGACCATTAGACAAGGCACGAATTCAAACATTCTGATACATGTTTCTTAAACAGAATTTCACGTAGAACACGATTCGCGCAGCGAAAATCACTGAAACTAACTCCTAACGAATATATTAACCTTTTCATTTCACATTGGTTACGCGGATTTTGAACTGCCCGCTCACACGAAACTCAAAGCTCTACGTGAGTCAAATCGCGCACTACAACGGTTTCAGTAAGCCTCTCAATCGAGCAATGTTCATTTCCCTCCATTTGTTTTTCAAACTATAAGCAATTTGCAGTAACTGAGCCAAAGCGTCAAGCTAGAGGTTGCCAGATTTTTATATCGCAAGAGACTGTCATGATAAACGTTTAGCGCGCGATGTGAATCACGCAGAGCATTGAGTTTTCATGAGCGGTTGGTTTGAATTCACACATCAAGAATCATTAAATATCTTCGTAAGGAGTTAATTGCGGTAATTTTTGTTGTGCGCATCGTGTTCTACGTGAAATTATAGTTAAGAAACATGTATCAGAATGCTGAAATTCGTACCTTGTCTAGTGGTCCATTCACCATCAGCAAGAAGCAAAAATAATAATGTCATGGTTTTCAAATCTACCTGATCTGCATATTTTGTAGTATAAATCTTTCTTCAATGTCCTGTTTTTTCTTCACTCTGACTAACCGCAATCTTACGTTTCAGATTTTTTGAAATTCCTGTACACATTCTCCCAGCAATACGAAGTTCTTCAGAAATTTATGGTTTTATCACCGAAGGGCCTCTTCAGAATATACCCATTTCTGGTGTAAGTCTCTGTTTTTTAGTGTATTTTGTCTTCCACTTCATCTTTTTTGATTTCATCAGTAACAAGTCTATTCAGGGCCAGATTTATTTGCAGCCAGAGACATTGCTATCTCATTTCATGTACCTAATGCAATAAGCATATTCTTACGCTGTTCAGACATAATATTCAGCATTTTCAAGGAAATTTAACCGGTGGGCAGTTAAACTGAAAAACCTGTGTCTCAGTTTGTGATACCTCAGACTCTCCATCATAATTTATTTTCTAAGTAGAAAAATACTTGAAGTCTTATTTTGAAAACTTCATTCATTTTTCTTCTCTGCATGAAGGATATTTTGTGAAAATTTCAAGCAGTGGTGAAGGTTTTTTTTCTTTTGATGAAACATAATGGGAGTAGTGGTTTTGAAACTCGAAAAACGAAATACGAGTTTTTACAGTTTCACGGTTGAAATGCTTTTCTATTTTATTTTTTGAATCCGTCAAGTGATCCTTGTCTTTCACTGTTTTGATATGATCTTTTTGTGTGGGAAAGAGTTTTATTCCTTCAGCATCTATCACAAGATTGTTCACCGAACCAATTCGGTAGATTAGATGTTTTTCACAAAAACTGCATTCAGTTCAATGCATAGCGACGGTGAAACTGCCAAACCCTGTATCTCGTTTGCGGTGTTTAAAAATCTCCGCTCATATTTTATTTTTTTGAAGTAGACCGAATCAATATCATTCCTTGAAATTTTCACAGAACTTTCTCCTCACGAAGAGGAAAAATCACAGACATTTTCAAGACTGGACGTTAAGTAGTTTTTCATTTAAAAAATAAAGTATGACAGGAAGTCTGCGACGTCGCAAACCGAGATACAAGGTTTGGTAGTTTCACCGTCCATAGGTATTTTAATCTATAGCCGGTGGGTTTTAAAGTAAGAATACAATTATTATAAACCCTCTGTCTCCGCAAATTTTTATTTTCTGTAACTTTGTAATTTTTCGGTGAATGAAAAGAAACTCAATATGAGCCAGGTGTTTTCTAAATTATTTTATTATGACTTATTTTCTTTCTTGTGTATCGGCGACCAAGAGCTCTCTTCCCCCTATGCCCTTTCCTCTTTCAGTTCCTTTTGTATTGACTCCTACATGAATTCTTGCAAACTTTTTGTTGCAGTGTTTGGGCGATCAACAATCTGCTTTGGTTGGACAAATGTGCCTGAAACAAGGGCAAGCCAAAAACACCTATGGAACGGGATGTTTTCTCCTTTATAACACAGGAACTGCAGTATGTGTTCATTAAACTAACAATACTTCGGTGTAAATTTTCCCAGTTATCAAGCAAATAAATGTAGTAAATCTACGTATAAAAGTAAATCTGTTTACTTTACAAGATTTTTGACTCTACAATCCTATGAATTTTTTTTGGGACAACCTTTAAACCTTTTACATAGGTTGCCCCAAAAGTACTGCAGGTTTTTTTTTTATTGACGAACGGTAGTAGATATCAAAATGCGGTTTGTGTAGTGTTAAAGACCGGCCAATTACCGATAAAACAAGACAAATCCGAGCTCTCTAAGTCAAAAAATGACCAAGTTACAGCGTTTTGAAAATGACTTGTAGAGGGGACCCCTACGGGATTTTCAGCTTCTTTTCTGGAAAAAAAACTAAGAATTGAGGATTCAAGTGGTTTTATTAAATCAATTTTGCAGAATCTTACCAAGATTACTAGCATTTACTCTTCTTCCCTGGATGACTGGACACTAGTTTCCTTCTCAAAATACCCTCCATCACTTGCCACACAGCGCCGCAACCGTTCTTCCCAATTCTTCAAAGATGGTTTTTTCGAATTCTTCTTGCCTAATGTTCTTTAAGAAAGTTTCAACAGCTCTTTTTATCTCGTTAATGGAGTTAAACTTCCTGCCTCTTAAGCCCTTTTTCAACGTAGGGAATAACCAAAAATCGCAGGATGCAAGGTCTGGGCTGATATCATGTTACCAACTTCATTCGATCGCGACGATTTCTGGGTAGAATTTTTGATCACTCAAATCTTTGTTTTTTCCAGAAAAGAAGCTAAAAATCCTGGAGGGGTCACCTCTACAAGTCATTTTCAAAACGCTGTAACTTGGTCATTTTTTGACTTAGAGAGCTCAAATTTGTCTTGTTTTATCGGTAATTGGCCGGTCTTTAAGACTACACAAACCGCATTTTGATATCTGCTACCGTTTGTCCAAAAAAAAAAACAATCAACTCTTTGTTTTTTTCCAGAAAAGAAGCTGAAAATCCCGTAGGGGTCCCCTCTACAAGTCATTTTCAAAACGCTGTAACTTGGTCATTTTTTGACCTAGAGAGCTCGGATTTGTCTTGTTTTATCGGTAATTGGTCGGTCTTCAAGACTACACAAACCGCATTTTGATATCTAATACCGTTCGTCAAAAAGAAAAAAACGTGCAGTACTTTTGGGACAACCTATGTATGATATCAAAGGTTTTGGTAGTATAAAAAGAAAACTGTGTTTTTAATGAAGTATTCTAAAAGAGGCAAATACACTTGGCTTATTTAGCACATGAACATTTTTCCAATTTTTAGTTCTTCTTGAGGAATTCCTAGCCCTAGATAAACTATTTTTTTAACTTAAATTGACGCAGTCCCCCTCAAATCTCTTGTTCTGATTGTTCCAGATGGTCATTTCGCAGCATGGTCTGCTGACAACAATAGGTTATCGTATGGGACCTAACGCTCCGATCTATTATGCTCTTGAAGGTTCTGTAGCCGTAGGGGGCGTCTCTATTCGATGGCTTCGAGATAACCTCCAGATTTTATCAGACGCCTCTGACTCAGAAAAAGTAGCAAAAAAGGCTTCAAAAACTGGAGAAGTTTATTTTGTGCCCGCATTTTCTGGTCTTTATGCACCGTACTGGAGGAAAGACGCTCGCAGGTATATTTTTGAAACTTATTTGACAGTCCATTGCAAAAGAAATCTTAGGGTCATAAATCTTCCTGCCGCCTGGAGGAATTTTTAATGGACATTTTTGGACCAAAAATCGTCCTTTACAAACAAGACAGACTTGAGTTTTGACAATGTCAATTATTGCGAGGAGCAGGACTGTTTTCCCTCTTTTTAAACTTCATGTAATCAATGAATTTCAAGATGATTGATTGCTTTACATGCATTTAAAAGGACAAGTTTAGTTTAGTGTGCTTAACATACTACAAGTATAATCACTGATGGTCATGACGGTTTGAAGTTTCCAGTTCCAGAAAATGAGTTTTGATTAGTAATGCAGAAAGTTCTGAACCCTCTCATCTCTCGAACCGGCCCCTCTGGCTTTCAAAGTGGCCTCTCTTTTTCAAAAACCCCTTTGCCACGAAAAATCACTTGCCAGGAATTCACGCACCATAAAGTTCGTCACCTCTTAAACTTTGTTAAAAATCAATTCAGAACTGAGCAAAACATGCTCCAGGTGACAAGTCAAAACTCATTAGTTTTTAGCTTTACACTTGTAAAAACTTCATATGATCTGGAAAATGAGTTATCAGTTAAAGGTGATGATTTTCAAAGATATTTTGAAGCAATGAGTGGTCTCATCTACCTGACATGAACAGAATCTATGTTCGCAGCTGAGTAGATCAGGTGGCTTGTTGCCCACAGGATGATCAATAAAATTCTCTATTAGTACATATATAAAACAGTACTGTAAGTTTTTTTTAAAATTAAAAATGAAGCAGTAAAGCTAACAAAATTGGTATTTAATCTTCAATATTTAAATTTTATTGTTGTCTTATTTTATTCTGTAAGGTCTTTAAAATATATTTTCAAAAGACTAGTGATAAACAATGAGTGCCTGATAAAAATGTGAAATTAATTATTTATTTCTACAACACTGTGTCTGGTCCTTTATTATTTTACAGTGTTATTTGCGGGCTGACTGAAGAAACAACTAAGAATCACTTAGTAAAAGCTGCTCTAGAAGCTGTTTGTTTCCAAACGACTGACATAATAGAGGCCATGAACAAAGACTGTGGTGGAGCTCCTTTAACAAAGCTGCTGGTGGATGGTGGAATGGCAGCGAACAATTACTTAATGCAGCTTCAAGCTGATCTTTCCGGCGTACCCGTCAGTAGGTATTAGACATTCATCAGGAAAGAATGGCATATACAGCCAGTGAGCTATTGGCTGCAATGAAAATAGTCAAATTATACATCATTCTTTCAACAATTCTGTAGTCATCTTTAGGACTTTTGTGGAATTATAATTAAAGAAGCCCTGGTGTATGAATAGGTCACAGGTGGAAACGGCTGTTGTATGAACTGCCCATCAAGAATGCCTATCCCAATATTAATGGCTTTAAAGTGTCCAGATCAGAATGTTTCCATTGTTCAAAGCACAAGCAGTCAAAGTGTAATAACTGCTCTTGAAAAAAAATTGCATCGCTTAAGAGGTGATTTTAGAATGAATGTATACAATTTTAATTTTAATAAAACTACTGTGGCAGAAATGGAAAATGAAAAGTGCAGGCCGAAATTATCATAATATTTTCAATATACTTGACGATTATTTCTCACTCCTCTACTACTTAGCAGAACATTTCAAAGCTAACTTTTTAAAATATGGAAATAACAAATTTGATTCGCCATGATTACATAGGAAACAAGTTACACATTAGAACCATATAAATTGGGGTTTTTCCGCTTAAACAAATGAAACTTACTTCAAAATACCAATAAAAACGTGTATGATAAATTATGTTTCCCTAATTGTCAAGCGTATCTTTAAAAATGTATGCTAAGTTGCATTCTTATTTTACAGTTAGGCCGCAAATGACTGAAACAACAGCCTTAGGAGCTGCTGTTGCAGCGGGAAGTGCGGAAGGCATTGGAGTTTGGGATCTGTCAAACATTCAGCCTGTGCCTAGTGATACATTTTATCCTTCAATTTCTTTAGATGGTAAGAATTATTGCAAGTATACAGTAAAAGTTTGCCAAGCGGCTAAACGGATTTGATAAAGTGACTTTATTGCTCTGTCATGATAGCAAAAAGGGTCATAACTCTCACATTTTTGAAATCGAGTTTCCTTCAAAATTTGTCTGAACTAATTTAGATGTAATCACTGACGTAGCTTAAACAGCAAAATTCGTCTCATTTGTAGATATGAAAACAAGACGTATGAAAAAGCTGCAAGCGCGCACAAATTGACTTTGTTTCAAAAACAGCTGCAAAGGCATTATTCCACCAGAGAGTCAAAAAGAGCTGTACTTTTAAGTGAAATGGCGCCAATTTCTAACCTTGAATTCCCCTCATGATTGCACTGCACTTTTTTAGAAAAAGAAAAAATCATTTTATGTTGGTTTCTAAACTTTTCCAAAATTAAACTCTTTTCAGAAAGAGAAATAAGATATTCACGCTGGAAAATGGCCATCAAGCGGAGTTTAGGCTGGGATCTGAAAGCGTTGCCTGTGAAGAATAGCTGTAAGTACCTCTCAGTTCATTCATTAATTTAAATGTTTTTAATTTGAAACTATATAGCACTTTTGTGGTTGATTATTCTTCCATGATGAAAAATCTGAAGGACGCTTACTTCAATTTAATGAAAATCATTTTGAATTGTCATGTTTTTTTCTTCTCTTATTGTGAGAAGTCCACACTCAGTTTTCATCAAGCTAAAAACTACAGTATCTCACATGGCTCATCTGTTGGAAATAAGAATAGATGAGCCAGTGGGTTAGTAATTTAGGATGTCAAAGTAATACCAATTATTTTGGTCCAAGCTTTTTTTTTCTTTCTTTTTTTTTGTGCAAAGACAAAGTAGCACTCTCTAGCCAATAGGAATAAATACACTGAACCTTAGATTATCCTAACTTATGTGGCGGTTGGCCGGTTTGGATAGCAGAAAGTTCCAATTCTGCATAGGTTACTTCAACAAGCTTAATTTGACACTCTATATGGTTGAAATGTGATGAAGTAAACACAATTTGAAAACGGATTGACAAGGGAACTTATTAATGACCAAGGCGTACTCACCTTCTATTCATTCTCAAGTTCAAAGGTTAGCAAGTGTGTGAGCGGTGAAGTAAGAGTACAGATCGGAAAAGCACATAAGTAAGGAACTGGGAGGAATCATAAAAATGTGTTTGCTCTACCTGCAAAAAATCAGTCCCCTCAAAAATTGGTTGGCAGTAAAGCAGAGGATGAACAAGAAAATGAACAATAAGAAGATTAGATTAAAATTTAAGAAAGGAAATCATTGAGACGGAAGTTTCTGCAATCAGAGGCTCTAATTGTGAACTTAATTCTTGTAACATCTTTATTTCGTCGCTTGGCTGAGAAAAAGGCTTAAGTAATGGAGATGAGCCTGGAATAGACTCATTGAATTATATGAAAGACAGGGCTCATTGTGAAGTGTCATTACACTCTTATTTAAGGAAGACGACAATTTGACTCCAATAGCTCAAAATTTCTCCCTATTCTATTTCTTATTCTAATTTTAATGCATTGATGTTACAGGTCTGCAAGACAAAATAAACAGTATTGTTCCTATCAGTCTCTTTGCTATGGCATCAGTAGGAATGCTGGTGCTGGCGACTTACAATCAATAGGTGTTAAATTTTAACTGATGAACTAATTTAACCAAATCTCAAACCTTTGTTTTAATTTATTAGTGATGTTAATTTGTCATATTTGATCTGTTAGTAAAAAGTATTCATCTTTTTGCTCAAAAACAAAAATTATGCTTTGAAATTCCTGATTCATGTTTTACTACCGGGAATTGGGGTTTAGGGGTACATTGATAAACCCTTTTCTCCTGACAAATCCCTCTTGCAATCATTACTAGAAATCAAATATCTGATGCTAAAAGTTTTTTTTAGAAAATAAGCAAATTTCAAGTATTATTTTAACCTTCAAGATTGGTCTCTTTAATTTATCAGATGTACTTTGTCCGCCATACTATTATTACATGGTGCAGAAAATTTGATGCATTTTTTATTACCAGTAAGAGAGCAGTAAATGGAGTTACATTAGAAACCCTTAAAAACTTTAATACAATCCAAACATTTTTCAATCATTTTTAGTCGATAGGCATCAATATGTTACAATAATGTTGCCAAACAGCGCAGCTAATTTTTGTGATAAAATTAGTCCAGATCAGAGATGAAAATTGAAATTTCATAAGGTTCAAATAAATTTCACAAAATTTGAAATTTATTAATTTTCTGTGGAATCAATAATATTAAACCCTCAGAAGCGTTTCAGACGATCCTCCCTCTAATGTGGCAGTGAATGTTACCTTAATGAGGTGCTTTGCACAAAAGGGGGGCACAAGGTGGAGTATAGAGAGAAATTTAGCCCTAACCTAACCTCCAAACCAATTGAAAACATATGCACTGTGGGAATATTTACGTTTTGGGAGACCATGTGTTTGATCCTTTTCTGGATAATATTTTTTACCGAAGCAGTCCTCAAGTATCAATGCATCACAAGTAATTTTAAGATACATAAGGATATTGAAAATTGAGCTGTTATGAGAAGAATGGGAGGCGAAGGGCGAAAGATTTCAAAATCGAAAATCACTTTTAAAGGCATTTATTTGCCTTCTAAATGCATACTTTTAAGTTTCAAAAAATTTCCATCTCTGGTCTAGCTCACAAACGCTTGGTAACCTGAACAGTGTAGGAATATCACTTTTGTCATATGTTGTATCCAATTGTTAGTGGAAACAAGATAAGTTTATTTTCTTGTACTTGTTAGTACCATTTTTTTATTTTTTATTATCTTTCTTTACTTACTCCCTGAGTGAAGATATACTAACCTCAGAATGTAAACTCAAGGACGCTGAAACTGCTGATTTTTTAGTATGATATGTATGTCAGATTTATTTTAGACAGAAATGATTTGTCAGCCATTGTGCATTATATTCAATATTAAACCAAAAATTCTTGAAATTTTTCCAAAATATCTTTCAAAAAGTCAAGGCGTTAGGCTTAAAATCAATCAGGAAGGCCAGTACATACTTTTTTCTATCCTATTGGATGCATTATTAGTTAAGCGCCCCAACTTTTTACGGCCAGTTTGAAAGTTGTTGGAAAATTACACCGAGATTGAAATTATGCATGAGTGCTAACAAATCTTTGCTGTCTGAACAATTCACATGTTAAATTGCAATTATTCACAGATTTATTTTCCTAAAAAGAACTGATAAGATACAATGTTCTCAATGCCTCAGAAAGTAGTACCTGACAGGCCAAGTTGAGTGATTAGCAGAATCAGTCTCAAAGAGGTTGGTCGTATATCCAAGTTGTTTGAATAAGCTAACATACCTACCTTCTCTTCGAATCACAAATTAAGAACGGAGCTAGGGTTCTGACTCCGCCCCCAAGCAGTTTTTTTTTTCCCTTTTTTTTCTTCTTGGCGTGGATTGTGGTGGTGGGTTTAGTCCGACTCTGTATGAAGAGCACCAGATTAGTAACTGGAGGTCACTGTAAACCCAAAGAATTGGACATTGCCACTGCCCATCTCCGTATTAAAATGTCCATGTGCATTATGCAGCTTATTGATGGGCAAAGTGCAAAAACTTATGTCCTAATTGCAATGTTTCAAAATTTCTGCTTCTGTGTTCTTTTTTCCGAAACAAAAGAAGCCAACTTCATGGCTTGAATTTCTCCCAGAACATTTTGCTGACAGAGAAGAAAAATCAAGGAAGTTTTAAAAAAATTACGTCGACTAGTTTTCCACAGAAAATTTGAAGTGTGACAGAAAGTATGCAATGTTGCAATTGGAGGTACGTAGTTTTGTACTTTGGTCTTGGTCATGTTTCTTTATTTTGTTCCTGCAAACATTTAAATTTCAAATTAGTTTACTGTTCTTGACCCTCGCTTGCCATTTGTTTCTTAAAGTGGATTTGAAAATTTATTGCCAAGTCAGAAATTAGAGCACGCATATCAAAGAATCTCATTGATTACCTATCTGTTCTCCTAATAGCAGTGGCTGTTAAATAAACTTGAAAAGAAATTTGTAAATTTCAATTTAACCCTACAAAAAATGCAAAAAGAAACGCTTTTTCAGTATTTTTTCAAGTAAAAATAAATGAGAGGTAAGAAAAATTTAAGTAATAACGTTTTAAGAAATGATTAAAACATCCACTTCACTAATTTTTTCAACACTTTAATTTTCATATTGAGAATGTTAGAAAACGCCTGTAAAAATCTACAGTAATTCTCCGAAGAATATTTTACGAACATTTTACCAGACTTTCATTTTGCTCAAAATTAGACTGAAAAAGATTTTTTTTTTTGTTTACGAAAATTTTAACGTTGGAGGGATTATGAAGATCGCCTCTTAACAGTCACTGCCACTAGAGTTGTATTGCTAATGAATTTACAATACTAGGGACAATTCCAAAACTGTGATTTATTGCTGGTCAATACCTCTTGACATAACAAATGGTCTCTTTTAAGAATATTGGGTCTGATAGTAATACAAAAATGTCCCTCATTGCTACCATAATAGTCATTAGCCATGTAGAATTGAACAAATATATCTAATATACTATGTTATTTGTGGGAGATTCTTGTGAGATCCATGTTTAATGTCACTTAAAAAAGGAGTTAGTCGTGCTTTTGCCACTTGTAAGCTCCTAAACTTGGAATAATGCATGTCATATTTTAAGTACATTTCAAAATTGTTGACGAGGGAAAACTAAACTTTCGATGAAAATGGATTTAGTGGTGTCGTTTTTTAATGTCCCTTTTTCCTGTTGTTTGCTTGCCAGAAAAATCTGTTGAAAATAAATTTGATTTTATATATAAAGGCATCAAATGGTGTGTAATAACTAATAAGTTGTTATTTCTTTCGTAGTTGGAACAGTTGGGTCTAATTACATAGTAAATAATATTTAAGTTTCAAGAAACGAAAGGGGGAAGTCATGTTTCTCTTCCAAATAATATTTTTCCTTTAAAAAAAGACTGATAGGATAATCTCTTTAAGAGCTAAGACTCCTCCCCTGAAATCATCTGAAACACCGAAAACATACTTATCACCTACCATTTTTATAATTGACCAAGTGCCCAAAAGAGTCACCATCTCAATATTTCCATTGAAGTAAAGTTAAAATTCAAGATGGCGAATTTCTAATGCAATCTAAAACCAGCAAATCTTTGTTCCAAAGATGCTGTGACCAAGAAGTTTCAAGTCATCAACATTTGGCAGGTCAGACGAAAAAATGTAATGGTGTAGTCCTTTAATTAAGCCTGCTTGTAAAAGTACATTTCTTAAGAAGCAGGTAACAGTTGAGGTTCATTTGTGTTTAATTATTTGTTTGTTTTGCTCTTAGAATATCATGTTACATCTAACAATGATAGCATCCTGTTTAATGTAAGACTTATTGCATTGTGGGGAAATTTGCTATTTTTCTGTTGTTCCTTTGTTTTATTATTTTTTACTCACACCGAAGTGTATGTTTGTGTGTGGTTGTTTTACAAATTAAAATAAACATATGTTTGCACAATATCTCTCATTTATTAATTAGTACTCCAATTGTTTTAATACATTGATGCTATTTGTCATCATGTGCATTGTTTTGATGTTGCAAGATCCTTCATTCCTCCAAGTATTTTCTTTAAAAAATTGTTCAAAAAATAAATGGGTGACTCATTAAAGTTTCAGTTTTTTTTTTTTTAAATGTTCTAAATTTTGCAGAAGAATCAACACATCATAGTTATCAATTATAATTTTTTATCATTTCGCTATTTACTCATTTGATAATAAGTGCAGTCTTTATCTAAATCGCCACATCACTCTTTACCTACATTGAGAGAGGAAGATAGAACAAGTAAGAAGTGCTAACACAACGCAGTTAAGATGGCAAAAATTGAACAGATGCAATCGAAAATTCGTAAATTTTTCAATCGAATAAGAAAATTTTTACAACACAATATTTAAAATTACTTGCTGAATATGTTTTACAAAATTTTATTAACGTCTCCATAATTTGAAACTTCATGTATGAATTATTAAGAAATTCGCCAAAATGAAGTTAGCTGAAAATGCTTACAATTTTACAAGAGATTTGTCAATATTACAAAACTCTAACTATCGTTGAATTTTGCAAGAATGGCACCGATCGGGTTTTCTAATGTAGTTGAGCTACCAGATACAATTGGCAGTGGCAACTTAAATAATTTAAATTAATAAAGGCAATGTCTTACGCAATTGTAAGATTCATAAGTATTTCTCACTTTATAAGTAACTATACCTACGTAAAAAATTGAACTTTCTTTACTTCATTTGTTTGAATTATTAGGCATGTATTTAAAAATGAAAAGTTTAAAGAAATCACCACTATTGTTTAAAGTCCGTTGAATTTTCGAGGAATTATTGACAGTACCATTGCGGTAATTCCTAGAAATATTTGATGTCTTCAGAAAGGCAAATTGTATATTAGAGGCATGGTCCAAAAATATTTCAAGAAGCAAAAACAGCACCAATTAATGCAGGGCACCGAAATTCTACAATTCTTTAAAAATGGTCGAACCATCTCTATAAGCGGCTCCTTTGCAACACAAAAGCATCTCCACAATTCTTTTTTCCTGCAGTAAGTGACAATAATATTCTAGCTGGAGAAAAATTCAGCTATGCAATCACGACTGCAAAAATGTCGAGGGAAATCGACAAGCCCAGCGTGCATGAAGGCTATTTCCATTTTAATTTTCCGTCACATTCTTACGGCGCAATGATACAACTATTTCATCTCTCCGGAATGCGTGAGGTATCACGCCGCATTTGAAGGCGTTTATAAAAACAGCCAACTTCCGATACCCGGATTATCGTTTTGCATTGTTCATATTATTTTGTTTTCATTTCTAACCATTTGTTTCTTCTTAAGCCTCGTATAAAATCCACCAATTTGCTAAATACAATTCTAGCTGGAGCGCAATTCAGCATTGGAATCACAACTGCAAACATGTCAAAGGAAATCGAAAAGGCCAGCGTGCATGAAGGCTATTTTCAATTGTAATTTTCCGTCACATTCTTACGGCGCAATGATACAACTATTTGAACTCTCCGGAATGCGTGAGGTATCACGTCGCATTTGAAGGCGTTTTCAAAACAGGCAAGTTCCGATACCCGGAATATCGTTTTGCATAGTTCATATTATTTTGTTATATTCCGTACCACTTGTTTATTGTTAATCCTCGTATAAAAACCACCCATTTGCTAAATACAATTGAGGAGCTCTCCGGAAAAAAGGGCATATACCGAAAAAACAAGTTGTGAGAAAAACGCATTTGATGTTTTCATTCCTACTTTCTGGGCGCTGATGATGACATACATCGGAACTGGGACACCCATATCAACGTCCATACACCCTAGAATGAATAACGACCATTGATAAAACTTACACCTCTTTCAGTGTTGTGGGAGGAATTTTTTACAATTTTCCGTTATGTGCCCTTTTTCCGGAGATGGGCCGGTGGTTATAGGTTTTGGCTTTCAAAGCTAAATTTTCAAGACTTTAACGAGTTGCTAAACGAGAATAAATCATAATTTCGATCGCGAAAGGGCGGGTGGATCATTTTCGATCATCGTTAATAAAAAAGACAGCAAAACACGCAAAAAAATCGACAAATTAAAACCCACAAGAGACCATTAATATTTGAATTATTAATAATTACAGAATTTCACGTGTCACCGGTAAAACGCGTAGACAATCACTGCAACCCGATGATATTGCATTGATTAGTATAATCAGAGCGATGCATCTGTAATGAGGGATCCTTACTTATATCGGTACCCATCACCTGCCTGCCTCCGCCCTGCGCGTTATCTCCTCAACGCCGCGTCGCGGCGACCGTACCCAGGGGCGAAAAGATGAAATACGCCTGACTTAGCCTCACGAAACTTGGTCTCTTAGCTCCAAAAATTGATCAATTAAGCTGAAACTCGGGACATTGGTACCAGGGGCGGACTGGCCATGGGGGCGGGGAGGCGATCGCCTCCTAACAATTTGCCGCGGAGGTCCCGAATGGGCCCCGCGGCGAATTTTTTCGTTTTTTTCCCCCGTAATGTTGTAATTTTCCTATCCTATTCTGTCACTAAAAGGCCCCAAAATCCTTGAAAATTTGTCTCTAAGAGACATGAAAGGTCGCCTGGAGCTATGTGATGAAGGGGCCCCCGAGGAATCCTGAGAATGGGTTATTTTGAAGTTCAGGAACTGTGGAATTTTAACTCCAATAATGCTTAAAATTGCGTTTAAAAAGTGTGAAATTTTCAAAATTTTTCGGGGGAGGGCCCCCGGACCTTCTTAGAGGGGCCCCCGAACGACAGGAGGGGCCCCCACATTTAGGTCGCCTCCTAACTTTTCGACTACCAGTCCGCCCCTGATTGGTACATTAGGATGCGAGGAATCCGTTTCTGTCATTTCCGGAAAAAGGGCACATACGCGTATGTGCCCCTTTTCCGGAATGCTCCTCAATTTCAATAATGTAAGAATGAAAGCAATAATTTAATAAAGTATTCCCATTAAAACTTCAAATTTTCGCGTGATGCCCGACGCCTCTGCCGCACATTGATCGCTCGGCCAGCAATGAGCGACAACGACGCGACGTACGCATGTTGCTAATAACGCCTAACGGTCTGAATGCAACTATTCGTGCTCGGTCGATGTGCGCGTTGCACGCACAAAAAACGAAGGCGATTAATTGGGCCTTGCCCAACCAGTGACAGTGCCGCATGCCGCAGGTAGATGCATTGACGATGTATGCCATCGATGGTGATAGGACGCGTAATGACAGTGACAACGGGTATACGCCAGTGAAGGTCGCATTCATTGTCGCTCCTGCGAGTTGATTATTGAAATCGATAGGTAATGCTATAGGCAAAGAAGGCATAGAGAAAATGAAGCAATCCTATTGGTTTCAGAGAGTGGTTGTAATAGACTAAGATAAAGAATGTTGGACCTACTCTAGGGCCTCTCCGCCGTTAGTTAGTCTATTACTTTCCCGTTTTGACCATTCCAACTACTCGCCTCCACCAATGGGATAGCTCCGTTTCCTTTTTGTCTATGGTTTTGTCTATCAATTTCAATAAAGCAGTCTGCAGAAAAAATTCCGCTCCCTAAGAAGGCTTATTCACCGAAATATTCGATTATGATTGAAGCAGATTTTTTCGATTGAAACTCCGCTTTTTTTTCCTTTTCATTATAATTTCCAAATTTTGCGAGAAAAAAGAATGAATAACGTCATTGTTTGGGAACAGAATACCTATTCAGAAAAAAATTAGTGGCAATTCCGAGGAATGTTATTTTGTTAGTTTTGAAGGATGTTGATTAGTTCCGAACACTGTTGATTAGTTTCCTCATGACAGAATGAAATGTGATAAATGTCAATGAAGTCGTTAATAGAGATACGTGTTTTTTTTTTCTTTTTACTTTCACCATCGAATGCCGCTATGAATAAACGGTTCGAGAAATGACCTTATGAACCTGTCCGGATCTTGGTCGCTGAAAAGTTGCCGTATCGCAATTGTAAGTAATTACGTAACTTTACTGATATTGTTACAACAATATAGGTATTCTGATAAAGATATTTTGACATGTCACTCTCTTTTTATCTTCTCTACGGGAAATCATTTCTTTTCTGTCCGAAATTAGAAAATATTTTTGGATCCCTCAGGAAAAATGATGAAACATTTTACGAATTGCACAAAAACAATTTTAAAAACTGCCGTTTTAAGAATAAAAAACCACTCTCGTCGGGGGTTTTTCAACAGCGCAAACCGGAGTATGTGTCTGCTGTATTTAACCGTTCATAGAAATTATACGATCATTAAGTCACCAATTAATTAACAGTGGTAGTTAATTTTGTATCGCGTTAGAAAAATATGCCGATCGGATGTACGTTGCGAAGTCTCCTATTTTTCCTTATTTTTAAGTAATGCCTAATATGATTGTCAACGCTGAATAAATTATGTAGATAAACATAGGTGTCTAATCTTTCTGTTCGCATGCAGCGTAAAATGATAACAGCCTCTTCAAAACCCATCTCCAAGGTAGTCTCAATGCAACACGTACTATCAGTAAACATTTGCTCTTTTTGCTGCTCAGCCGTATCCGTGCCTGATTTCAGTTTATGGTTATGCCGCAAACCATCAAAAGCAGAAAAAAAGGTGCTTTGAGTCGGAGACAAAGGTAAAAAGGACAACAATGAGATACATTTTCGATCTGTGAAAAATGACGTGAGCTCATGGTGTGAAATTTGTCCCTATCATTACTAATGTGACAGACAACTGAACTTTACGTTTACCTAATTTTGAACATTAATATCATCGTATTTCTATTAAATAATTTAATTATGAATTCCAAAATAAGGTGTTTGGTCTTGGATGAGGCACACAAGTTGGTGCGGATGAAAATTTCCAGGTAAGTGCCTCTATTATTCTTTTACATGTTTTATTTTTTGAAACATTTGGCCCTCATCTTAAGTGGTGTATTAAAAATTTAGCCTTGTAAGCATAGCGATTTTTACTCGGATCTTACGAAAATTAATTACCACGGCATTCGCATTATTTTACAGGGCTCCTGCCTTAAAAATGAGATATTTGTCCATAACTCATTTTTTTGTATTGAAAAATAAGGAAATACCTATTTTAGATGATCACAACAGTTCAGCTCTCAGACTTTTTCTATATTTCCTATACGCATGAAATAATGAAGCCGTACTTGTAACTTAATCTGTTACCCACACGAGATATAGGTACATAGAAACCAAACATCCCCCTCCAGTAGAGGGAATCACGTAACGCACTTTTCTGGCAATCTTACCCACCCACACCCCCTCTTCCTTGTAAAGTGTCGTAATGAATGCGACCCTGGGACCCTCCCCCTTTAAGAGCCCGAAAATTGTCGGAAACTGTTGAATATGTAGTATGTAGCTGGGTAAAATCTGAAGTATTTTTAATCATAGTGTTACAAACAAAATTTCGAAGAAATGAAGATTACGAATATTTGATTTTGTGTGTTTTTACCTATAAAGAGGGTTACATGACGCTGGCACTGACCCCCCCCCCCTTTTTTTTTTCAACGCAGCTTGGCTCATGCCATCTCCATCCTCCCACAGCGTTACGTAATTTATGAGTGCTCCCAAAGTCTAAAGGCCCAATTCTGTGTGCATGATTCTTTTTGACGAGGATGTAAATCTATAGCACACAACTAGTTATTGGATATATTAGTATACAGATTAACATTTTGTATAAGTTAATCTACACAAAAAAGGAAATTATTCCGCCAAATGGCTTGTGCAGTTCAACAACTGTTTTTGATTGCAAGACATTTATAAATAATTTGAATTTGTTGTCTCTATCAATCACACAACTTGTCAAAGAAATATAACTTGAACTTTCAGGGGACTTATTTACAAGCGTAAAAAAAAATTGAAAAATGACGTTATTAGGGCGTAAAATCATCTGAATTTTTGAGTTCATAGTCTGCAGAAATATTGACTTATGAAATGTTTTAATTCCGACACTTTTATGATATTTGCGATCCTTGAAAACATTGTGAAAATCGTGTCGGGCGTAAGTTCATAATGGCATCTTGGCAATTTTTCCTCTCAATTGTCCTAGGAAACAGCTAAAACAGCTTCGAATAGCTAAGACTAATCATTTTAAATAGTTGGTTAACCACGATTTCAGGGCGGCCCATAAAATCGCAAAAGTCAACTTGAAGCAGCCGAACTGGAGCTACTTTCATAATCCAGGCTCAGAGCCCTTACGAGCCGTGACAATCGGCAATCTTTTTGAGGAGACAGTAAACAAATTTGGAGACACAGAGGCGTTGGTCTCAATCGCTCAAAATAGGAGACTTACTTTTCACCAAGCAAAAACGAAGGTAATCATCACGTCTCTTCCTGTAAGTGAAGGTAAGGGGCTCTTATAACAGGAGCCATTTGGCCAGTGAGTAATGACAACGTACACGACATGAAGACTGTAGATTGATGGATCCCCATCCCTGCATACGACGAGTTTTGTTCCCCTTTTAAAATGAGCCGCCTATTCTGAAATCTTTTTCTGGATTTTAAAAAAAGGCATCAATTAGACCAAATTTTGCACCGAGGTACCATTATTTCAGGCTCATTCATAAAAGCACCTATCTGCATAGGGAAACCAATGACATATATGTTATCTCTAAATTGAGCCAGAACAGTGATTCCTTTTTGCAAAATGCAGTCCAATTCATCATGCCATGTAGAGTATGCCGTAAAATTTTCGAAGAATCCTTTATTTTAACGACTTTTTTTTTAAACCATGTTATTTAAGGTCATAGGGGGTTCCACCCCCGAGCGACTGTTTCACACAAGTAATGTTTTTTCAGGCCTCCACCAGTCATACTATCGTTAGCGGCTTTAAGCAAGTTCAAAAACTCATTCAAAATCGGTACTAGAAACGTAAATATTAATTACATTTAAGTAATGAGGTTAAAAAATGAGGTGAAAAATTTTAATACTGGGCGGAGACTTATGACAACATCGTCAATAACTTTGTCGTCGGTCAAGAGGTAGACAAAGGAGGCTTATTTGTAGATAGACAAACACAATATCTACAGAGAGCGACTCGTAGCGGTACATACTCATCACTTTGATACCACCCTTGCTGCTCGTGGGAGCTCGTTTTGCCTACTTTGTCTAATGAAGGCTGATCTATTCGCACGCATTACGTTGATTGTGCGATGCGCTTGAAGCTCCTCTACAACACGTTCATGTTCTCTGTTGAAGTAACAAAGATCACTACGTATTGATGACGAAAGTCACAAAACACGTACCTCAATTTGTAACGTAGCAAACATTTAGCATTCCATTTTTTTACCGAAATATTGACACACATTATTTTTTAGAGTTTTTACTATTTTTTTATTCCTCTAAGACCATTCGAAGAGTAGCATTCACTAGTTCTCTTAGTTTAAAAAAAAATGAAATAATAGCGGGAATGTTAGAAAATTGTAATTGTGGTACGTGTTTTGTGAGCTCACCCTCGGCATTTTAAGTTTAACATAATTATTTACTGATTTATGAGGATGACCACCATCTAAATATAGGCAGGATTTGGGTTGTAGAAACATATGTCACATCCTCAACGTACAGCCAATGATGAAATTTTAATGCGGAATGCTTTTTAATTCAACCAACAATAAAATTGAAGCTCTTTCCTTGAAGAATGCACGTGCGAGAGAGAAAGGGTTTAATAGGTATCCAAATGTGCGTATTCACATTTTGATGACGAGATGTTTCGTTGTCCTTTATGTTGAGATGTCTTCATGTCGATGTCTCCATCGACCAGAAATGGATTACATTTTGTAATAAGAAGCCACTCTCTCTGGCTCTCCCATAAAAGCACATATCTGCATAGGGAAACCCATGGCATGTATGTTTTTTCTAAAATGGGCGAGAAATAGTGTCTCCTTATTGGAAAGAGTAATCCAAACCTAGGTCAGTTATCGAAAGGCAGGGATGAGGATTGATTTGATGAAAGCTTTGATGTTATAGTAGATCTGTATCGATATTTTTCTTATTTTATTTTAAAATGCTTTCCTTTCAGGTAGATCAACTGGCCGCTGGACTGATCTCTTTGGGGTTGAAACCCGGGGATCGAGTAGGTCTATTGGAGCCAAATACAGAGGAATGGTACATATCGTTCCTGGCTGGAGCAAAAGCAGGCGTTATTGTAGTAAGTATGACTTACGATACAATTGCATTATCAAATTGCTACTCGTGAAATAAAACAGGGATATACCCGACTGCATCGTACTCTCGATGTATGGTCATTTCAAGCCTGATTGAACTACATTTTGCAATAAGGGCCACAATTTTGGGTTTATTTTAGAAACAACACGTGTGTCATCGGTTTCCCAATACATATGATTTTATGGATAAGCCAGAGGGGTTCCAAATTGCAAAACGAGGGCTTTGCAGAATCGATGATGTTATCAGCATTTAAAATGAATCGTTACTAAAACTGGAAAATGCAGCGCTTTTTTTTTCTTATATAGTAATTCATCCCTCTCTTACTTTAAAATCCTCCAAGAGAGCATTTTTAAATGCGCATAGGTGCTGTTTCCGACAGAGGATGTACAAAATAAAACCTTCTGATAGTGAGCTGTATTAAAGTTATCTTTTTTCATTTGTTTTCCAACTTGAAGACCTTTTCGCCTAACTTTATCACATATGCTTTGTTTAAAAATTCCCCACGTGAAAAGATCTCGCTTGTTTCAATTTTAATACCCAATCACCAATCACATGCCGTAAAAACGCACGACATACGTAACATACATTAAACATACATTGGCGGATACAGCAAATTGGCAACTTGGTTTTTCTCCATTTAAACCTATGGAAATGTATCGATTTTCGAACGGGATAGTTGACCGACAAAAATCGATTCTTCAACATAGGTTTAAATGGAGGAAAACTTGTTGCCAAATTGCTGGATCCTTTTTTGCGACGCACACTGGACCAATTCAATAGGAGAAGTCGGACAAAATCTAGAATCTTCGAAAGCATATACTTTTGAAAATATGAAACACAAAAGTTTACAAGAAGTTTCATTGGTCTTTTCGTGAAATTCTCTTTTAGAAAACCCCCTTGGAATTGGATTTGTGACAAAATTAACATCAAAATTTGAAATTTTAGCCAGAAATTTCATGTCCGACCTCTTCTACGAGCCCCAAGTAGCAGTGATCGCGGTAAATAGAGATTTTATCGGTTGATTAGCGCGATTATATTAGTGGCAATTTATCGCAATATTATCGAATAAAAAATTGCAATTTATGGCGATTAAATCGCCATGCATCGCAATTTTTTGTTCAATAAAATCGCGATCAATTTTCGTCGATAAAATCGAGATTAAATCGCCATATATCGCGATAAATCGCCGGGCGATAAAGTCGCGATTTTATTGCAACAAGATCGAGGATAATCGCTCAGATGTCGATGATCTTAGCGATTTTATCGCCGACAAAATCGCAAGAAATCGCGATTTTTCCGTCGAAAAATGCTACTTGGGAGCTCGCTCCATTGTGCGGCGCAACAAAAGTCAAATTTCGCTGAAAATTGCACCGCCCCACCGTGTCCGTCAGCGATTGTTATGTAAGCTTCTCCCCTTTCCTCTTCCCAGATGAACTTGAATCCCGCAAACCTGCCGAAGGAAATCGCGCACTGCTTGCAGTTGACAGGAGCGCGAGCCTTGATAGTACGGGATACGTTTCTGACTCAAAATTATTACGATTCGTTGGTTTCAATTATGCCTGAATTGGAGAGAGCTCCCACTGGTTCGCCTGTCCAAGTTAAGGACTTCCCGGAGTTCTCTTACCTCATCATGAATACGGACCAAACTTTACCGTAAGTATGTTAGCGGCGTTTTCTGCTGGTACGCTAGGGAAACCTCGCTTTATTCAGGTCATGTAAATGGGCAACGTTGTAATAAATTTAAACAATCTGAGCATTTTGTTGAATGTTCGCGATGTTATAATAAATTCAGCAATTTACTTAATCCCAAGTAGCAGTGATCGCGATGAATAGCGATTTTATCGGTTGGTTATCGCGGTTATATCGGTGGCAAATAATCGAAATATTATCGCATTTAAAATCACGATAGATGGCGATTAAATCGCTACAAATCGCAATTTTGGCTCGATAAAATCGTGATCAATTTTTGTCGATAAATTCGAGATTAAATCGCCATTTATCGCGATAAATTGTCGGGCAATAAAAGCGCGAGTTTATCGCGACAAGATCGAGGATAATCGCTCAGATATTGATGATCCTGGCGATTTTATCGGCGATAAAATCGCACTATATAGCGACTTTTCCGTTGAGAAATGCGACCTGGGATTGGCATGATAGACGACGCTGGAGTTGGACCACGTTAAACAGAAAGGAACCAAGCCACATCAGCTATTGCCAAATCTAATTGGGCAATTTAATTATTTACATGAAGTTGTGCGGATTTTCGAGCAACATTTCAACATTTCTTCTTTCAACAACATTTGTGAACTTCCTCCATAGTGCGAGGCAAATTCCTTAAAATTTTTAAAGGAATCCGCACGCGTTCTCTCGTAAAAGAATAAAATGCCAAATCAAAATTAGTTATAGCTGATGTATTTTGGTTCTTTTCTATTAAACGCGGTCCAGTTAGTATTTCATACAACGAACACTAAGCAAATAACACCTGGAATGTCTAGATGCAACTATTTGAGCTCCATAGACATCCATGTTGCATACACACGGAAGTAAAGGCGTTTTGACTCTTCAGGCACTCACCTCTCACTATACTCCAACCGCGGTGCGGCTGCGTGTTGCACTGCGAGAATCCAAAATGACAGAACGCCTTCAATTAATTGGCTTGGCAAACAAGCCGCATAAGTGCAGTTTTTGAAAAAATTGAGATATAAATTATTTCAAGTGAAACTTGTATTAGTGCATACTTCTTTAAAAAAAATTCCAATTTTTAAGTATCAAAAAGTCAATTTAAACTCTCTTTCCGCCGTAAGGATCCATGTAATTTCGGAACTTCGAACACATAAATCTCGAAAGAGCAAAAACTGCAATTATGCGCCTTGTCCTCCAAGCCCCTTAATTCCTCTATATAATACGAAAACATCCACCACGAATGAATATTTGCATAATACTTATAGAGGATGTGAGTATCTTTAGTGCTTCAGTTTTAGTACAGCGCTGATGTGCTGAGCATGATTTGGAGAGAAACTATTCTTGCCCAAGAGATATCTCCGTAGCACAAACCAAGAACTGAAGGCCCTCTGTCATTTTGGATCCTAGCAATCGCAATACAACCCGCCACAGCGAGGCATCGAGTGCCTGCAGAGTCAAACTGCCTTCATTTCCGTGTGTATGCAACACGGACATCCATGGAGCCCAAACGGTTGTTGACAACTCCTGACGCCAAGTTCAAAATTTTCAATGAACAATCCTCGAAGCCGGCCTGAACTTTTTTCACATAAAATCTAAGTTAAGGCGTTAATAAAAATCAGGCATTTTTTCCCACCTCAAGTTTAACTTTATTTAGAGGTCTGCACTTTTGGAGTGAGTTTGCACACTCTCTTTTTGCGCTTTTGGGCTTTAAATCTCTCTTATTTGGACGTATTTATGCGAAATGTAACCGTGGAAAGATGGGGTGTGCTCGTTAGTGCTCGGGCCATAAGAATGAATGGTACCTACTTTAAAAGCGCCAGTGACGTCAGCGGCGACGTGCGAGTAGGCACGACGGGGAGATGGGTGGCGGGACTCTTTAACTCATGAGCCCTGTCCCCAAGGCTCTTGTCACATGCCCACGGCTCACGAGTTAGCGCTCAGTTCCTTTTCATTTAACGTCAAATCCCGCTTTTCCATTTTCTCAAAAGGAACTACATCCACTTTTACACTGTTTCCTATCCAGCTTTCACGAGCGCACCAGTGGCGTGGCGTGAATTGCGATATATCGATTGTTATGCCATTTAAACTCATGATAAAGGATCGATTATTAAGGTGTTCGCTGCGAACACCCTGTTTATCGATTCTTTTCCATAGGTTTAAATGGCCGATCAATCGATATATCGCAAAGCACGCCACGCCACTGGAGCGCACCCCATATTTCCACTTCCGCATTGTTCCTTTTAGCATAAATACGTCCTTTTGTGGTTCTCGTGTGCCGTCCTTTTGATCATCCGCCGGAATGGTCCAGGCTATGCCTTGTGACCTTGTTTGTTAAGGAATCTTATAATTATCATAAAATTCCCTCTGAGGCTGAAAGTAATGCCGTAATACTTCGTATCAAGTCGTCGCCTATCTGACATAAGGGCGTAACTACACTCTCTAATGAACCCTGTTTTCCATAAAGTTCAATGATTTTCCGGGCTCATCTCAATGTGTAGTTACGCCTTTATGTCAGCCAAGCGACGAAGTGTGCAGCATGACCTCCTTTGATAATAAAAAGGGGCGCGATTTGGCTTTCACTGCGGTATGGTCCGATTGTGAGTTGCATCCAGGTACAGTATGCTCCACTGAAGATGATCTCTTGACCCCAGATTTAGGAGAAATTTTATCGTAGTCATTTATTAAACCAGACATCAGGAAGGAAGCCGATCAATCATTAACCGCATTACTAATCGATAACACAATCGATTTCGATTGATCGTTAATGGATTATTTATGGTTTTAAAATAATTTACAATCGTCTCACTCACTCGTAAGTAACATTATCCGAGGAGCTGTTTCTTTTCCTATATTTTTGATATCCAGCCAGCGTGATGAAACTAGACCGATTTTTTCATATGTATTCGGGAAAATTTTAATCTGGAATAGCTGGCGAATTAAAAAATTCCACATTGATCCTGAAATATAAACCGAGATTAAAATTAAGAGAGCAGTAATTAGTTTAGAAAAGAGAAGTGCCATGAGGAGCCGATATCCGACTCACTCTGGCATCAATTAATGACCAAAATCGACTTCACCATGCAATCTTATAATTTTAGCGATTTTTGACATTAACTCAGGGTCATATTGAACCAAATTAACTGGTTTTACCATGCCATCAAATTTCTTTAGCCGAAAAATTTTGCCGTTAACATGCGTAAAAGGTCTTTTCAAGTTTTCCGAGATACGCACTTGTGCACTTTCACCATCGATATGTGAGAGTGCCAACGTAGCATATTAATTTCGCATGTAAGATGATAATCATCTAATTTTATTTTATCCAGGGGTACTTTCCGACTTCAAGATATTTATTCTTTGGCAAACAAAGAATCCACAAACAAGCTAGATGAGTTGGCTAAAGCGATCCAACCAGATGACGCTTGCAACATTCAGTTCACTTCGGTAAGATGAATTCTCTTTTTCGGGCTGATTTTTGGTAAACTTTTATGTATGAGCAACCGACTAAATGTGACAAATGTTTAAAATAGTACGCGGTTACCTGCCTTACAGTGACGGAGTTTAAATAAAAACAGTCTTATAAATATGAGTCGGTATTACCTATCGGAGAATTCTAATGGCATCACTATGATTCTGTCACCCATAAAAATACAGATGTAACGATCAAATCTAAAGTAGGATATTTTAGCTGTATTACCTAAAGTAATAATTTTTTTTGGATTGCAAGTGAAACGTACATCAGAGAGGCAGAGTTGCTATAATATCATAATTACAATTTTCAGCGAATAAAGGAACTAAGTAACATTTTATGAAATATTTTAAGTACGAGGGGCGTTCAATAAGTAAGTATCCCCCCCTCTCTAAAATCCATAAGAATGGACCAATTTTAGAAAACTTGGGCTCAAACTCTTCCTTAGGATATTTTGAGTTCAACAAAACAAACCGCAACAAAATCAGATTATGTGCGGCCGAACGCGAGCCGTTTGAACGCGCCGAGGAGCTCGACGCTCCCGCCGAATCTGCGAGGATTTGAAGTCCGCTACAGGAGAAGAGCTTCTCTGCCAAAGCCTCAGTCGTTCATCACTGACGAAAAATCAAAGAAATTTTTGTAGAATAAGGGGCTTACCTCACTTCTCCACATAACCAGCTCGATCCAAGCAAGTCTGATACTGAGACTAAGACTAAGAGAACAGCTTTTGGATGCCTCGTGCGTGGAAGTCTTTCAGCTGACCGCGGATGAAAGAGTGGACGGCTTGTTAGACCTCTTCCATTGATTCAAAATTAACTCCTCCGAGTTCAGATTTCAGATCCGATAATAAATGGCAAACCAGACCATCATTTATTCCCGTTCCTGAAATCTGAACTTGGAGGAGTTAATTTTGAATCAGTGGAAGAGGTCAAACAAGCCGTCCACTCTTTCATCCGCGGTCAGCTAAAAGACTTCCACGCACGAGGCATCCAAAAGCTGTTCTCTTAGTCTTAGTCTCAGTATCAGACTTGCTTGGATCGAGCTGGTTATGTGGAGAAGTGAGGTAAGCCCCTTATTCTACAAAAATTTCTTTGATTTTTCGTCAGTGATGAACGACTGAGGCTTTGGCAGAGAAGCTCTTCTCCTGTAGCGGACTTCAAATCCTCGCAGATTCGGCGGGAGCGTCGAGCTCCTCGGCGCGTTCAAACGGCTCGCGTTCGGCCGCACATAATCTGATTTTGTTGCGGTTTGTTTTGTTGAACTCAAAATATCCTAAGGAAGAGTTTGAGCCCAAGTTTTCTAAAATTGGTCCATTCTTATGGATTTTAGAGAGGGGGGATACTTACTTATTGAACGCCCCTCGTACCTAAGAGTGACTTTTTTTTCAAGGTAAACTTTGCTAACAGATTGACCTTGATAACTCAACATTCAACTATGCAGTGGATGCACGGTATATACCCATGAGCCCGAGACTCAATGTATTAGAATTTAATGGGCCTTTGCGCAGGATTAAAAACTTTTTTTCCGCCTCAGAATGTTTCATTTTGGAGACTTCAATTGTTACCTACTGCCAACTAATAAGAAATCGTTGTTACTCCTACATCTCACTAAAATCCATGTAGTGCATTCACGTTAGAGAAATACACTGATAACCGGCGTTGTTTTGATAAAAATTGAGTTTGAGAAAAAATGTCTCCAAACAGCGTCGTTAAATATTTTGTTTGTTTAAATACATTTAACAGATTGTCTGCAATGTATGATTCATTTCTACATGGTACGTACATGATCCTTCAATAATTTATTTCTGAACTGAAAAATCGTAAATCCCAAGCTCCTTTTTCTCTACATTGAGCGAATATTTTTGAAATTAAAACAAGACTGGTTGCATTTACATTACATGGCCTGCATATTTCAAGCAGAATTACATATTACAAATACATTTTTTCTCTCCCTCATCCGAGATTTTTTGAGCGGACAACGAGATGACTGGTATATTCATTAAAGTATGTCTGTGTGCTTTCAATCCGCTTTATTTTCTATTTTCCAGGGCACAACTGGACTACCAAAGGCTGCTGCACTGACACATTTCGGCTCACTAAATAACGCATATTTTATCGGGAAAAGGTTCACTTACGACAGGAAGGTATAATCACGTTCGGGAAAAACCGTAAAGAAGAAAAATTCGCATATTAATAACAAGTGCGCAGAAATAGATGGTGATCCATTGAGAATGTTTCTCTTTTAATTTATTCGTTCACAGGAGCACAAATAATCGTAATTTGTAAGACAAATATAAATCAAATCAGAATCGATTCACGTAGCTGATCTTTGGGTTGCGATTATCTAGTCCCCCATTGAAGTGGAATCTAGTTCTATTTTTTGTTTTTTTTAATGTTAAAAAATGAATTTTCCTAATAATGAATTTGGCAGATTTAACTGGAATCAGACTAACTACCAGTGGCGTGGCGTGCTTTGCGATATATCGATTAGTATGCCATTTAAACCTATGGAAAAGGATCGATAAACAGGGTGTTAGCAGCGAACACCTTAATAATCGATTCTTTACCATAGCTTCAAATGAAGAATTATCGATGATCGATCATTCACGCCACGCCACTGCTAACTACATCAGACGTTGCCTGATTTTGATATGAATGATAGATTTATGTATACCATCAGAATCAACATCTTCCGGCCAAAGTATCACAAGCGCCATGCGACGTTTACATATTTCCGCCCCCATTTTATTTTTTTTACAGAAAGATCGTTGGTTAAATCTGTTTGAAAATTTCACTGAATTTTATCGGCAGCGCAAAAAAAATTCAGTGAAATTTTCGGACAATTTCTTTTAAAAATTTCTCTGTAAAAACATTAAAATGGCGACTGTAATTTTTAAACGTCGCATGACGCTTTATTCTTCGGCCGGAAGGTGACAAGATATAATAAGCTATTTGCAAAGCAAATAAAAATTGCAACCTTAATCAAATTTACTTGTACCAAGACGTATTTCAACAAGAGGGGCCCCTTCACACAGGTAAAAATTGGCGATAGGAGCTGCGTTTCAAAATACCATAGGAGTTCTCATAGCCGACGGAAGAAGGCGATAGAAAATCATATAGCTGGCTGTAGAAAGTGGAAAAAATCATACGGACGGGCTACACGAAGCGATAAAAAATTATACAGCCGGGCTATAGTTCCTATCGCCGGGCTTTACACTTTATCGCCTGGCTGTTGCTTTTTCGCCATCGGCTATAAAAGGCTATAAAAAATTGTGTAGAAATTCGTGTGCTTTGTAAATCCTTAAGTTTGTACGGAATCACCTTAATATTTACAAAATGCTCATTATATTTTCCTTTACTACATTTTTTTTTTCATCAATTCAAATGAGAATAATCCATACAAAGTGTGCAAAAATTTCAAAGTCATGAGTTGAAAAACGCTGACTCCACGATATTAAATATTAGAGCCTAACACGAAGCGGAGCAGCGGCGCACTGGCGCCTTCAAACCTAACAGGGATACTTCACGCATTGCGCAATGCGTGAAGTATCCCTGTTAGGTTTGAAGGCGCCAATGCGCGTTTCGCGCTGGCTGCCCGCCCGCCGCGCCGCGCCGCGCCGCAGCGTACCACGGCGCTTGAAGCAACTATTTCACACCAGAGGTATTGCACAGTATCATACGAAATTGCAGGCGCTCCGACATGTTAGGAATGGCAGGCATCCTTCAAAAGTACGGAGCTTTCCTCGCAAAATAAATCAAGATACTACGGCCCAAAAAGAAAGCGGTAGTCCAAAAACTCACTGAGTCCTAGCATCCGTAATTAGTAACGTTTAGCATACATTTTATCGCCAGGCTGTTGCTAAGTCGCCATCGGCTATGAAAGGCCATAAGAAATTGTGTTTCCGGCTATAGAAGCTATTGGAAATCTTACAGCCGGCTGTAGGTATGGTATTTTGGAACACAGATTCTACTGCCAATTTTTACCAGAGCAATTATAGTGATTAGGCAACCTACATAACATTCAAATGCAATAGCAATAATTTTACCGCATGTAGTGGCAATTTATAACAACCTGTGCTGCTTTGCGACTTGAGTATGCTTCTGATGTACTGGAAGGAAACTTTCTTCTGAGATAAGCTTTTTTCTTTCAGAGACCCACGATTTGTTGCTCCGTTCCGTTTTTTCACACTTACGGCACAACAGCGGTAGTCCTCACCGGTCTATACTTCGGGGCAACTTGTGTACTACCTAGTCCCAGTTACAACTCTAGCCTAGCAATTGAAGCGATCGCAAAAGAACAGTTGAGTATATATAGCAGTCAAAATTTACCATCTGGTGTAAGTCTCTTAAAAATTAAAGTGGAGTTGAAAGTTGTGAAACAGCGCAATGAAGGTGTATTTTTCCAGAATGGTACATTCCTCCAATTATTGTTACAGACACCACATGAGTTGTCTAGATTGTAAACTTAACGATTTTAGGCTTCATAAATCTAGGCAGATACAGACAATTGGTTATAATCACCGAAAAATTGATAGTTAGAGCTTTCTAACGCGCTATAAAAATTTGAGAGTACGAAGTGGAATTCAGAGAAAAATGTATTTTTTGAGCGCCCGACTCCACTGCACGTCTCCGCGCAGATCTGAAATTTAACGGTGCGTTATCGGAAAGTAAGCTGCGGCATTCATCTCACATAAAGAGTCAGTTACTTTAGGACGGTTCAAGTTCATGTTGAAGATATCTGAGTACATCTTGCCATAAAAATATTTGGGCATTGAATGTAAGTCCATGAGTTTATAATTCCTAATTTGCGACAAATGTATCACCTAACCTCTCGATAACGCACCGTGAAATTTTAGACTCGCTGGGAGAGGGGGATGTTTCTCAAAAACACGCCTTTCAAGATTTTTACCGAACTAAACTCCATAACGCGTTAGACGTCTAAAAATAAGAGGTTTACGACACTCTTTACCGATTGACTTTACAGTTTTTCGCTTTTTCTCTCTTTATCTAAGAGGCAAAAAATAGTTAAATTTATTTATTTTGGAGGGTCTCTGCAAATGAGTACATAAATTGCAAGCTACATTTCTGGCTGTAAATGAGAAAAAACACCAAGAAGTGGCCCGAATACTGTTTGTAACAAGACGGAGAAATGGTGCTGGGTCCACATCATTTCGCAGGGAAATCAAAGCCAAGAAGTTCCAAAAAAAGTTAACAAACTTGATTAGAGTTAATTAGAGAGATTTCATTAGAGTTAAACAATTTTTATTTATTTTTTACTCTAATTGTAATTTTTTGAACTTCTTGGCTTTTCTGGCTGTATGAAGTCCATAATCATACCGTAAAAGTAGCTCACGAATTTGACCAATTTGTTTTTTGACGCAACCTTAGTGGAGATATTTTCTTGTAAGAAATAAATAAACAACTCCAAAACTGAACTAATTTTAAAACCGAAAGATTTAAATTAATATTTCACTCGATTGCAGATGCACTGCTTTGTATGGAACTCCAACAATGCATTTAGATATGTGCGCGTTGGCTGAACAAAGTAAGGAATCTTCGTGGAAAGATAATCTAGATGTGATCGTGACGGCAGGATCACTCCTCTTACCTAAAGTTTACGATAGGATAAAAAATGTTTTTCCCTCAACAAAAATTTATGTGAGTATTGACGTCTAAAAAAATTATTATTTCTCTATTTTTGATTCGAAATAAAATTATCAGGCGTTGATCGGTTAAGTTTATAAAATTACTCAAAAAATCCTGCTAAACACAAAAATACGTCACATTTTTAAAATTAGGCTGTATCTTGAGATGAATTAAATTTGCAATGAGGAAAGCCACAGGTGGCTCATCTCTCCAAAAATTATGAATATATAATCACTCCATATTTAAGTTTATTTTTTAATGTGGAATAATATCTTTATTAGATGCAGAGATACTTCTCGACAATCAAAAACACAGGAAAATACGGACACACACAAGGCTAAAATACAAAATACACAGGCAGAACGTTTCGGTACCTCACGGCACCATTACCAACTGCTAAAATAGAATTAAAAATAAAAAATAAATTAAAATAAAAATTAAAATATTTTAATTTAATTTTTATTTTTAATTCTATTTTAGCAACTGATAATGGTGCCGTAAGGCACCGAAACGTCCTGTCTGTGTATTTTGTTTTTTAGCCTTGTGTCCGCATTTTTCTGTGTTTTCGATTGTCGTTTCCGTTTCGGGCTGCTTTGACAAGTATCTTTGTTTCCACGACACTTCTCGACACAATTTCTGAAAGGGTTCGAGAAAGTTTTTTTTTTACAAAATGTGAGGGGTTTTGAGAGTGCCTGGATTCATCTTCCTTCAAGATTAAAAGAAACTATACGATATCTTCGAACTTCTACTCCAAAGTCAACCTATGAGCAATGCACCTATGATAAATCAAATTTTTAAAATGTAAAATTACCAATTTATATTAGTCATTTTAATCAACTTATTTGTGTTTGCTTTTTCAATTTCATTCTCACCACTCTGAATTTTCTCAGTCAATCTATGGTATGACCGAGACGAGTCCATCTTCGTTCCAAAGTCGATCGACAGACACAGAGGACCAAAGAAAGTATTCTGTTGGGTTCGTGCAGGATCACGTCGAGGTAAGCCGCGATTCTTGATCCAAGTCTGCAAAACTGCACTAGATATGTACGTGTCGACGGTGTAAGTCGGCAATCACATAACTCGGTTTGCGACGTCGCAGATTTCCTGTCATAATTTTTTTTTTAAACGAAAAACCACTCAACAGCAATCCTTTAATACTGCCGTGATTTTTCCTCTCTGTGCGAAGGGAATTCTGCATAAGCTTCGAGGAATAATGTCAATTCGTTCTCCTTTCAAAAATAACATACAGGCGGAGATTTTCAGACACCGCAAACGAGTTGTGTGATTGCCGACTTCCACCGTCGATGCGATTTTTTTTTTTTTTTTTTTTAAAGCTAAGCTTTTCTTGAATTAATTGCCAAAAAAGGCTCTTAAATCAAAATTGAAAAAGATTACATCAAGCGGTAACCTGGTTTATTCCCGCGATTTTGCTCTTGATTCTAGAGGAAATCTCTTAAACGGCAAATTAAAGTCATTTATTTTAGTTTGTTGTTGCTTTTTTTTTTTGAAAAAAATTAGATACCTAAAAAATTTACATTGATCAAATCAAGCTGACTCAGCCAGAAAAAAATATTATATAATATAAAAATGACAGAAAAGCGATGGTGCCGACTTGCAAAATAGTTTCAGACCTCCATAATATGATTAACGCACACGAGGACTCCTAAAAAGTCCTCCCCCTTTGTATTGCATCCAAAATATTTACAGGAAAGTGGCTACTAAAACAATACCTACCCACAAAGAAATAAGTCTATACGTTGAGAGGATAGGCGCTATAGTATATTATGTACCTTCCTTTAAAAAAAAAATTCCAGGCATATATGTAAACCAGCTGCTGTATATCAAGAGTTATCTCATATCAATGGTTATTCTTGCCAATTGACAACACTTGATTCCATCAAATTAATTGCGAAACAGATACATTTTGCGTTACAGATAAATACATGTAAAAAATGCACGTTGGCTTTACAGGTCAAAATTGTTGACGGAGCTGGAAAAATGGTGCCGTTTGGTTCGCCAGGAGAACTCTGGTGCAGAGGATACGTGAAAATGCTGGGTTACTACAACCAGGATTCAAAAACAGCGGAAATGATCGGGAAAGATTGCTGGATAAAAACTGGGTTAGAGCAGCAATTCACCATTATATAGTAAATCTCATCTAAACTATCATTGTCTAACCTACCCTTACCTAAGTGCTGAAAAGTAGACTATTAACACGGCCAGCGGGCTAATTGTTGAAATTGATAGACAAAGCCATAGACAAAGCAGACATAGGGAGTATGGAGCGATCCTATCGATTGAAATTGGTGGTTCTCATAGACCAAGGGGGTAAATGATGGACTTACCGTAGGGTCTCTCGTGGGTTGCCGTTAGTTAGTCTATTACCTGCCTCATTTGTCCGTTACAACCACCCACTTCCACCAATAGGATCCCTCCATATCCTTTCTGTCTTCTTTACCCATAGCTTTTTCTATCAATTTCAACAATCAGCCGGCAGGGCCTATTAAGACAGCCTCTAAATTAAAAGTTTCTTTACCATTTGATAATAATTATGCACTATGCTTCATAGTTTATATCCCCAGGAGTAGAAAAACCTAAAAAAATCATAAATCCTTCATCTACCTTATTATCTGGATAAAAACTAGGTAAACTAGTTTTACTCTGTTATGTTTAAGGCTCGAAGGTGTTTGATCTCAATAGAATATTATATCTTATATTTACAGAAATGAGAGCGTAACTGCTTGCAGAGTGCGAGCACTTCCTGGGACCAGAGACAGATCTAGCAATTTGGCAACACGGGATATCCTCCATTTAAACCCGTGTTGTATAATCTATTCTTGTCGGACCACCAGGCCTCTCCGAGAATCGATACATTTTCATTGGTTTAAATAGAGAAAAAACAATGTTGCCAATTTGCTGGATCTGCACCAATGCCTGGGACACTAGGAGGGAGTATTTCCGTTTGAAACTCGGATTTCACTTTTTTGAACAACCCAGAAAAAATCGACATGTGATGTGATTTGTTCCTGAGCAATAAAGTTCATCGTTTCATAAACGGGCAATAAACATTTCACTCGCTTTTTTTATATTTTTACCAGAGATGAGGCAATTTTATCTGAGGACGGTTACGCGCAGATCGTTGGCAGAATCAAAGATTTAATAATAAGAGGAGGTGAGAATATATCGCCGAAAGAAGTCGAGGATTTGTTACAAGCTCATCCAGACATTTATGAGGCCCAGGTAAACTTGCAGCTTTATTGAGTTAAAATAATTAACTTCTCATATTTTCAAAAATAATTCGAACATCAACCTGCTTTCGGCACAAAAAGTTGCAGAAGAGAAAATTATTTTATTCTGGATTTCGCAGTTTTAACAGATTTTTAAGATTGTCAGATATACACAGCTTTGATATAATCTAGGGAACTAAATTATCGAGGCTGAAAAGTTTGATGGTGAAAATGTACATCGACGATGAAACTACTAAACCTCGTATCTCGATTTGCAACGTTGCAGACTTCCTGTCATTCTTTATTTGTTAGGTGAAAAACGACGCAATGTTAATTCTTAAAAACTCCTGTGATTTTTCTTCTCTGTGCGAAGCAAATTCTGAGATTCAAGGAACGACGTTGTTTAATTCTCTTTAAAAAAAGTAAAAAAGGAGCGGAGATTTTTAAACCCCGCAAACGAGATACGTGGTTTGGCTGTTTCACCGTAAATATTCTATAACAATCATTGTGAATCAGGGTTGCATTCTTTGATTCTTGTTTAAAGCATATGTATTCACGTGTTTCTACTCGTCAAAAAATATACTTTTATCATTTCATCAGTTGTTTACCATTCATTGCTTCTCCGGCATATCCATGTTTAATTTATGTTCCAACAATATTGTTCTTGTACAGGTTTTCGGGGTCGCTGATGAACGATTGGGCGAAGTTGTTGGGGCAGCGCTAATACTGAGACCGGGAAAATCTATCACGGTGGATGAAATAAAAACGTTTTGTAAAGGGAAAGTAAGTGCGCTCAAAATTTGTTTTATATTCTCTGAATTTTTGTGCATTCAACGGTTTGTCTGTCATGAAGAAATTTTGTAAATTATCCTGGCTCTACTCATGTAGGGAAAAATTCAATGTCATAGGACAAAATGAATGGTACATTTTTTCCTTAAATAAACTTCTTACATTCAGTAAGTAGGTAACATTATGGGAAAAGATTCTTTTTCTCTTCGTTGCGGCGCAGAGATACAACTATTCGTACCTGATGGATGCCCGTGTTGCATCTGTAAAATTGAAGGCGCGATGGCACGAGGTGTGAATTCGCAGCTCCGCTCTATGCCGCCAATGAGATGTCGCTCGAACTCGGGAGGAAAGTTAAAAAAGGAGGTTAGCTTACATCTCTCCTATTTTTGGTTGTATTGTTCACGTATCCTTTGAAGCAGCACTACAAATAAGACAAACGGATCCAACACATTTTGGAAGCAAAGCAAGGAAAGGACGCGCGATTTTTACATGCGCGAAATTAATACAATTAAATCAGATAATTGCAGAAACTATCTGAGCATTAAGTTTACATGATCATTGATCATGACAATGCGCACCACTCAAACTCAGCTTAGAATTAAATCATGATTAACTTATTTCATGCGTGTTTGTTTCAGATTTCACACTTCAAGATTCCAAAATATGTACAATTCCTCACCGAATTTCCCAAAACGGGCTCGGGGAAAATCAAGAAACACATTCTGAAAGCAGCAATGGAAAAAGCTGTTCAAGCGGGAGATCTCTGAGAAGACAGCAGATTTCCTTCATTGTTGGCTTCTAACATTTGCAACTATTTGGGTTTTATACGATTTCCGTTCTAACAAGCTATTCAAGACACAATGCTCCAAAAGTCTTACCTCCCACATGCCTTTAAAGGCAGTAATTTATCCTTTATCACATAGTTAATGTCAGGGAGCACTTGAGCACTTTCACGAAGTTCCATTTCAGGGGGAGGGGTGAGGTGATGAAGAAGGGCGGGGGGGGGGGGGGAGATGAGGGAAAGTATGTTAGAAGAGGATTCTTATTGTTGACGTGTACTCCTGATTTTCTGCTTTCTTGGAGAAATATAGTATACTCTTGGAATTGCCAAAATTGTTAGAATCGCTAATTTCGATAATGACGAGTCTAATTCTACATTTTAAAATCTGTGATAAATACGTCGTGAAGTGAAAAATGATATCAAATGGCGAAAATGGAAAAGAACTGTTAATTTTATGATTTTAATTGCTAGCTTCAAAATTTTCAGACTCCTCAGTCCTAATCGATTTTTTTAAAAAAATATTTTGACTTTGAAAAATTGCGACGTTGTTTCCCTACGTTTTTAGGGAATCGACTTTGTGCCCAGACAGACTACTTTTATTTCTTGTTAGTTCACAGTTTTGTACAAATCATACCGGGTTCGAAAACTACTCGTTTCGTAGAACCTTGTTTTTTAGTCCTCAGAATGAGCTCTCTCACACATCATATGCCCTCTAATGGGTTCCTGTAGTATACAAAATTTAACATTGTGATGCTGTTCTTGACTTTTCACTGCTAAACAGTGTTATTAAAAAATCCCGCACCACCAGCTTAAGGCAGCACCTCTGAAACGTTTGAACAAATCGAGATATAGACTTTAAGACCCCTAAAAACTTCAAGGGGATCCCTATGAAAAAGGGCAAAAACCCCATGAGTTATAAGGATATCGCGGGATTCCTCGACAACAAAAAAGTGATTTTTATCGTTTCAATTGGTTTTTATTCATGATATCAGCGTGATTTTGTATTCGTCTGAGGACATATATAAAGACTTCAAGAAGAGTAATTGTCATTGAGTTTGATGGCAATGAAGCAACCACAAATACGAACATAAAGTTGTGAACTCCTATATTGTTTTAAAGAACAAATAAATGTCACCAACCTGAGTGTGTGTTACGAAGAAGACCTTTCTTACATGTTTTATTTCAAACTCCTTTGTCTCTCTTTCCGTAATTTATACATCGACGGTGGAGCTGTAAAAGCGGGCGTCTCGTTTATTATGGTTCAAAATCTCTTATCCTATTTACTTTTCATCAATTTACAGCGAGCCAAAATTATTCCTTGGAATTTCCATAAAATATTCTTCATACATCGAAGAAAACTCAGGTAAATTTTTAAGAAATAACGTTTAGTATTTCTTAATTAATTTAGAAAATAAATCATGCAGGAAAGTCTGCAGCGTTGCAAACTGAGTTTCGCATTTTCGCAGTTTTACCGTGATCGATACGGCTTTTTTCAGTTAAATATTCACTTTGAATTACATTTTATTACTTGCCTTTCTTATTCAAATTTCAACGCACTCGTCAATTTTTAATTCCTTTCACCTACGGAAATGATTTGTATATTCTCATGGTTTCCAAGAGATGATGAGCAGAAGAAGTGAGCAGAAACACTTGACACTTCTGCTTTGCACCTTACCGATCTGTTTTTTATAAGACCGTTTGAAACATACTCAGCCAAGTTAAAGAATCAAAGCACATTACAGAATCTCATAAACTCTAGGTTCTCTTGCACCAATTACCGTCAAATTACCAACTTGAAAATTTTGAAAAGACAACTCTAAAAAAAAAAAAAAAAAAAAAAAAAAAAAAAAAAAATTCTGAGATAGTTTATTCAGGAGTTGTCTATCTATTATAGCTTTTACCACGATAGCAAGAATTGGCTCATTGGGATGATATTGGCAGTGACATTGATATCATTGGCACAACTTGAATGATACAAGTACAATGATCCTTTGAGCCAGTTCATTCATTTTCATTAGGTCGTAGATTACGATTATTCAAGCTTAATCATCCAAATCGTTTACGAAGCCCCTTAAATCAATGAGACAGTGGTCTCGCACAGAGCTAAGATGGGCCTCAACAGTTATTCTGATGTTATTTTGCCCCGGTAATAATGGTAGGTTGTAGCTAACTTGGTAAGGCACCCGCCCCGAACACACAAGGATTCACTGAAAAAAAAAGAAGAAAAATATTAGATTTGCCGTGAAGATTTTGCCCATGTTGCTCAATTTAAGCCACTTTTTCGTTCAACCCAAGCATTTCTTCCTTACTCCCAGAGAGAAAAATGAAAAAATGTGAGCGAAATCAACTCGAGGGAACATCGACTACAGCATGGAGTACATATCGCTCCACCCCCACGCCGTAGTGGATAATATCCGAAGTTGATTTCACTCCCACTTTTTCATGACTAATTGTAAGAGCACTCAGATCTCACATTTCCCTCCAAAATTTAAAAAAGTGTATGAGCATTTTTCCTTGGACTTAATCCCATACCTCATGACTGCTGCAGATTCAAACTAATGAACTTGATACATGAATCAATGACGCGCCTTATCAACACATTCTGTTGGAGTTCACTGCTTGTTTTCCTCTACCTTCATAGGTAAACAAAAGCGGTTAATCTTCTTGTCCCCATGCAGTACTAAATGATAACAGCTTCTTCGAACCCATCTCGAGGTGCAGCTGATCATTCCGTTTTGCCTTCCCGCTCAATTTTAGTTTATGGCTGTGCCGCAAATGAAAAGGTAGACATGAGGGTACTTTGAGAGAAGAGAAAAAACTTGAAAGAGGGCAAAAATGAGGATAGGTGACGTTTAAAATGAAATTTATGTCATATCTAATGTGAATCCGGAACCGTGTATGTGTAATTACATATTGCAAATAACTATTTCAATTATGAATTCTAAAATAAAGTGTTTGGTCTTGGACGAGGCTCACAGGGTAATGCAGATGAAGATTATCAGGTGAGGGTTATTTCTACCACTTTTTTTTAAACTTCTTAATCCTGACATCTATTGGTGTGTATGAGAAATCAAATTGTGCGAGAAGCGATTTTAACTCAGCTCCGACAAAAGTTTACCATGACATTAAAATTAGTTTTTTCGCGTTTGCCACAGAAACGAGTTTTTCGTGTATAAAGTTTATTTGATTTTTTATTATTTATTTTTTTAAAAAGAAGTTATAGGTCTGTAGCCAATGAATGTATAAACTAATTTGACATCATGCAAATTGGAAATTATTTAACCATATATATCTCGGTAAAAAGGAGCTTAATTTCATTGCAGGATATCGATAAAGTATGTAACTTTCTAGCTGAGAATCTCAAACCATGTCCAAAAAATGTAGCACAAACCCTATGGAAGTTTTTTACAAGCGTAAACAATTTTTCACAGACCTAAAAATAAAAAAGAACACATAATTTTAAAAAATTGTAAAATTATAGCATGCACTTTCATTCTAATGTTTAAGTTCTTTGCTTGGGTTCTATAGCTAGTCACTTTTGAAACATCCACTTTTTTTTAATGGACCTTGGAGACTGCAGGCAGCTGAAAATCATGATTTCATTCGAATGACTTACGACCATTTCAGGGCAGCCCATACAGTAGCGGAAGTCAACCCAAAGCCACCAAACTGGAGCTACTTTCATAATCCAGGTTCAGAGCCTTTGCGAGCTGTAACAGTCGGTAATCTTCTTGAAGAGGCAGTCAACAAATTTGGAGACGCAGAGGCATTGGTCTCACTCGCTCAGAATAGGAGACTTACATTTCAGCAAGCTAAAACGAAGGTAAGATTTACACTGCTCCTTAACGAGAAATGAAGAGTAGCTTTAGGATAAGGAGGGGGAATTTCTCGGTTGTGATTGACGTCCTTACCGGTTTTACATACCGGTTCGAAAAAGGATTGAATATTTTCATTGGAAATGTAAAAAAAAATAAATCATAAAAAAGTATAAAAGTAATTGCATGATCGACATTGGAAATGGTCAAACTTTGCCGTGAAGTTTTAGAATTTTCTGAGATATTTATTCTAAGAGTTCATTTCTCGTAATATTTCCTTTTTAAAAACAGAGTACAAAATTGGGCAACGGATTTAACAAACTTATTGGTAGAAATTCTTATCAGACTTTGAGATACGTAGAGAAAAACTGAAACTTCTCTATAGATTCGGAAGTTGGGTAATTTTTGAGGCAAACCATTTAATTACAGTAATGTGCGTAAGGAAGTCAAGATTCAAGACAACAAATTTCAATACCTGGAAAAGATTGATCAAATGGGATTGCATAGCTTCACTTTAATCAAACAGGGTATGCAAAATGCGGTTTTTCCAAAGACAGCCAAACATCATGCCTTGTTTGGATGATTCTTATCAGTGCATACCTTTTATTTTGACACCATAATTGAGGGGCTTGGAGAACAAGGCGCATACTGCAGTTTTTGAACAAATTAAGATATTCATGAACTCAACTAAAACCATAGATTGAAAGCATATTCTATAAAAAATTCACAACTAAAATCCGACTTAAAAGCACAGTAAGTTAGTTTAAACTTCCTTTCTGCTATATGGGTCCATGGCGAATTTTTAAATTTTAAACACGTATTTCTTGAAATAGCAAAAACTGCAGTTATGCGCGCCTTGTCCTCCAAGCCCCTCCATTGCTGCTTTTGAGAGCTCGTTTTACCTAATTTTTCAAATAAAGGCGAATAAATTTACATGCTTCATACACAAATACATTTGAAAATCCCTCCTAGGAAAGCATATGCTCGTTGTCCGAAATATGAATTCAGTAATGATTTACTAAATTTTGATTTTGAAAGCAAGTAAATCTGTATCAGCGTTGTTAAACATATCAATCTATTTGTTTTTCCGCGGTTGATAAAAGGACGTGTTTTCGTCCTCCAATTTTTCGTATGATTACTTCTTTATATTTCATTGTAATTACTTGTCATGTAGTTTCGACCGTTTCGATTCGAGGTTTTTCCTCATATTTTTTTAGCACTTGATAATGTCTTGTGTAATGTAATGTTTTCTTTCATTCTTTTATCAGCTTTGTCTCAGCTATTATTATGTGTGCTTGTTTGTGTTCTAATTATTTCGGCTGTTACTTATCGTTGTTTCGTCGAATTTTGCAAAAACCATATCGTATTATATTTTATCGCAGGAAATTTAACGTTTGCACTCTGCATGCCTTCAGACCAGAGACGGATCGATTGTTAAAATAGAGGAAACTGGCACAGAGGCCACTGGATTAGCTGTGGTAATTTTATGGGTTTAATTAAAATTTGTGTTCGCATTTCTTTAGGTAGATCAACTAGCTGCGGGATTAATTGCACTGGGGTTGAATCCAGGTGATCGAGTGGGTCTGATGGAGCCTAATTCAGAAGAATGGTACATTTCGTTCCTGGCCGGGGCAAAAGCCGGTGTAATCGTAGTATGTATTATGACTTATATTACAATTGGATGTTTAGATTACCCGTAAAATAAAACAGGGGTAGCTTCATTTCTACTTATCACACTTGGTCTGGTTTGCCGAACAGTTTGCTCGAAACGTCACTCCTTAGTCGGCCTCCTGTAGTGTAGCGATTGTAGCGCTGGCTCTATAATCAGGAGGTCCTGGGTTTGATTCCCGGCCAGGCGACCCGAGTTTGATGGTCTCAAACAACGGTTATCTCGGGCTGGTACAAAGTAGGGACGGAGGGGGTGGGGCTGTAGGTGGAAGCACAGGATTAACACCTGTTTTTGAAGTAGTAAAAAAAAAAAAAAAAAAAAAAAAAAAACTCCTGGACTACCAATACACGGAAAAGGGAGACAGGCGAATATTTGAAAGCGACTACAGTGTGGCAGCAAATTATTCGATGCATCAACGGTCAACGCCAGAAAAATGTATAAGTTTTAAAAGACGTGCCTATACATGAAAAAAAAGTTAATAAATTAAAAACTCAAGTAAAAACAGGAAACCACGTACGAATTCCAAATCGCTATAGAAATTCTAAGAAATTCATGGATACATTTGATTCGTGTGACCAAACTTCTTCATATAAACAGTCCAGTTGAGGAGTGCGTTTCCATGAACAGAATCTTTGGTTTTACAAGTATAGAAAATTCGATTTCATAAACCAGATGGCTCGATTTGAATGGAACTCGCGATCGAATACGATGGCCAATACGATCAAAATTTTTTTTTGCAGTGCATACGCAAATGTGGGTTCAACAGACTCAAGGGTTAAAATGCATCGTCGACCGTGCGATAATAAATCAATTAAAGGAGCTGAGTGTTAAGCAGGTGATGATATATCGAGGGTTATCTTGCGACAGTGATCATTATTCCCTCAAAATAGAATCAGCATATCCTGTTGAAAGTTGTCTGCGGAACGTGCATAGAGAGCCACATAAGCAACACGAGGAGAAGATAAGAAATTCGCAAAATGGATAGAGAGTAAAATAAAGAATAAGATACATGGAAAAAGGATTCAAATTGAAGTAAAAATTAAATGGAAAAAATCAATAAAAAATGAGTTTAAATCAGCTTGGTTGGACATCGAAATGCGATACACTGCATGGTTAAGATAGGGCTAAATCTAGTCTAGTCATGCAGACTTAGTTTCAACAGTTGGGCTGTTGCAAACTTTAACAACCATTCCCAGAGCCGTTTCCCGATACAGCGACACACAGTGGAGCTATGAGAAAGTTCAGACATGTTGGGGAAATTTTAAAAGCTGAGATCTTAGTTAATACAAAACTTATAGGTGTAAAAGTGGTTGTATTGGTTTTCTCGTAAAATGTTTCTGCTACAGTCATCACTTACGATTGGTAACATAACAGAATGTAAATCATAATTGGACGTATTTATGCTAAAAGGAACTATGTGCTAGTGAAAAGATGGGGTGCGCTCGTGGAAACTGGATAAGAAAGAATGTAAAAGTGGATATAGTCCCTTTTGAGAAAATGGAAAAGCGGGATTTTCAGTTAAATGAAAAGAAACGGAGTGCTAACTTGTGGCCGTGGGCATGTGACAAGAGCCTTGTGGACAGGGCTCATGAGTTTAAGACCGCCTTCCCGATCGTCGTTTCTCTTGTCGTCGTCGCTGACGTCACTGGCGCTTTATATTTCCCATTCATTCTTATGACAAGACCACTAACGAGCACACCCTATCTTTCCACTTCCACATAGTTCCATAAAAACGTCCAATTTGCAATTTTGGTCAAGTTGTTCATAGCTAATCTCTCCACATACAGCTCATTTCGTCGCCCCCCTGACATACGAGCGTATTTTAATTTCCACGTTAGCTGTAATTGAATCAGTGAGAACGAAAACACACCAACTCCGTAACTCGAAAATGCTCAATTTTCATTAAAGGTAGTCAATTTCCATGAAGGTCATTAAAGTTAGCGCATCTGATCCAGCTTCTACCTTTAAAATGTCCTTAAGTGCTCGTCCTTTGGCACCAAAAATATTTGTCGTGGGCTAACGTCCTCACCCACTGTGCAGTTTTTGTGTGTGTCTTGATTATTTTCATTTTTTCGAGTTGGTGTGTTTTCGTTCTCACTGATTCAATTTAGATATAAACCCATGCTCTCTGGGGCTCATGCGGAAATCGAGATACATACATCCTCATGTCAGAGGAGCGTCGAGTTCACTGCGCGGCGATGGAGTTACCATTTTCTTTCTCTTTTCAGATGAACTTGAATCCTGCAAACTTGTCGAAGGAAATCGCGCACAGCTTGCAGCTAACGGGAGCTCGGGCCTTGATAACACGGGATACATTCCTAGCTCAAAATTATTACGATTCGTTGGTTTCGATCATGCCTGAATTGGAGAGAGCTCCCACTGCCTCACCTGTCCGAGTAAAGGACTTCCCGGAGTTTTCTCACCTCATCATGAACACAGACCAAAATTTACCGTAAGTGAATGATTGCCGTTCTTTATGCAGATTCTAGAAGGCACTGTTTCCTCTGTTAAGTTTGAGAGTTTAAGATAAGAAGTATCGTATCGACGACAAAAGTGCGAAACCACGTAACTCCGTTTGCGACGTTGCAGACCATCTCTGCCGTGCTAAGGAAGAACGCCGTATGAGCATTCGAGACTTGCTAAATTTCCTTCGATTTTCAATTCTTATTTTTGAGGAACGTAATGAATATTTTTCCTTTAAATTTTCAGAATCTTTAGATGAACTTGCAAAAAAAGGTATCTGAAAAATTGGCAGGAAAATATTCATAAGTTTACCAGAAAATTCATGTTTTATCCAATAAAAAATTGACAACACCTGAATGTTCATAAGGCGTTCTTCTTTAGCACCGCAGATCTGTTATGCTTTGTTTTTTTAAGCTTCTCAACGTACTTCCTTGAATTCTTTGATTAATTTTCTCTGTTAGTAGAAAATTCTGTTTAAATTTCAATATGTAATGTTGACTTGTTTCTCTTCGAAAAAATAAAATAAAATAAGAGCAGGAATTTTGAAACATCGGGATGGAGATACGTTGTTTTGCACCTTGGTCATCTTGATATTAATAAATGACCAAAACCAATCAACTCAGGTCAGAAATCCTCGTGGACGAATTTCGAGGCCCTACTGAGCACTGCGGTGGGAAATTTAAATGCAATGTATTCTCACGGTGGCAGCTAATGCAAATTATGACGTCGCATTGGCTGAGGTCGAACGATGGCCGAGCGGGGAAGTGGATACCAAAAAGACGCGCGTTGATTCATCTTGTGCGTGACGCAGAAGAGCGATGTGTGCTTTACGCCCTTAATTTTTTGCTACCGAAAAGTGGGTAGGAGATAAGGCCGCGGAGTCACCAGGGGAAACCCATTAGTATTACATGTATTTTATAAAAAATGAAGATCTAAGAGAAAAACCAAACACGCAATTTGGCCTGGAACGGCGCGCCGTAGAGAGCAATGATAACGAAGAAACCACATGAAAAGGAGAAGCCCTCGACGCTGCGGTCGGCACGTAACACATATTAGCGCCTACAATGCTGCATGAATACTTCACGCACTGCGTCAAACACAGTGCGGTCCGCAGCGGTCGGCGTGAGACGCATAGCGCCTACAAGACTGTAGGAATACTTCACGCATTGCGCAAAACATAGTGAGGTCAGCGCGGCGCGGCGGCGGAGGTTAAGATTATTAACTCACATTTATGTTTGTTCTTTCATAATTTTTTCGTTCATTTCTTATAAATGGAAGGCGTTGTCCACACAGCGATAGGTTTACGAGACTTAACTTTCGCGCAAAGTTCCGTGAACTTTTGCTAGTAGTGTTGACAGGGCTTTCGCAAAAAGTGTGGCCATCACGATTTAACGCGTCTTATGCACCCTTCTCCCTCTGGCACGTTCACTTGATGGTTTTTATTGATGTTTCAAAACGAATGAGAAGGGGGCGGCAAAATACAGGTGGCCCATGGGCGGCACGTAGGTCAATCCGGCCCTGTTGACACATGGAAAAATTTACTTTTATAAACCACGGAGTCTATTTTACATAATTATTCTGATTTTTTCTTATTCATTATTGTAAGGAGAAATATTCAGATGTAAAAGCTCGTTTTCATCTGAGTGCACAACATAAAGACCGCACACGTATTCATTTAAAATGCCTTTCCTTTATTATTAATACAATATGTTCAAAAAATTCAAAGTATTTGCAATTTTATTTTCCCCAGAGGCACTTTCCGACTTCAGGATATTTACTCATTGGCGAACAAAGACTCTAAAAACAGGCTAGAAGAACTGGCAAAAGTGATCCAACCGGACGATGCCTGCAATATTCAATTTACCTCTGTAAGATTTTTGATTCTCTCTATTCTAATTATTGGTAGAAATGTATGTTTCGAGCAGTTGGCTTTAAAATAATAGGAGTTTCAAAATCATATTTAATGAGCCCGAGAGGTGATATCATGGCCAAGTAGTTGGTATGGTATGGGCATGTGGAGGCAACGGCCGATACCAGGTTGCCGAAAAAGGTTTTTGAGTGGACTCCTTTTCCTCTAAGTGTTCATAGCTGGAAGATGGATAAATGACATCTAAAAAGAGATAGAACGATGCCGGCTTCCGAGAAAGCTCTACCTTGTGGTGGTTAGGTGTCGCGGAGCGCCTGTAAAAGCAACAAATGAATAAGACAATCGTAAATCTACAGCTTACTGTCCGCCTTGCCTTCATTCTAAGCAGTAATTCAAATGAGAATTCAGACCCTTAAATTTCCATGACTGCAATGTTTAAATTAGAATTTTAAAGCTTTTAAGCTGCATCATCATATCCAAGATTTGTTGATTAGTAAGTGCAAATTTTATTTGTGTCCTAACTTCCGTCCTTCTTTTTAGGGCACAACTGGACTACCAAAGGCCGCTGCGCTGACTCATTTTAGCACCCTGAATAACGCATACTTTGTGGGGAAAAGGCTTGCTTACGACAAAAAGGTATACCATCGTCAAATCAATAGGTGTATGGGAAAAATCATCATTATAACACTTTACTTAAACCTAAATGAATTTATCGATTGAGGTGGGAGAACTTTGCGATTGAGAAACGAAAAGGATTTCGGATTCAGTCACGTACTAATGGAATCCTGCAAACAAAATTAAAAGGAGTCAATCTGGTACCACTCTAACTTTGCTCTCTTTAGCCATGTACTGTAGCCGGACGAACGCCTAAGAGATGGGCACAAAGCTGCCTTTCATCCCCGGAGTATTGAGTGATCTCTCTCATCGCCATCATAGTTTACTAATTAGAGGCTAGACAAACAGGGTCACGGCCCTAGTCAGAAGTTAGAAGAAGAAGAAGAATCTGGTACCAAGTTTCACAAAAACTGATCGAACAAGAGCCGCATATTGCACGATCATTGTGGCCGTGGGACTCTACACGGTGGTAAACGATGCCAGTTATTTTACGTACGTTAGTGCGCCTTCAATTTCGTCTGATACTGTGCGATACATCTGAGGCGGAATAGTTGCTCAGAGCGCTTTCAACAGTGTCACTCCGTTTTGACGGCATGGCAGAGAATAATAGCATAGCGGCATGGCCGCTATAAAATTACGTAGAGCGTATTGCCTCGACAGCGAGGGGGGTGGGAAAACATTCATATCTCAATCAGCGACGTTGCTAGTTTTTCAATGTCTATTACATGTGGGTAAACCGACATGAACACTTTAATTCTGCCGTGTTTTTTCTGAGATAAGAGGAAAAATACTATTTTAATGTTTCAATCAAGTCATTTTGTTAAATTGTTCAATTGGTGTTCCTAATTAATTGCAAAATGTGGTACATATATTGTCCTTATTATCTCTCTCATAATGAATTTTGAAATGAATCAATTTTTCCCTTCCAGAGACCCAATATTTGTTGTTCCGTTCCATTTTTTCATGCTTATGGTTTAGCTGCAGGAGTGCTGACCGGCCTCCACTTTGGAGGAACTTGCGTGCTGCCAAGTCCAAGTTACAGCTCTACCCTTACAATTGAAGCAATCGCAAAAGAACAGTTAAGTATGTTAATAGTCAAAATATCATGTGAAATATTTCATGATTCAATGACTGGTCATTCTACATTCAAAAATTTTTGCGTAGTTCGTCGTTTCCCGGACGAAGGAACGTAACTCCATTCCAAGGTTGCAAAATTGACGTAAACAATTCGATTTATTAAAAGAATGTACCTGTGCAATTCTTGTCATCGACGCGTTTTTGTGCGTTATGTGTTTTTTGTGTTTTTTTTCTGATTTCCGCATTAGATTAGAAGAGCAATCAGTGCAATTTTTAGTTGAAAATATCCAAGATTCTAGTGGTAAAAATGCAAGTCGCGAGGATACATATTTGGCAACTTGAATTGTAGCTACGTTTTTCGTGAGGGGAACGACGAATAATCCTTTGTTCTTCCAAAAATATTCTCTGAAAATTTCGTGAGAAAGTGTCCATTACATTCGTCTTAAAAAATAAAGCAGCACATTGTGATGGAGATACGTTACTCGGTGCACTGAGAAAACATGTTTTGTTTAATGAACCGGAATAAGGTGTTCTATTATGACCGCACTATATGGGTAATGTAAAAGAATACTTCCAGTTCTGATAACAGATACGCATGCTCATGAAACCAAGCTCTTTTCACAGCACGGTTCACATCCTACCAGACTATTTTTACGGTTTGGTTTGAAAGATCGGCTGTATAAACAGGAGTAGGTACGGTGTGTTACATCTGCCGCATCGGCATATAGAACAACGCACACCGATTCATAAAATCAACATTTTTTTCTTAGTGTAATTTCGAAGTCATTTTGTTTGTGATATTACCTAAACCGTGAACTTAATTTCTGTCTAAAAAATTTAAAAATAAATGTGTGTGAAAAAACCACAGGAATTTGACTACTTTACTTTAACCTAATTTTAAAAGAGGGGGTTTTTAAAAAAAATGTATTAAAATGATTGAATGACTTTTAAAACCGAAAAATTTAAACACATATTCATGCTCATTTGCAGATGTAATGCTTTGTATGGAACACCAACAATGCATTTAGATATCTGCTCACTAGCTGAACAAAGTAAGGAATCTTCATGGAAAGATAATCTAGATATAATTTTGACGGGTGGATCGCTGCTCTTGCCCAAAGTTTATGATAGGATACACAGTATTTTTCCCTCGACCAACATTTATGTGAGTATAAATCTTTGTGATTTTTTTTTAAAAAAAGATTCTATTGTTTAAGAAGTAAATTTTTTTCATAGCATGAAAAATCCAAGAAATCCTGTCAACAAAGCGAACATAATATGTGCGTTTTGAAAGTATTTGGCTGTATCCAAAGAAAGTTTTTTTCTCAATTTCTAGAAAGGATCACTACAATCATTTCACAGTCATCTAGACTATTCCAGTTACCATTACGTATTTGAGTTGATTTCTGTGATAGATGTTTGAGGTAGAGACGTTTAAATAATATTTGAAGTTTATCATTACATAGGCAGAAGGATTTTAAAAGTACACGCCAGATTCCTTTTCTCCACGATTTAATACTAAACTAATTTGAACTGTGGGCGTTGAATTATGCATGAGTATTAGCAAGGCTTGACATCCTTTTGTCTTTCATTTCTTTTTTACTATGACTTTTTTCAGTCAGCATACGGAATGACGGAGACTAGTCCATGTTTGTTTCTAAGCCGACTGACGGACACAGAAGACCAAAAGAAACACACAGTTGGGTTTGTACAGGATCATGTTGAGGTGAGCAGGGCTTATTTCCCTCATTCGCCAGTACTCCATTTTATCCTTTTGAAAATACGTAAAAAATCTAAATCTATTGAAGCAGGCCATCTTACTCAAATCGATTATTCATAATGCTTAAAATTGGAGAAAAACAGAGTTGCCAATCTGCAATAATTGCCTCTGGAGATGAAATCATAAACTCGGACGAGTAATTTCATCAAACATACTTAATTTTGTTAATGTGCTATTAAGGCTATCGAATAAAGAGCTACCCACTCTCTTTCAAGTCTACTTCTTCGTGCCACATCCAGCATATTGACAGTGTTACTACCAGACCACATATTTCGGTTTGCGCCGTTGCAGATTTCCTGTCGTACTTCATCATTTAAATGGAAAACTACTCAGTGAGAACTTCCCTGACTTTTCGTTTCTGTGCAAAGAAAAGTCCGTGTAAACTTCAAGGAATGATTTTGATTCTTTCTCTTTCAAGAAAATTAATGGTACCGGAGAATTTTAAACTCCGCAAACGAGATATCGTCACCTTCCAGGCAAAGTATCACAAGCGCCATGCGACGTTTAAAAATTTCCGCCGCCATTTTATTTTTTTACAAAGAAATTGTTCAACGAATAAGCTGTCCGAAAATTTCACTGAATTTTCTTTGTGCTGCCGATAAAATTTAGTGAAATTTCCAAACAGATTCAACCAACAATTTCTCAGTAAAGAAATAAAATGGCGGCGGAAATTTTTAAACGTCGCATGGCGCTTGTGATACTTTGCCTGGAAGGTGACGATATATGGTCAGGTGGTTTCACTATCGATATTCATATAACACTAGTGATTGATGGCTGCAATATAATATCCCTTCGCTGATAAAAGTTCGACAGTTTAAGGTCTTTCATATACATGTTCAAGTGTGTATTATAATTGCGGATTTACATCATCGTAACGGAATCACGTTGACTTTACAGGTGAAAATTGTTGATAGAGCTGGAAAAATGGTACCGTTTGGTTCACCGGGAGAACTCTGGTGCAGAGGATATGTGAAAATGCTGGGTTACTACAACCAGGACTCTAAAACAGCGGAAATGATCGGAAAAGATGCATGGATAAAAACTGGGTGAGGACTTAAATTCACCATTAGCTGCCCTGAATCTAACTTCACGTATCCTGCACCTAACTTAAAATAACCCACTGAACCTAACCCACGAGCCTCATTGAAAATTACCCACTGAATATTAAACTGTTCAAACCCTTGACAGTCCTTATGTCTCATCATGTGTGTGTAAATTTGTTGACGTTGCATTGAAATCCGACCATTTAGTACCTTGATCATGACGTATAAGAATTTCAAATAGGCTTTTCATTAAACATTTTCCTCATTGCAAACTTCAAACGTCCATAACTTCAGTTTAGTTTGATATTTTTTGGAGGTTTTTGGTCCCAAAACGTTCATATCTGCTGTATTTTACGTTTGCAATTGCCAAATTATAACACATTTTTATGCCTTATATTGGCACAAAGTGTTGTTCCTCAGACTAAAGAACGTGATTACATTCCAACGTTGGTAAACTTCTACTCACAAATGGAACATTTTGGAAAAGATTTGCACATCCACATTCTTGTACAAAATTGATTTATTTGTGTCGGTTTTGCAACTTTGAGATGAAGGTGCGTTCTTTTGTTGGAGGATCGACGAAATATGAGTTTATCTGCCTGCTACTCATTCGAAAGGCTGCTAAAAGTTTTCGGATGACTGTTTTTTTTTAAAGTCTGGGAAAATCACTCCGTTGAAAATTTTGCTCTCGAGCAACGAAGTGCCTTTTTTCATGAACTGTCGTATAAAATTTTCGAAACTAATTTTTTCTGATTTCCCTAGAGATGAAGCGCTCTTATCCGAGGACGGTTACGCACAAATTGTCGGCAGAATCAAAGATTTAATAATAAGAGGTGGTGAAAATATATCTCCGAAAGAGGTCGAAGATTTGTTACAAGCTCATCCAGATATTTTTGAGGCACAGGTAAGTTTGCATTTTTATTAGGTTCGAAAAACTAAGATGTCATATTTTGAAAACATATTTTCGAAATAAAGGATATTTTCCCCCAAAAAATTTTCCGGAGAGTTCTGTTCGGTGTACAATGCATATGCAATTTTATACATTTTTTTAAAGTTTTCAACCACAATCCGGGCTAACATAGACTAATGATCTACATTATCTGACCTGAAAATTTGATTAAAATTTTACACTGCTTTGAAAATCATTGCATGTCCGTGCGGTTTTTGGTTGCACGTATGCACTTGTGGTAATTGCACCTTGGAGTTCTTTCTCAAGTAAAAATAATGTGCTTTTCATTCGCTTTTTCATTTATTTCCGCTTTAATTCAATCGTAGATTTCTTTTATTTCATGTAATGGTTTACAATTCATTCGTTTTTCAGAATATTATTTTAACATTTTTCCTAACAATTCTATTGCCACAGGTGTTTGGGGTCACAGATGAACGACTAGGCGAAGTCGTTGGAGCAGCACTAATACTAAGGCCAGGAAAATCAATTACAGCGGATGAAGTAAAAACATTTTGTCAAGGAAAAGTAAGTGCGTTTAAGATATTTTTCCTGCTTTTGAGTATTTTTTACTCACAAAATATTATCTGTAATGCAACAATTTTTAACAATATTTGCTCTTGTCATATGGAAAAAACTTATTTCTCTTGATCAAAAAATAATTACATTTTCCCATAAATAAAATTTTTCATCGGCGAATTTCTTTCTTTTTTTTTCTTTACGGATATTTGTCAGAACGTACGCATTTAGGTGTTTTTGTACTCTTTTAGGAGCGTTCAATGTTTCTCTTCTCATAAAATTTTACCTGATGAGGGAAGTATATAAATGATGACCGATATTTTACCGAACCACTTTTTGCTTCAGTTTTTTCAGTATTTCTTGTCGCCCTAACATATGATCTTTGTCTTTGATAGAATTAATCTTTGATAGAGCTAAACATTAATACATCTGATCGTTCTTTTTTGCAGATTTCACAATTTAAGGTTCCGAAATATGTACAATTTCTACCCGAATTTCCTAAAACAGGCTCGGGAAAAATTAAGAAACACATCCTCAAAGAATCAATGGAAAAAGCTTTACAGGCGGGAGATCTCTGACCAGAAAAAGTCTCTGCGGTTCTCATTTGCAACAGAATTAAGCTCGTTCAACAATCTGTTCATCTCAAGACGGAGATGTACCAAACAATCATGCCTGTAACGATACTCAAGTCCGTTGATCGAAATGATGATTTTTATGACTACCTCGATTGGTGATCTCTGACGTTTGAGAGTATTGCCATTTATTACAATCCAGAGCGCAAGCTAAGATTACGCTTCAGAAGTCCTACCTCCTACATGCATTTTAGGGTAGTAAAATTTACCGTCTATTCTGCCGTGCTAAGGAAGAACGCCGTATGAGCCTTCAGACGTTACCAAGTTTCCTTCGATAAAAACTGAATTTACTGGGAAAGTTGTGAATATTTTCCCCCCAAAATTTTCAGATAATTTCGTACGCAATTTAATCTAAAACATCTGAAAATTTCAAAGAAAACTGTGTATGAATGTCGTCAAAAATACATATTTTATAGAGGGAAATTTGACAACTCTCGAATTTTCCTACGGCGTTCTTCCTTAGCACGGCAGTATTGCACAGTTAATAGCCGGAAAGCGCTTAAACGCTTGCATGTCTTCATAAAAATGAGCTGGACCGACCATCCGACGTCTTTGTGTGTCGACTGCAATAAATTAAAGTCTACAGGTAGTTTACTCTCAAGATAGGAACCATCCGAAAGAATATTATGCTTCGCAATTTTCAATAGTTTTTCTTTAATCTGCGAACCACTTCATGATAATCCTTCAACAGTTTCAAGTCTTAATGCGTATTTTAACTTCTAAAAATAAGAGTTTTCAAATGTTGAGATTGAGTATTGATATTCAGTAGCGATTTCGCAAGTTGGCGACACCGCTTTCCTCCATTTAATTCCACCGAAAATATCGAGGCAAGCTGCCTCACCAAGAATCGATTATTTACATTCACTCAAATGAGGGGAAAACAGAGTTGATAACTTTCAAGCATCGCTTTGTTGATATTCGGAAAACCCACACGGATTGCAGCATGCACAGTAACGGATGAAATCGTACGTATATATTTTGAGTGTGATATCATTTTTATCGCAACTAAGTCAATAGACTTTTCCTAAGCAATGAGGTTAATGAACCAATACTGTCGCGCCAAGTAAAAACGCCGTATGAGCCTTCAGACATTGTCAAATTTCCTCTGATAAAAACCGAATTTACTGAGAAGGTTATGAATATTTGTTTTCAAAATTTTCTCTAGATTTTATACGCCATTGAATCTAAAATATCTGAAAGTTTAAAGGACAAATATGCATAAATTTTGTGAAAAATACCTGTTTTATCAAGGGAAATCTGGCAACTCTGGAATGTTCATACGACATTTTTCCTTAGCACGGTAGAATACCGGCCTATCTAAGCTCGGCGAGTTAATTATTTCTGACTCTTAACCCGTGTAAAAACTGAAGAAATATATTTATAAATATTTCAACAATATCCCCTCACATTCCGAATAAAAACAAGAAGAAACATCCAACATGAATATGTTGGAAAAGCGTGCCGAAGAACTGAAATCTAGTGTGTGCACTATTTCCATTTCAACGAGATGTGTATAAATTAGTACTCTCTGCAAATTGGGGAGGAATTATTGATTTGATACCGTTGAATGTAAATACATTTAATTGAAAATACATTTTATTGAATAAAGAAAGTAACATAATTATATTGGATGAACAAAGAAAATAACATCATAAATCATTTAACTGAATTGGTTCATTCAGAATTTCAAATTAAAGTTTGGAAATTGTTCAGTTTGTTGCGTCATGTTGGAGATTGCTCAGTTTGCAGCAGCAGAGTATGGAGTTTACTCTGTTTAATGAGTCAAACTTTGTCTTTTCTCTTTTCTTCGATTGATTTGTATTAAAATGAGACTTTAAGGTATCTTTTCTGGAAATAAAAAAAAAAACGTGACACAAAAAAAAAAAAAAAAAAAAAAAAAAAAAAAAATGCAACTTACACTCAGAGAATCAACAAGGGAACCTAACCTCCAAAACTCTGCCTTCCAATTGGTCGAATTGGAGATTGCTCACTTCGCTGCAGTTGTAACTATGGAGATGCAGCCAACTTGGGTTTAACCGCTTTTGAAAAGACGCTGATTCGCTAAATAGTTATGGCGGCATTTAAACTTCTAATTTAAATCCTCCGAGCGTAGAAAAGCTTATTTGACGTACCTATGAAAGAAAATAATACGGTTTCCACGGGAAAATGTTCTCAAGGGTTTCCAGTAACAGGATAATTCGGTTTCTCGATGAATGACCTTCAGGGCTTGACACTATAACGGTTCAAAAACGGAAGAACGGATCCGACGGAAAAAAAATTCGGACCGCCCCTTGAAAAGCATTGGTCGATCGGTGTGCTGTACTACAGTACATCCGAGTGATTTCAAAAAGCGAGCCCTATAGGCACGCTTAAAAGTAGGAATTAATAATGAGAGGCTTGAGCAGATTTGATTGAAATCAGAACTTTCCAATGATTATTTGTGACAATGTATTAAATCAGTTTTCGCAGGTTTCGCAACAATGAGATCGAGCAAAGGGCAAATCTTGCAAATAGACGCGACTCATTTATAACACCGTTGTGGGTTAAATTGCATAACTTCCTACTTGAGGGCGAAATGAGTTCCAAAAGACTCTGAACGTTTTAGTGCTCCAATTTTCTGTATTTCTTTTCTTCAGGCCGTTAAAACTTTCTGACGATAAAAAAGCTTTAAAAACTTTATGTAAGACTTTATTTCAGCCTCAGGTCTCATTGTGATAACTTACACCAGTGCATATTTTGCTTTCTCTCCTACCTAAGAGTGAGTTTTCTTCTCTAGTCTCTAACAAAAAAGTTTGAAAAATGTAATAGCAAGGAGCCAATCACACTAAACGGTTCTAATACATCGGATTGTAAAACTTGTCAAAAGCTTTAATCCATCCAAAGTGAAACTACTAGCTTTTGTCAGTATGAAAATTGCCTTTAACGATTCATTTTTTTCAAAGAAAGAATAATTAGAAATAGCCAAAACTAGAGAAAAAAACTATTTCAATACTAACTATATACTAACTATATCAAGTTGGTCTTTGTATTTTAATTTTCAAAAATGAACTCTAAGAGTTTTTAATGAATCTAGGATTCTTTCGGAAGCTTGGTATATTTCGATATATGTGAATAATATTTTCCAATTCAATGGATTTTGTAAAGACAAAAATGTGACTTTTTTATTAAAAAAGTTACTTAAAATTTTTTTAAGTATCTTGCATTTAAGTTTCCTAAAACTGATTAAATGTACATATTCCATGGAGACCGCAAACCTCGATTCATTTTTCTGAGTTTCACTGATTTAGTTTGACCACTGAAATTTGAAAATTCAATATTTATCGGGGTATCGAACGTTTTTGTTTACTTTGATTTGAGTAGGTTGCAAGATTTCAAAAACAACACCTAATTACAATCATTTTTTTAAACTTATTTTACCATTGATGTCTATGAATTGAAACTCATCTAAAAGTTTTGTGCTACACAAGTATGTGGTTGAATTAATTAGCGATGTTACACATTTTCTGTCTAATTTGTGATGATAATGGGAAAAAGAACATTCCCATTCGCAAAAACTTTTCATTTTTGTTTCCTCCACAGTGCGCAGGCAAGTAAAAAATGGAGTATAAAAAATAAGGAAAAAGCTCAATATACTGAGAGTTCCGAAGATTGGTATCATTTTCAAGGAATAATAATAGCGCTAGATTGGGATAAAGATAAAATTAACAGAAATGGGTGCAAAAATCTAATAAGCTAAATAAGAAAACTAATGCTAAATAAGATACTGTATACGGGCTGAAGAGAAAATCCCAAACCCCCTAAGACACTCAATGCCTAAGCCAGTTAAGAGTTTCAGCTTTATCGCATGGATAAGGCAATTGTACGTGCTGAGAACTCTCTCACTCGAATCATTATACAAAATGAGCCTTTGTTCAGAGGAACTTGAGGAAAGTTCTCTACTTGCTCAGGGCCAATCATGTCTTTTTACCGCATAGTCTTCCTTTATAGCATACTATTTAATATCCAAGAGAGCCTATATCAGCCTTCCCTTAAATCTTCCCAGTAGCAAGACTGTTTGTGCAGAAATGCGTTTAAATAATGGAGAAATAACCACTGACTCGCATCCATGCTGCCATGCTAAGGAAAAACGCCATATGAATCTCCAGGCGTTGCCAAATTTCCTCTGATAAAATACGAAAAAATACATGCTTTTTGTTTTATCTGGGGAAATTTGGTGACTCTCGAGTGTTCATTCGGCGTTTAGCGCAGCAGCGTGGGTGAATGAGGAAAATAAGTAAGACAGGCAGGAAACCGAATCGAAGAAGTGGGGCTAAATGTGTGTGGGAGTAAACAGTGACCAAATAAATATATTAATAAAATTTGACGAATGTTATTTAATTTGACTCAATATAAACGTAAGAATACTAAATTCAACGACCAATCGAACCTTTCAAAAATGAGAGGGTTTAGTCACATAGATTTCGTTCGCTTTCACGACGACATTCGAATAAAGTTGAGTGAAGAACCTTTGAAGTGCCACTCTCCAGTTTCATTTAAGACGCAAAAAATACGGCGCGGCAGTGACATAAAAGCTCATTTTATGAAGAAATGTATGTTTAGTCATTCGACGTTTAATTTAAGATAATAAAGCAAGACATATCTTTTAATCGCCAAGAGTATAAGACCACACGAAAATGAGCACACCAGTTACACAACTAAAATAAGAGATCCCTCTGATCAGGCTTTCTACACTCATAAGTTTTATCTTCTGTTTGACGAGGAAAGAGAAGAATTAGAAATCTCATTTTGATACATTCCTGGACATAATCAAAGTTAAGCTTTGAAAAAGGGAATCTGATTATTGTGTTGCAGTTGATTCCACCGACCTCCTATATTGATTATGAAAAGTCAGGAAACACTACCCAGATTTTCATAGCTCAAAAGTCTTCTATTTTTGTATTATATCTAATTATTTATTTTAAATGAGAGACGAACAAATGTTATTGTTCAAGAAATATCCGAATAATCCTTAAGGCTACATGTCTGGTTATTTGTAAGATTTTTTCTTTTCTTGTTTCTTTTTTCAAAGAATTTCACCTGAGATCATTGGATATAAGAGTCATTTCTACAGTGCTCTTTCGCCCTCTAAAATGCGCAACTGCCGAACACCCTTTTCCTGCAAGGCTTTTTGGGAGGTGGCGTGCCCTCAATTCTTGTTCAATTTTGTGTCTTAATTCGCCCTTCAAATTGTCTTTGATTGTCATGTATCTGATTTTGACTTGATGAAAAAAATCGAATTAAAAGAAAATTATGAGCAGAATTCTTAAAAACCTAAAACTGAAATTCATATTTCTCTTGCGTGATCATCCACAAGAAAAAAAGAATCGTTTCCATCACCATGGCCACAGTGGATTCCACACGGAACAACCTACTTTTCTAGGTGAAGTAACTTTTGTGGCAATTACTGAGTATTTCCGTATTTCCGATTTCCGTATTTCCGATATCGATGCCGCGTTGTTAAACGCGACAAAAGTAATCGTAACCCCCGAAAGTAACGTCATAACTATGACGATAAAAGTTAGTTGAGCCTGGAGTCCACAATGAGCATCGTAAGATAAACAATTCTTTTTCTTCCCCTTCTCTCAAGGAGTGGATCTAGCCCTTACATAATTGGCTACTTGATTCACTATTATCTATTACGTCTTGAAGTGTGTCCAGGAGTGGCACAATATTGGTCTGGCGATTATTTTAAAGGCAATAGATGACGTTAACGTCCACTACGTCATATTCCCCAAGATAGTCGCGGAACTCCTGGAAAATTTTATCTTATCGAGAAGATTAGGAAGCTAATGGTAGCGAAGTTTTCGATTATGGCGTGTCTGAAATTGAGTTTCGTCACATATTCTAATTTTGCTCCAGCGGTTTTATCCGCTAACATTAGTCACGAGATTGTAAGAGTGCATACTTCTGTACACTTGTGGCCGGCCAACGCACAGTATTTGCTACGGGCGAGAATGACAAACGAGACAGAATGAGAAATCAATCATTGCGATTCCTGCTTTCTCATCAAAATTACCTACACGTACGATTCGGTGGACAAACTGAAAATATCCTATTTTGAATGAAAGTGAGATATCGGCTTTTTCTCTCTAGTTAACTCAGTCTCCCCATTCGCCAATGAAACCAAAGTGTTCTGGAATCAAACGGACCGCGTTTAGCAAAAAGGAACCAAGCCACGTCAGCTATTGCCAAATTTACAAAACACACATTATAATTTCCTTAATGCATATTTTTTTTTTCATCGATTGAAATGAGAATAATCCATGCAGAGCTTGCAAACATTTCAAAATCATAAGTTGAAAAAAGCTGACTCCGCAAGTTTAAATTTTAGATTCTGACACAGAGCTATGCGGCGTGTCAGCAGCGCGGAACGCGCACTGGCGCCTACCAACCTAACGGGATACTTCACGCATTGCGCAATGCGTGAAGTATCCTAGTTAGGTTTGTAGGCGCCCATGTGCGTGTTACGCTGGTTGCCCGCCGCGCCAAGGAGTGCTACGGCGCTTCAAGCAGCTATTTCGCGACAGAGGTGTTGTACAGTATCATTCGACATTTGAGTGTGCTATAGGAGCAATGCACAGGGTTTTCAGACTGCCTGCACCAGGCTTTTTTCTCGGTCGTTTCAGGTCGTATGAAGTCAGGGTTGAATGGGCCATTGACCATAAGAAATCCGAATTTCGAGTCAACTGCAATAGAATTGAAAAGTACAGTATTTCACTCAAGATTAACCCCTAAAAATTCAAAATTGGACGGGACCCCTGACTCTTAGGATCGTGGTCCCCCCTTTACCATGTTCGTTTGAATTCAATCATAAATTGGACGTATTTCTGCCAAACGGAACTATGTGCATTAAGACGTGAGCCCTGAGACTTATCAGAATATATGCATAACAGGGCTCACGTCATAATGCACGTAGTTCCGTTTGGTAGAAATACGTCCAATTGTTGGTGCCACACGCTAGGAACCTCCAAAAAATCCGCCCGAAAACCGATCCCCGATCGACCCGGACCCTCGAAGCTTTGGCGAGGCGGAAAGTTATCAGTCTGAGGAGAGTCTCGACTCCGGGCGAGATAATACGGTACTCGACTGCACGCGAACGCGCTCTCGAGCGGGGAGGTACTCGATGGCTGGCGGGTCTCATAACCGCGGTTGGGTCGTGCGAGGGAGCTAAAAATACGGAATGAGATCGATTGGATATTGATTCACGGTGGCATGCTCCTCTCGGGTGACTGCTGAGTCGGGCCCGGGAGCTGAGGATGAGTGTAGAGTGTCTCATCCAGTCCTCGCCGAGATAAAGCGAGCGCCGTTTCCAAGTGTGCTTGTCGCCGCTTCCTCGAGGTTCATGCTCCGGGCGGCGAACGGGAACGTGATTCCCCGAGACCGCACGTTCTGGAACCGGCTCCGTTAAATCATCCTCCGCCGTCGACGCTCGACGTCGCAGCGAGTTTAATTGCATAACGTGCAGTTAAGATGATCCCCGGGCGTAGACCTTATTATCCGCTGTATGTGAGGGTGTCGCGGGTGTAGATAATACTAGAAGGATGCGCCCTGTGGTGCCCACGCGGCCCCGGCGGAGTGAAGGTTTTCTGGGTGAAAAGTGAGGGTCTTTTGAGTGAAAAGTGGGGGTCTTTTGAGTAAAAAGTGGGGGTCTTTAAGGCGAGTGGAAACCAGCTCAGAAACACATATCATGGGGTAATTTGCACTGAAAAAAAAACTCTAGCCGTGGGAGCCGCAGTTACGGGCTATATAGACATATCGTCCGTTCCGGGCTCAAAGGCCGAAAATTCCGGCTGCTGGAGGCGTAGCTTCGATTGCTCCGGGTTCAGAGGCCGAAGCTACGACTTCAGCAGCCGGAATTTTCGGCCTTTGAGCCCGGAACGGACAGTATGTCTATATAGCCCGTAATTGCGGCTCCCTCGGCCGCAGTTTTTTTTTCAGTGTGGGGGAAAAGAAAAAAGTCCCTTTTGATGGAAATATGTGCGAGTCGCAACACTGAACAGCATGGGGAAATTTTGAAATCGGAAATTTGAAAAAGAAGTATTAGAAAGTAGAAAGTATTAGACAAGTATTAGAAATTAGAAAGTATTGGAAAAGGGGTTAAAAAACACTCACCATTGTACCTTGGTGCCTTAGTATTGTATAAAAATATCACAGCTCTAGATGGCTGGTCGTCAATTGATAAAACCTGATCGGGATTTTTTCCTGGCTTGGAAATGGTGACCTAAGACCTATGCTCATGAGGTCAGTCAACCTCTAACGACCCGCTTCGCGAGCTCTGGTAATCCGAATGGAGCGGGGTCATTTAGAGGAATAATATGGAAACAGAGCAAGGGAACGGGCGCGCGTTGATGACGGCGCAGAGGTGCAACTATTCGTGCTTGATGGATGTCCGTGTTGCATCTGCATAATTGAAGGCGCGGTGGCGCGAGACGTGGACTCGAAACGCTCTTTGCTGCCAATGAGGTGTCACTCAGATTCGGGAGAAAAGTTAATGAACGAGGCCTGATTACGTTTCGCCTATTTTCGGCTGTGTCCATCCTTAATTGTTTCCTTTTTTTCCAATTTGATGGCTAATTCTTCTTTTAGGATGTAATTGTAAGCTCTTATCTATAGCTCGTACACGCCTGAAGCGTAACTCCCCCAGAAGCAGAGATGGCCGGGTCAATTTAACTCGGGTTTGGATATCTGGGGATATTTGTCGAGAAGAAAAAGAAAAATTCCCGAACACTCGATTTTTTTCAATTTGATGCCCAATTCTTTTTTACGGTATATTTGTAGACCTAAATCTGAAGCTCGTAAACACTAGCCGCATACAACCCGTGGCTTCCCTGTTTTTAGCAAGCCTCGGGTCAATTCGACCTAACGTGGGCATCTAACGATTAAATTTACTTCAGTTGCACCGGTTACATTCCGCTTCAAAACTAGTTTCGCCTGGGTGTCACCAGTGCAACGCAACGTGATTAACATTTTACGAGAATAAAACTCGCATAAGCTCAACGTGCTTAATCGACAGACGATGGAAAGACCAAGAATAGAGTACTTGATTCAGCGCAAGTGAGCGGAATCCTCCAGGAACCCCAGAGTAAGAGCTTCTAAACACTTGTAAAAGCACTTGCTCTATTTTTTTAATAATTTTGCGCTGATTTGATCTTGATCAGTCTCAACAGCTCCGAGTTCATCTCGCTGCAGACCACTCGAAAAGTGCTAAATCCTTTTTTTCCGATGGCTCCTCGCCGCGGTCCGCGTGATGAAGGCATCCACTGGCATGGCGTACTTTGCGATATATCGATCGATCTGCCATTTAACTTATGGAAAAGGATCGATAAACAAGGTGCTCGCAACAAACATCTTAATCATCAATTTTTTACCGTAACTTTAAATGGGGGAAATATCGAAAATCGATCATTCACGCCTCGCCACTGAAGGCATCGTAATTTTGCAAATACTTTAGTTGAACCGGTGAGCCCTTGAGTCCATTCGAGTGCGAACATTACGAGACCCATCAGATAATAGACTTGCGAGGTTTTATCATTGAAAGATTCAGATATTTTCAGTGGAATAATTTCACGAGTGTTTTTGATAGGCAGACGGATTAGCGGCGGGTTTCATCCTTCAGATGCAGAATACGAGAGTCCAGATGGGTTCTTTTCTTTCTTGTAGGTGCCTCTTGTTTACCTGTAATTTTTGACTTGATCGTGGACGCTAAAACAATTCGTATGAAAAACCTTGATTTAACTCAATGGTTGGAAAACTACAGCTCATAAGTGCATACAAATTGTTAAAATTGAGGCTTATTGTTAGGAGCCATGAGAAACACAGTTACGGAAGATTCCAGTCTCTTGCATTTCTGCGGGGATTGAGACGGGTATATTGATGGCCGAGGTGCAAAACAGCGTATCTCCATTTTGGTGTTTCAAAATTTCTACACCTATTTTATTTTTTTAAAGAGAAACAAGCCAAATTTTCAGCATGAAATTTCTACGCAATATTCTACCAACAGAGAGGAAAAATCAAGGAGGTTTTCAAGAAATGATGTCTACTTTTCGAAAGGAAATATGAATATGACACTAAGTCTGCAACGTCGCAAACAGAAATACGTGGTTTCGCACCATAACCATTGATATGTTCACGGCAGTGATGTTTTCAGCATATCGATGGCAATTGATTGTTCTTCTGTCAGCCCAAAAATTTCAATTTTCAGAAATGATGAGAATAAAATTCTTACCAACCTTGTGCAAGGTACTGAATTGTACTTTGTGATTTGTCACTGATGCAACTTGTATTTCGTCAACGAGCAAAAACCTAACTTCATCGTTGTCAACTCGTTCTTTAGGATAAAAAGTGTCAAAAACTCAAATTTCTACTTTTCGATCATTTGGAAAAGGGAAACATCACCAAAATTTACCTCATTAACTAAGATCCCTGTGTTTGCTTACAGTCTGAAAATAGCGTCCGCTCTTCATTTTTCTTAAAACAATGCGTTTTGCACCTTAATGGACACTGCCAACCTTCAAGATCGCATCAGTTTGCTACGAAAGATAATATGTAAAAGTATGGGATGAATAATTTAGAAAAAAACGAATGGCTTTTAACTTTGGTTCAAGGAGAGCTGCACTGAAAAAAAAAAATCTCGGTGTATTTATTAAGAAAAGGGTAAAATTACCAAGAATTCAGGGCTCCATTTGATCCCAGTTTTTTCTTGGTAAAATTACCATTTATGGAATTGGTAATTATACCGAGAAATCTCGGTAAAATAATGGAACTTTCTCGGTAATTTTACTGGACCTTGGTAAAAACGATACTTTTTATCGACTGTGGTAGAACTACCGAGATAAAATGGCAAAGTTACCGGGAATTGATTACCGATAAAAGTGGTATTCTTACCTGAAAAAAACAGTAAAAATACCGATTTTTAGGTAAGCTTACCAGTCTGCCTTAGTAAAAGTACCAATAATTGGTAAAAAAAAGTGAGATGGTGAAGGTATCAACGGACCTTGGTGAAAACGCCGAGAATTTTTGTTCAGTGTGGTGTAACATTTTACATGGCGACCTGCAGACGTTGCATAAAACTATGAGGAATCTCGACTGGAAATATTTCTCTTATCATAGTCTAGACCAGTTATAATGGAGTGCAATACTTAATCCGTAGAGAAGGATTCACATCTATAAATATAAACCGCGGTAAAAGTACCCGGTGGATTACATCTGATTCAAAAATAAAATAAATCTTCAAGTGGCAGCGTGAGAACTCTCATCTCCGATGAATTGACAATGAGTATGCAGCGACAGGGAGCATGATTTTCAACGAGAAATATTTCCACTAATTCATTTCAATGGTCTTTGATAAGATAGATTTAGTATTTAATATAATTATTTCATCGGATTTCCCTCAGTAGTTTCCAACTCAGCTTTGAGTAACCATCAATTTTCAGTCGCGTTGAGAGTGCGCCCATTGTGACTGTGCTAGTGCTCTAATTGGATTACACGAGCCTTTTCAACATGTGTGCGTTCAAATACATCGTATTTTTTACTACCCTCCAGTTCCTTTTGTCTACGACAGTGGGAGCGCCCAGCCATATTTCTTTGAAGTTTGATACAATGGACTTCAAAGTCATGCAGGTAATTTGTCTATTCTTATGCTACTTTCATCAAAACTATTTTCCGAGCTTCATTTCTCCGCAAATATAAATTATTATTCATCGTTAAGGTAGAGAAATTTTAGAAATATTCCAAAATGAATTCAGTAAGTCTTCAGGGTAACTTTATTCCTAATTTGATGTGTATAAGATTTTAAGACTGAGAAAAGATTGGTGCGAATAGAAAATCCGGTACAAGCATATTATATTAGTGGCATTTTTGGACCATTTTTTTTGAAAATTTTGTGGTCACTGAATAATCAAAACGTGGTTATTGATGCTACAGTGTAGAGCAAAGCTCTACAAATATCTTGGGACGAAAAACGCCTAAGTATGTCAAACCCATCCTGAATTTGGGCAGTCTAATGTTTGTAGTTAAAAACACGTAGTTTTGAGAGAAAATTACTAAAAATTCTTACTTGTAATGCTGAGGGTACTTAATTGCCAGATATTAATGCAACTTTATGCCCTCGATCAGCGCAAAAATGAAATGCACCACATTTTTCAATAAGGAACTACTATTTCCGGCTCATTTTCGAAACAACATAGTATGTGCTCTCAGTTTTCCTAAGTTGATAGTTGCATTAAAGGCTGCCTTATGAATAGTAGTTCCTGATTGCAAAATGTATTTCAAATGAACTATTGAACAATTAACAACTGTCAAATTACAAATAAATAATTTACTAATTGATTTTCTTGGTTACTTCCAGAAATTGAATGTATCAAATCTGGGCCCGACTCTAACATCTTTCAAATCATTTAAAAACACGTATAATCGTCAATATAAGAATTTCGATGAATACCTCGAGAGATTCAACATATTCAGAAAGAACCTGGACACAATCGAGGAACTGAAGAGAAAAGAAAAGGGGACAGCCAAATATGGGATCACGCAGTATGCCGATTTGACCCGTAAGTTTCTATCTCGCAACTCGTGTTTAATTTATGAGATAAAGTTTCTAAGAACTCTCGTAAAATCAAGATAGTAGCATCCAACCAAGCGATATTCAAAGTGTTACAACATGAATATTTCTTACGGAAGGGAAAAATTCTTTTCCCTGAAACTATTTGCTCCAAAAGTGAGATTTGGATGTTTCATCCGGAAGTAATTACTTGAACGAATTACGCTAGCTAATTTCGAAAACCACGTATCTCATCAGCAGTCTTTTAAAATTTCAACATTTTCTTTATTTCTTCCGAGGAAAAACTTACCTTCCTATGACTTGAATTTTTGTTTTACTTCTTTTACTATTCCGTGGCTATTCTTTAAAAAACCTCAGTTACATTTTAGTTCTTGTATATTTTGAAAAATGAGATATGTTGTGAGTAAGCTACGGCACTTTGGAGTTTAGTCCGTTGCTTACCTTTAGCCATCGATTAGTATTACTAAAAGACTGACAACTAATGTCAACGCAAGTTGCTTAATACAGTCTATAGTTAATTCTTTCAGTGTAAGTACATATGCTCTCCTTCAAGAGAGCCTCTAAAGAGCTTCTGAAGTCTTTCCTCTATATGAGATCAGTTTAAAAAATTTTACTCTAGAATTTAGTATTTGCGACATTAATCATGAAGCGTTAAGCCAATTTAAATTTCATTAGCCATCAATTTGATTTTACCTTTTATCTTTTTAGCCGAAGAATTCGATCAGCGGTACAACGGTCTGAGAATGTCTCACGAGGAGAAGCTGAAAGAAGAAGAGAATCGAGCAGACGATATTGACATCAAAAATCCAGCGTACTACGACTGGAGACGTCATGGAGCTGTGACACCTGTGAAACAACAGGTTAGTTTCTTAGAATTTACTTAAATGATCTAAAGTATTATGCGTTTTTTTAACGTTGAACTATCCATTGAACAATTTACAAAAGAAGGTTGCACCTCCGATTCTCCCTCATAATTTTTTATTTTATTTCACATTGGCCTCTCTAGAGTGAGGCAATGCTCTGCGGTAACAATTTAACCATTCTTATAAAAATTAGGAGCTGGACACGTTCATTTTGATCAGTGATTTGATTGAAACTGCATCTACGGACAATTGAATTGAATTGAATTGAATTTATTGAGCTGGACACAATAGATACGCTGTCACATTGTGATATTTGAGGACTCAAGCTTTGATCATCAAGGTAGACGCATATTTTCTTAATCAATTTTGAATTCCAATCATTATTATCTCTTGGAAAAGTAGTTCTGTACAACAAATTAGCTTTTTTCAAATAATTTGAATTATCTTGAAGTTTGTTTTTAAAGGAAGCCTCCGCAGTTTTCAATAAAATAAAAATTAATTAGAACATTTTTTGTTGATGTTGCAGGGGTCTTGTTTTTCTTGTTGGGCATTTTCAACTACGGGGAACATTGAAGGTTTATTAGCTCGAAAAACTGGCAATTTGGTCACGCTATCTGAACAAGGTAAATTTATATTCCTTATTGTAAGAGTAATGAGTGATGAATGAGTTTTTACATCTGTAGGAATCATATAGATAGGTAGCAGAGGGTATTCTTTCCCGAAATCTCAGAATCTAATTATCTTACTTATTTTTACACAAAAAATTCTTATGAAATAATGTCTCCTTGCTGAAGGTAATTTTTCCGTGGATGATCACGCGAATGGAACCATGCAAAAAGAGGTCTGTTCAAATTTTGGGAAATGGCGTGTAAGCACGCATTCAAACTATGGAGTAGATTTTTGAAACGTTGGTATGACGTTAAAGCGCACTGTCGTGCTAAGGAAAAACGCCGTAAGGACATTCAAATGTTGCCGAATTTATTCTCAGCAAATACCAATTTGCAAGGATAGTAACGAATCTTTTTTATTGAAATTTGCAGATACTTTAAATTAAATTAGGAACAAAATTTCATAAAAATTTGAAGGATTAATACTCCCATATTAGTCCAAAAAATTGTAATTTTTCGAAAGAAGTTTGGCATCATCTGAAGGCTCATACGGCGTTCTTCCTTAGCATGGCAATCTAGCACGTTTATTCATCTGCGAATCATATTTTTCATGTGCTAAAAATTACTGAAGGAAAAACCAGGACAAAATATAATCATACTCATTTTCTTGTTCTCACAGAACTTGTAGACTGCGATAGCAAGAACCACGGTTGTATGGGTGGCTACATGACGGACGCGGTTCGGGAGTTGGCTGACAATCTGGGCGGATTGGTGGCCGCTGACGACTACCCGTACTTGGAGGACGACAGCATTTGCATCCTCAACAGGAGCCAAATCATCGCCGAGGTCAAGGATGTGATGGTGTTCAGTAAGAAGGAGGAGAATATCGCCAAGTGGATGTACAAACTCGGGCCCTTGTCAGCTGGGATCAATGCGAGACCTTTACAGTGGTACCTCGGCGGGATCATGCACCCGAGTAAAGAGGACTGCTCGCCTTCGAAGCTGAATCATGGCGTCCTTATCGTCGGATACGGTATTCAAAGTAAGTATTCAGCGCTTCAAATTAAACCTGAACATGTGAAGAGACAAACTATGCTCAATATTCGGGAAAATGATTTCGGAGTAATTGTGTTCTTCAGTATTATGAGGTACAGTGAGGTACACCTTCAGAGGTATGAAAGTACAGGGTGTTTAACAAATAGAAATAAATAACAGCACTAACAAAAAAAAGTCTGTAAAGTAAATTGACAATAAGAATTTCATTCTTAACGAGATAATTATGTATTCTATTCTGTTTCAATTACTGCATTTTACATAGATTCTCAAAATTTATCGACAAAGTTTTGCAATGAATTATTTTCAATCAAACATATTGAAGCGCAATTGATTCAACGATTCAATTAATTCAGTTTTATTTCATCGGATTAAATCACACACCTGTCTTCCCATTCTAATTTCTTTACTTTTCTTGTTTCCAGAGGTACCAGAAGGCTCGATCCCATATTGGACGATCAAGAACAGTTGGGGCACAGAGTGGGGAGAAAAGGTAAATTTTCATTGCTTTCAATTTTTATTTGACTAATTTTACATTAATTTCAAAAATAAATATGACGGAACCACAAGGTCAATTTCAAATTTGTGGAATTTTCACTCGATCTCTGAAAATACTGCTAATCGAGATAGAACTAAGTAGTGAAATTGGAAAGAAATTTGAGCGATGATAGAAACTTAATAAAAAATTTAAAACTTGTGCGAGAGTAATGACCCGAAGATTCGCCTTCATATCTCATGGTAGGCCAAAAATAATACACATGTCACGTTCAATATTGATGACGGTAACATTGCCTTTCGGACGTTTGCCTCTGCAGTAATAATAAATATAAATGTTTTATTTTTCTAACTTAGTTTGATCAGTAATGCATATCGCCGCCTCTCTGACGTAAGGGCTAATCTCTATTTCCGCCTGAGTCTTGTTCTTCGTAAGATTACATGCTTTACGGGACTCATGTGAAAAATGTTGCTGATCGGTGGAATGCAAAGATCAATTATTTTGTTTTTTTTAGATGAAAAAACATAACTTAATTACAAGGTTGCAAAATCAATCAACTAATTCAATGTTATACGAGAATATGATTGTCTGTTACCGTTCAAAAGTTTGCTAATTTATGCAAGAGATCAGAATAAAAATCAGTGCTTGCAGTCAGAAATTCCCAACAGTTTCCTGGTAAAATTAGGATTTACGAGGGGAAATGTTGCAACGTTGAAATGTAGTTACGTTCTTTTGTCTGAGAAACGTAAAATACACGATCCCATGACTAGCATAACTTACTTACCTACTCTAATAATTATTTTCAATTTTTTGTGCAGGGATACTTTAAAGTATATCGCGGCGATGGTACTTGTGGAATCAACGAGGTTGTGAGCTCGGCAGTCATGAAAGCAGATGATGATGACGATTCCGAGGAGACCGAGGAAAACGACGATAATTAATTAATTAATTAAATTTAGATGCCAAGCACCTTAAAAAAAGACTGAAGATAGCATTTAAAGATTATCATGAGACTGAATGAATGATTTAAAGTTGCATTACATTAATGCGAATTTGTTATTACTTTGATGTGTCATCATATCGTGTGTGCTTTTTACTATACATTCAATTACTTAATTTATTTATAAATTTATTTTATTTTTTGCTGATAATCACGGCCTTTTTTCAATGCTTAAATTTTAGTATTGCAATGTTCCCCAAACGCAGAAATTCATATTTTTTGTATCTATTTATTTATTGTTTCACGTAAACTTATTGTGATGTATGTTTTCATTTTACGCTGCATGTATTTGACATGTTTGAGACTGTATTTGTTTCAAGTCACTGAAAAGCAGATGTATTTTTTTGTGAATTGAAAATGTTCAGAAATGATTATATATGAAGGGTGATGGATGTAAATTGTGCCCAAGTATTATTATTTAGTAAGTGATAAGTCATATTTATTATTATCGAATTTTGTAATTTTTATGGAGTTGAGAAAATGCATCCTCAATCCAAACTTGTTGTGCATAAGTGTTGTTAATCAGTATGCCTCGCAATAGCTTATATATGTGATGTCTTATTTATGAACTTTTTATACCACTGTTTTTATAAAAAAATGGCGTGAGTTTTATTAAGCTGTGTAAATACGAGTGTTAATTTAAATAAAATATCACGGATAAATTAAACAATGTTTTTCATTGATAGCGAAACCTACCCTGAGGAAGTGCGTTAAGAGCGTTTGAGTATTTACGTGGATGACTAGAGTTCACTTCAAAATTTTATGCAATTCATGATGAAAGGAGAATGATGAAGTCAAAACTTTTAAAATATGATACGCATCAAATAGCAAGTGAATTAAGATAACGGGAGTTATTCTTGAAGAAATGTGGAGTCGGAAGGAGTCTAGTATTTTCACAACAATTGAACATATTAAATGTCAAATGAGAATAGCAGGGAAAAGGTTAAAGCTGAGCTTTCGCAAAAGAAGGATAACTCAAAAGGACACCCCCCTCCCGGCTCACCCAAAAGAAAGGAGGAAGAAAAAGAGGGAAAAAGGAAGAGGGAAGGAACGGAGGAAAGAAGGAGGAGGGACGCTAAGATTTAGTAATTACACTGGTCAACACGAGTAAATTTTCCTCCAATATGCTAAAACAGAAGAATTTTTGAGCCGATCCCGAAAATGACCTCCACTTTACTGGGTCAGATTGAATTTCCTCGGAAAATCGGAATTTGTTCGTAAAAATCTAGCTTTTCCAGAGAAAAATCAACTTCCTGGAAAATTCGTGCACGACGGGGAAATCTCAAGGTAATTTGATTATATGAATTAAATCCACAAAAATAAAGATTTGTTGATTAGTGTTATTCAAGACGAACTTGACTCATACTGCATGTTGAATGCTTTAAAATTTCAACCATTTTCTGGCGGGGAGCCCCCCGGACCCCCCATACGCCCCCTCGTTCGAAGTGTTCTGGATCCGGCAATGCTTATCAACTGGTATTAAACCCTCCCTTGCCCAAGCCAGGCTTTGCGAAGAACGTGCGATTTGTCGTCGGCTCGCAGCGATACATCCGTCCATTGTGCTGACAGTTTTAGACCCGCAGCAGATTAATCTGTGTGTTTGTTTAACTGCGTGCAGAGCAGAGAGTTGGTGAATGTATGGCTTCGTGGGACCGAGTGGCCAATTTATTATTGAGGATCGGGTTCGTATTAGTGTCCGTCACCGAGGGAAGAAACGACGGCGACCATGCTCTTTCCGCACACAAGACTCGTGTCGTGGAAAATGAAACCTTTGCAAATCGAGCCCGGGCGTGAAAGAGGGAAATCATTAGAGCTCTGGTGATTTCACGTCAAACAGGTCAGTTTTGCGCGGTCACAGAACGGGTTCAAACGCGCCGTTCGTGGAATCCTCACAAAATTAAGGAAGAAAACCATCGTAACAAAGTTCACCCATGATGCGAGTTCAGCGCGTTGGGCGTTGAAAGCATAAACCACACCGTGCAGCAGGCTATCAGTTTTCCCGCGGCGAGGAAAAATATGTCGTAAGACTAGTCAGATATTGCCAAAATTACTCCCATAAAATGTTCATATTTGAGGAAAGTTATTGATAATTGGACGTATTTCTATCAAGCGGAACTAAGTGCATTAAGACATGAGCCCTGAGACCCATGAGAATGCACACATAACAGGGCTCACGTCATAATGTTCCACATAATGTTGCCCTCTCAGTACCGTTTGATAGAAGTACGTCCAATTTTCCTCGAAACAACTAGAGAAAATAGAAATGTTGACGGTAAAATGCTCTGCTTTAAAGTAAAATTTTCAAAAGTATTACAAAAAAATTCGTACGTAATTGACAGACATTTGTCAACATCTGCATATTCAAACGATGTTTTTCCTCAGCACAGCTAAATCCTAGGTCTGCACATAGTTATATTGATATTCTGAGAATACAACTATTGCGGCTCCTAAGTAGCCACTATTGCCTACCCTATCAATTGAAGGCATTTTAAATATCGCTCTTTCCTGAGATATGTGATAAACTGCAATAAAGAAGATCGTGCTGCTGAAAAAATTTTGAAAAAATCTCGTAGAATTTTCCGGAAATGAGGAAGTAACTTGCTGTAAAGACCAAAAATTTTGCGAAAAAGTTGAAGGTTCAACTGATGGCTTCTTCCCGCCAAAATTAAATTACTATTTTCAGGTGTTTTGTAGCCTCGCTAAACTATTTCAAAAGCTTAATCACATTTTAAGATTTTGAATTTGCATTTTGAAACTATACAAAATTTAATGAAATTGTGTTTTGAATTTTTTTGTCTTCGCTTTTATTTCAAGTTACTTCCTCGTTCTCAAAAAATTTTACTAAATTTTTTGAAACTCTCTCAGCCAACCGATGTTTCACTTTCTTGTCAAAAGAGGAAGTATTGTCATCCTCAAAAAAAAGAAAAAAAGAAAGTTGAAATTTCATAATTTTTTAGTTTCATTCTTCAAATTATGACTTTGCATCGCTGCGTGTAAAGTATTTTGAAAATAGATCATAAAGAATTTTATTAAATCATATTTTCAAATGTAAAAAAAAGCAATTGATATTTGGATTGCATTTTGCAAAAATGAACCAGGAGCATGCAAAGCATGCAGCAGCATTGCAAGGAGCATTGCAATGTTGCTAAGATTGTGCAACTTCATCCATTGCAATACAACTATTGAAATCCTGAAAAAAATATGAAATTTACAGAGTAATTTTTGTCTTAAATTTACAGTTTTTAGCGAGTAAAATAGAAACTGTTTATAGATAGTCAGGTTTTTCTTCTAGGACAAAAGAAGTTGCACAATCTTAGCAGCATTGCAATGCTCCTGGTTCCTTTTTGCGAAATACAATTCATTTCATCTTATGAAATCAGAAATGCAGAATCTTCCGAGCTTCCACATTTACACCCATATTTTTCTCATCGGTTTTTCACATAATTTCCCACCAATCTTAAAAAAATGACCTTTTTTCTATTTTCTGTTGACTTTCGGCTGATGACCCTTCAAAATGTCTCCACCGTCCACATTTTTCTGGGCTTTTCCACATTTTCACGCGTCCAAGCGGGCGCATCATCGGGCAATCTCTGCACAACGACATAAAATTTCAAGCAACTGCAATTTTAATTTTCCTTGTGCAAAATTGCATGCAATTTTGCATCTCTGCTCACTCGGCGGGACGGCCCTTTGAAGGAGCATCCAATTTCCTCCTCGACCGGTTGCTTTTAGCACCGGTGATGGGACAGCTCGCAAAAAACTTCATAAAATTGTATTTCAAGATTTCATGAAAGTTTATTTTGATTTTTCATCTCATAAAATATCAGGAAACTTCATTTCGAAATATCTTTGGGCAAAATTGCATGCAATTTTGCATCTCTGCTCACGCGGCAGGACGGCCCTTTGAAGGGGCATCCAATTTCCTCCTCGACCGGTTACACTTAGCCCCGGTGGTGGGACCGCTCGGATGCTGTAAACCCGAGCCGGGAAGATTTCAGCGTTTCAGCAGCTGCCAGGCGAAAAGCGCGGCGCCACGTGACGCTACCGTGCGCGCGCATCCCCCCCATCCACCCTTTCCCCCGCTCCCGCCCACGACTCCTCGCTTTCCCGATCCCGCGCTCCACTCGTGGAAGTCGTGTCCGCGGAAGCTGCGGCCAGGAAGGAGTGCGCGTTCCGTCGTCTTCGACTTCGTCTTCGGGAGTGAGGTTAGGTTCGTCCGTTCTTCTCGCGTGTGTTTTCGTTCGCTGTCAAGCTGTCTTCGCACACGTACTCGGCGGCCGGGGCGGCCAGCCAGTCGACCGGACACCGGAAGCACCGGTCCCGATCGTCCTCGCGCTATGTCGACCAGGAGAAGCCCAAGAAGAAGAAACCCTCGGCCACCGTGTCCCTCGTGTCCATACCCAACACCATCCGGCTCTCCATGCTCAACAGTGGATTACTCTCTTTCGGTGAGTCCCTCAAAACCCTACCTGCGGACTGATTGTTCAAATCAATAGACATAGCGATATACAAAGATGACAAGGGAGTATGGAGCGAAATGAAAATGGTGGTTGAAATGATTGGTTGGTGGATTACTCTCTTTCGGTGGGTTCGTCAAAACCTTAGCTGCGGCAAATCGATAGACAAAGCTATAGACAAAGATGACGTAGGGAGTATGGAGCGATCCTATTGGTTGAATTGAGTGGTTGTTTAGACTAAGGGGGAAATGATGGACCATCTAAAGGGTCCCCCGTGTATTCTGCCGTGCTAAGGAAGAACGCCGTATGCACCCACAGTCATTGCCAAATTTCCTTGGATAAAACACAAATTTCCTGGTAAACTTATGAATATTTTCTTTTCAATTTTTCAGATACTTTCTCTCGCAATTTTACCTAAAGTTGCTGAAAATTTCAAAGAAAAATATTCATAACTTTCCTCAAAAGTGAACATTTTATCGGAGGAAATTTGGCAACTCTCGAATGTTCATACGGATTTCTTCCTTAGCACGGCAGTATATTGCCGGTAGTTAGTCTATTACTTATCCACTCTGACCATTGCAACCACCCGCTTCCACCAATAGGATCCCTCCTTACCCCTTTTGTCTTCTTCGAGTATCTCTATGTCTACCAGTTTCAACATTCGGCTCGCTGTGGGGTTTGGAGGACAAGACGCATAAGTGCAGTTTTTACTATTTCAAGAAATACGTGTTACGAGTTTCAAAATTACATGGAGCCTTATGGCAGACATGAAGTTTAAAGTTTTGATGCTTTAAAGTTGGACTCAAGTGGCGAATTTTTCATAGAATTACTTTGAAACTAGTTTCAGTGGAGGTCATGAATATCTAATTTTTTTCAAAAACTGTACTTATGCACCTTGTCCTCCAAGCCCATCATCTCAGTTTGCCTTCAGTTTTTGAGGTAGGCAAAATTCAGTGTTCAGAAGCCGCAAAACGATGGTGAAACTGCAGAAATTTTCTGGTTTACGGCGTTGTAGACTTCCTGTCTTGCTTTATTTTCTGTGTGAAAAAGTACCAAACTTCATTTCTTGAGAACTTCCGTGGTTTTTATGTTCTGTGTGATGAATATTCTAAGAAAATTTCTGCAGAAATGCGTGCCTCGGTTAACGGCATTGCAGACTTCCTGTCGGACATCATTTTCAATGTGGAAAAAAGTAATCTTTTTACATTCTCGGTGGTTTTTATCCTGTGTGTGATAAATATTCTACCAAAACTTCAAGCCATATTGTTGGTTAGGTCTCCTTTTAAGAAACTAAGTATGAGCGGAAATTTTGAAACACTCCAAAAGTGATACTCATTTTTGCAGATCAAATAAAGGTATTCGCATTTCTTCCAGATTTCCGTGTTCAGCAGTGGATTCAGTCACTCTCTTCCGAGGATTAATAAATTGGACTTCATTTTGCAATTTGGAACTATAAATTCTAGCCCAGTTTAAAAACAACGTATGTTTCAACGTATCCGTAACGGAGAGTTTGCTATCTACAATTAAAATTGAATTCAGTAAATTAACACTTATCCTCCGTTGAAAAATTAAAATCAAAGCACTATAGAATTGGTGATTGAAACCAAACTAATGCGACCTGCATGCCTGGAATTTGAAACCTAGTGGTCATGTTTCTCTAGCTATGCTGAAATCGTTTTAATCTCAAGAGAAACTCGGAGAATTTAAAAAATAAATATTTTCTGAAACGGACTAAAACTAACAGTGCGACTAATTGGACTAAACAAACTTCAGTTGTTAGACTAGCAGGGGGTTCAAATTGGCAGTCAAAGCGAATGATGATTTTGCGCTCACGTGTTAAATTTGAAAACTTTCGATACAACTACCGTTTTCATTACACCTATCATGTTTCTCCAGCTATGCTGAACTCCTTGTAATCTCAAGAGAAATTCGGAGAATTTAAAAAAATAATTTTACTCTGAAACGGACTGAAACTAATATTGCCCCTAATTTGACTAAATAAACCTCAGTTGTTCGAAGAGCAGGGAGTTCAAATCGGCGAACACAGCAGATGATGATTTTGTGCTCACATGTTAAGTTTGAAAACTTCCGATACATCTACCGTGTTTTGCGTGCATTTTGGAGGATATAAAGGTTGTGGTGGTGGATTGCACGCCCCGTCTAGTGGAGCCTTAATTTGGCGAGGAAGGCAGAATTAAGTGCTAGAGAGCCGCAAAGTGGTATCCACATTTTATCGGGCCTTACATGCTCGAGGCTTAACGGAGGATTACTCTCTTTCGGTGAATTCGTGAGACCTTTCATCCCGATTCCCCTGAATTTGTGGAGGAAGGCAACATTAAGTTCTCGGGAAACGCAATAGTGTTAACCGCGTTTTATCCGGCTTTCCGTGATCAACAGTGGATTACGCTCTTTGGCGAGTTCGAGGAACTTTTCCATCACTTCATTTCGCACTGCGGAGAATCAGATTTGCTGCACAATGGAAAATAAATCGTTTCCTTGCCAGTACCGCGTTACTCTGAGAGGAATCCTCGTCGCGTTTTTTAAGCGAATTTTTTTCTATTAGTGAACTATTAGTATTGATTTAGAAGATCTCCTTGCCGTGATGAAGTTTTTCAGTTGTGACACCCAGAATAAATGAATTACGAAATGATAATTTTCACTTCCACAACTGAACGTACTTATGCTAAAAGGTACAATGTTGCACGTTAACCCTATGCGTAAACCCTATTAAGTGCTGAATGAACTGAGTTCATGGTATTTTTGATCATTTCTTCCAATTAGTGAAAATTACAGAGAAATAGAATTAAAATTGAGGAAATTTACCGCCTTGTGACATCATCAGGGGACATTAAACCCGTGTATTTTAGAAAACAGTTCTTCTGCACATAGTTCTTTTTAGTATGAATACGTCCATACTGAAATATTGACTCGTGCACGTAATTGTTTCTTTGATGAAGTGAGAAGTATTTTTTCCTCGAAATTTCAATTTTGTGCAAATTGTTCCCATCGATACCTGGAAACATGCGTGTCCCAGGTTTTGACGTCACAAAATTTTCATCACACTTGATTGTTTTAATGGAAAAAATATCAAATTTTTTTGAAAACATCCCTAATTATTGCTCTTGGTGCGAAGATTTCCTATAAAAATTCCAGGAGATGCGCTTTGTTCTTTTTGATTTTGGTGTTTATTGTACGATTTTACTCGTATGTCTTTTTCTTTTTTTTACGGGAAACTAAAAAATCACAGAAAGAAATCACAAACTGAGATTTTTCTGTTTTTACCGCACACTGCTCAAAAGAAAGATTCTCAGTAAATTTTCAGAGAATAGACTAGGTAATTTCCTGTAAAAACTAGAATATGAGCGGAAATGGAGAATTCGCACCAAAAAGTTTATTGCTTCATCTGACAGTGCTAGATGAGCTGAGTTCAAGGTATTTTTGATCATTTACTTCCGTTAGTGAAAATTATAGAAAAATAGAATTAAAATTGAGGAAATTTACCGCCTTGTGACATCATCAGGTGGCATTTCCCATTTAAACCCGTGTATTTTAGAAGATTACTAAATTTTGTAACCTCTCCTCTAATACTAATTATTATCCATTTTAAAAATCAAGGATATTTTCCGGGTATACGGACTTAATGTCCACGTTTTTTTACGTCCACAGACTTTTCGTCCACAATTTTTACTTCCACAGTTCTAAAGCCCACACTATCATTAAGTCCATTACTTAAACGTCTACTAAGTTAAGTCCACAAATGTAAAGTCCACTAAAATCAAATTCAAGCGTCATATTTTAGTCCGTGTGTAAAATTAGATTGACAATATCGAAATGAGAAAATTAAGAGAGAATGAGGTGTTGTTATCGTAATTCATATTTTAAATGAAATGTTAATTTCTTCTTTTGATTCATCTTTTCAAATTGTTTTTGGTAAATACTTGGTTTAATTTCTATCCTTGAAATTTCCGATATAAAATATGCCTTAAATGTACATTCTTTTTTTTTGAAATTGATTGCTCCATTTTAAAAACATTTACGTTTTTAAAACGTGGTAAATATTTGTAAAATCTTTTAAAAGCAATGGCATCGATATGAATCTCAATGAGCCGTAGTTGTGATGAAAGAAACTATATAAAAATTAATAAAAGAGGAAAAAAACTAAGAAGCACGCAATTTTTTGTTTTTAACTTATTTGTACATCGACCTCCTTGAGTCAAATACGTCCAATTTTGAGCGTTTGGTTGCGCTTACACCACGCTGCAGCACAGTAAAAGCCCAAAACATAAAAGAATAAATTTGAATGCTTTGGAAATCATTAAATTTGACACGGAACCACTATTATATTCACAAAAAACACATTATATTTTCCAGTAGTACATATTTCTTTTTCATCAGTTTAAAAGGGAATAATCAATGCAGAGAGTGCAACAATTTCAAAATCATGAGTTGAAAAACGCTGACTCCGTGAGTTTAAATATTAGAGCCTAAGACAGAGCGGAGCGGCGTGTTAGCAGCGCAGAACGCGCACTGGCGCCTACAAACCTAACGGGATACTTCACGCACTGCGCAATGCGTGAAGTATCCCGTTAGGTTTGTAGGCGCCTATGCGCGTGTCACGCTGGTTGCCTGCCGCGCCGCAACGCTTTAAGCAACTATTTCGCGTCAGAAGTGTTGCACAGTATCCTACAAGATTGAAGGCGCACGAAATAACTAGTTAATGAGGACTTTTGTAAATGTTTAATTTGGCATTGGAGCGTTTCCTAGGCTCCCGCTTTGGTTTTCATCTTATCATATCCGTACAGTGTACACATGAACATATGTTTTAATCTGCTCTTAGAGTCTGTACTCTTAACTCTTCACCTCTCTTAATTTAAAAATCTAAATTTTCGTATATACTCACATTTTCAAAATTATCTGTAAAGACGTTAATAGCCTGAGACGCTGAATATCTTAAAATTATACTAACTAACTAACTCTTTCATGACTTGATTCATGAATGAAATGTTTTTAAGAATGAAGGTAGTAGTAGAATGCATTAATTTTTGAGGTGTTTCCTGTCATTTAAATGAGAAGAAAAAAATGTGGACATAACATATCCACAATTTGGACAATTTTGGACATATTCATGGTTGGACATTAAATCATGTGGACTTAATAAAGACTGGACTTAACGTTTAGTGGACATAAATAGCGGTGGACATTTATTTAATGGACGAAAGGTAGGTGGACATTAAGTCTTGGAAGCACTTTCCGGCTCAATGTACTTAGTAACATAAAATTCACTTCTCTTAAACATAAAATTCACCATATTTCAAACCCCTGAAAATTCTCCATTTGCAAAGTCAAAAAATTGGAGATACGCTCTTTTCTTAGTTTAGATGTTGACACACTGATTGAATCCCAAGCGGGGTTTTTCACAACCGAGATTTAATGAATAAAATCCAAGCTTATCCAACAAATAGGTTTCAAATTTAAAATGTATATAAGGCCTTCCGGCTATCTTCTGTCAAATGTAGTTCCACCATGTAAACACAATGATAAACACTCTTGTTTAAAACACCAAAAAAAAAAAAAAAGCTTATTCAACGGAGGGGAAACGCTGACCTGTAGGTACATTGATCGCACTCAGCGGTAGCGTTAATTGCAAAGAATGAATCGGGAGCCTAACTAACGGAGCCAGGATGAACACGGAAAGGGTGACCTTAGCTGTTGTCGCCCGTGTCCCGTAACCTTGGAAACAAGGGATGTCCCACACACAAATAATAGGGCACGGATGAAAGGATCATCACATCAAGGCATCACGCCCGCCTTTCAAAATTCCAGATCGCACTGGACCGTAGCTCTGGATGTTTGATTGCAGAAAAAAGCTACAGATTTCGGAGCCGTCACGCACGGGCTGTTCTGCCGTGCTAAGGCAAAGCGCCGTATGAGCCTTCAGGTGTTGCCTAATTTCCTCGGGAAAATCGCTAATTTTCAGGAAAAGTTTTGAATATTTTTCCGCCGATTTCTCAGATAATTTTGTTTGTAATCTGATCTAAAGTGTCTGAAAATTTCGAGGAAAAATATTCATAATTTTCCTCAAAAATACACATTTTATCCAAGGAAATTTGGCAACTCTCGAATGTTCATACGGCGCTCTTCCTTAGCACGGTAGTGTTGCAAAGCGCTATATTTCCGTCCGTGCTCGCGGACCCAGAATAGATCCTCTAGATCTTAGTTGCACTTTCTCATTCAAAACCTACAGAAATCAGAATCGAAGAAAAAGGGTTGGAGGTTGCGCACCAATAGCACTTTCGCCTTCAATTTTCGAAGTGGGCTATACTGCTTTGCCAAGAAAAAACGCCGCATGAACCCTCAGGCGTTGCCAAATTACCTTCGATAAAAAACGAATTTACTGGGAAAGGTTATGATAATCTGCTTCCTCCGATTTTTCAGACAATTCTGTTCATAATTTAATCTGAGACATCTGCAAATTTCAAGGAGAATATCCATAATATTTTTTCCAGAACACATATTTTATCTGGGTAAATTTGATAACTCCTGAATCTTCATACGACGTTCTTCCTCAACATGCCAGTATGGGAAACATCCCTCGTAGAGCAATTCGAGAGTCTTGACAGCGGGTAATAGATTATGTTCAAGTGATTGTGATTCGTTCCAGGAAGTAAACAAACATCGATGTATCGAACAAATTTTGCTACAATACGAGTTCTGCTTTCCACTCCTTGTAAAAAAAAGAGAGCTGAATCAGTGTAGAAGCATACTTCAGTACTTTATTGGTGAAACTAATAGAGGCCAGTTGAGACTAAATGCGAAATATTGCGTTCGATTAGTCAAATTGAACTGGATTTTACGCCAAGTCAATTTGGCTTTAATTTAGGGTTTTCGGAAGAGATTTTTCACTATCAGATTACTGAAGTATGCATATCTTCACTATTTCAACTCTTTTTCCTACACAGAGTAAAAAGCAAAACTCGTATTTTAGCACCATTTGTTCGATCTATCGGTGTCCATTTACTTCCTAGGAAAAATCATCTTAAACTTCACTTGAAAATTTGTATGATAGCGCTATTTTTCTTCTCAAATCTCCATGATTGGTAGCTTACTCATGTATGAGAGGGCTCAGTGTTTTCTTAGAGTAGATGCATGAAAAGCCTTATAACAACGAGGAATATAGCTGTTGGGTTGAGGAGTCGGACCGTATGTTAAATTTATACTCCCGAGGGCACTGTTTGTATAAATAGGTTATAGAGCTTTCTGAGAAAGCTGAGAAAGGAGTATTTTTATTGCATGGATTTTGGTTGGCGGGTAGCAATTTTATCTTCTTTCGTGTGTATAAATATTTGAAACTCAAATTCCTCACTGCATGCGCGTTTCTTAAATGTCTAGTGCAATCATTAAAATATTTTGCATGTATTTTTATACCTCGAAAGTTCACGACTACGGTTCTTACACCCTAAGCAATTTATCAGTGATGTCGATAAAAATCGACAGTTTAAATCTTACAGTTCGTACTTTGAAATCGTTAACATAAGTCGTGAAATCTTGAATTGGAATACATGGTCAGCGATCAGAAGCGGGTCCTACCATTTTGAGATTGTCCTCTATTATATACCCTCGTATCCATCATGTTCTTGATTTTATTTTTGTTGCATAGATGACGAGATGGGGTTCTTTAAACATTATCAGGATACACAGCAAAAATGGACCGTCGGACCTTAAACAGAAAGGAACCAAGCCACATCAGCTATTGCCAAATTTGATCGGGCAATTTAATTTTTTACATGAAAACGGTTGTGCAGATTTTTGTGCAAATTTTATTGTATTTTCTCCATAATACAAAGCAATTTCCTTAAAATTTTCAAAGGAATCTGCAAAGACGTTCTCTCGTAAAAAATGTAATTTCCCTGCTACATTTGGCAATAGCTGATGTGGCTTGGTTCCTTTCTGTTTAGCGCAGTCCAAATGGTAGTTGAAGATTTAAGAGGGACAAAAATCAAAAGCTGTGCCTTTTGCGAATATATTTTTTCTCAGAAAAGAACTCATGGAGGTATAAAACAATGGCACGGCGTACCTAGAGAACACCAAAAACGAATGTCTTAATGGATACTTGTACTCTCGCAGAGCAATAATTACAGACCGTTAGAACAAAACGTTCAAAAAGAATGTCCATCGCGTGCAATGACGAGAACGCTCAAATAAAAATTCGCAGTTGCACTTTGCGCAAACTGCAAATTCCTGCTTCCCGCTTTCTCCTGCACTTGTTGCCAAACTTGCCTCAAAGCAGGACTCTTCTGTCGTGCTAAGGAACGATGCCGTATGAACTTTCGAGAATTGCCAAATTTCCCTTGATAAAACGTGTATTTTTAACAACATTCATGCATATTTTTCCTTGCAATTTTCAGATATTTTAGATTTAATTGCGTACCAAATTGTCCGAAAATTTTGAAAAATACTATTGGCAATGTTCCTAGTAAATTCTGTTTTTGTCGGAGGAAACTTGGCAACGTCTGAAGGCTCATACGGCGTTCTTCCTTAGCACGGCAGTCTTGTTCTGAGAGAAGTTCCGTCGAACGGATTCTAGGAAAATTAAGGAAACTCCAGGGAGTTGATAATCGTCGCTCTCCAGTCTCCTGACATATCGTCGCTCCTCTCACGTAAGAGCGTAAATCTAATCCCACATGAGCCCTGGAAAGGATAAGATCATACGGAGAACAGGGCTTACGTGGAAATCAAGATACGTCCTTATGTTAGAGAAGCGACGATATGGACGTAACTACACTTAGCAATGAACCCTGCACTCTATATGACTCAACGTTTTTCCGCGCGCATCTCTAGGTGTATTTACGCTCTGATGTCCGCCAAGCACGTAATTTCCGTTTCCCAGACGAGAGGACGATACTACTAACTTCAAGTTCAGCATTGCGAAATGTTCCCTCGTAATTGCATTTTTATTGGGATACTGTTGAACATTTGGACCTATTTCTGTGAAACGGAACCAAGCGCCAATTCGAGTTCCTTTTGAGGAACAAAGAATGCCGGATAGCGCGTTCTGTCAAACGGAACTAAGCGCCATGGAAAAGCATTGCGAGTATAGGACGGAATGAGCTCGACGCCCGGTTCCGCCACCAATCCAAGCCCCCCACTACCTCCCTCTTCCTACGGCGCTTGGTTCCGTTTGACAGAGACAGAGGTACGTCCATTCCTAACTGGAATTTTTACTGATTTACTTTCATTATTACACAAAGATTTTGAGTCAATCTTGCGACCTTGGAATAGAGTAACATATAGTCGTTTAGGAAATGATTAAATGAAAAATTTAAAAAAAATATGCTCAAATATACCTCCATCTGTTTGAAACTCCTATCATTTTAGGCCCAGACAGCCAATGATGGATTGAAATGGCTGAGCCAATCAGAAATGGATCCCTGCGTGTCTGCACTGTCCCCATAACGGGGGAAAAGAAAATCTTGCATTCCGTGAACGTTTTTTGTCTCACTAATCGCCATGCATACTTTTACGTGTAATTTTGTGAGAAGCATGATGCTGAAAGGGTGGCGACAGGGGGTTTTGGATAAGATGAAGCCAACTTCCTGGTGACTCGTGGGAGGACCGAGTTTTGTGGCGGCTAGGCGTCGCAGAGCGCCAGTGAGCGCCTCGAGAGCGACTCTTCATGTATGTATGTATGATGGTGCCACTGGCTCTCTGGATTCAACTTTTAAGTTCCTAAAACTCTTGAAATTGAGACAGCAAAAGAGCCAAACCCTGATCTATGAAAGAGTGCTCTTTGCACATTTCGTTCAATCCGCCATGCATGAGATAGAATTCGCAGAAATACATAAGCAGCATCATGACAATGACTGTGGATTAAAAATTACTTTCTTGGCCCTTGGAGTCACCACTTGGAGTGGCAACCCCGCGAATGCATTTGGGCTTATCTCTGGATGGAGGCTTAGGGTGAATTTGAGTGGAGCGAAGTGGAAGAAGTAAACTCACTATTTATGCAAGGATACTCCTCCATTTTGCCGCAACTCTGAGAGCTTTTTCGAGCTTGGGACTTCATTTAAGAGTCAACAGAGCTTCATTTAACACCGGCCATCCCATGTGACTTGCAAAAATGTTTAAGGGCACAGAGAGCTCAATAAAATATCTCCATCACCTGCAAATTTCCATTTTCGATCATTTTTACCTCCATTCGAGACTGTCCATGGAGAAAATGTTTCGGAGGAATAATTTTTCGCTAGTTTTTTTCCAAAAAAAGAAAACAAACACCAAAAAAGGGAGAAAGAGAGAGATGAAAGCAAAAGGGACTGAGGACAGCAGCGGGGCGATTATTGAAATGTCATCGACTCTATGTCGCCGCTTACGACAAGACATAGCCCTATCTTAACCGTGCAATATATCGCAATTCGATGTCTTATCGGGCTGGTTTAAATTTGAATAATGGGCCCGCAGGAAGGATAGTACATTTGAGGAAAGAGTATACAAGGGTAATAATTTCTTTGTATCGATAATTTGAAAAACTGTAGGATAGTGAGCAAACTATAACTGGGTCAAATATTAAAATATTGTAGCCACTCACTAGTCAGAAATTTTCCATTAAAAACCGACGGCTTACACCGGCCATCATCTGGGACGCGACTCAACGTCCCAGATGTTGCGGCTCAGATGATGGTGGCCGAAACGCGTCGGTTTTCAATGAAAAATTTCTGACTAGTGAGTGGCTTTAATATTTTAGAATTTATTAATTTGGTTTTTGTCTTCTATTTTTCCCCCACATTTTCTCCATTCCGTCTCTCACCTTTCTTATATTCTCTCTTTTTATCTTTCCTCCCGCTTCCAGAAGTTGTCAGTTTATGATTAAGAGCCCAAAGAACAGTCTCACACCGAACAGCAAATCAGACAACAGCAATGGCATGGCAATACTCTCCACATATAGCCACTTAGGCTGAGCCAATCCAATATGTATCCCTAGACATCCATCCTCTCCTACAAAATTACCCAACGCGCGGAACCCGCCAGCTCGGAGGGCGAGTTCACTTCAGATACAACCACCGTAACAAAAGAAGCGACGGATTACACTTGCAGTCGCAACAGCGCCCCGCGATTCATTTTCACGTCCCGCTCGAAACCCGAGATGACTTACCACCGCCAGCGCCGCGGGGCCCCCGAGGNGGGGGGGGGGGGGGGGGGGGGGGGTAATGGAGAGAGTTGCCGCGGCTGATCGAAATTATATCCCTCCGAAACTGCGATGTAGGTCACTGAACACTCGGCGCTGCCGGCGGGATGCAGCCCGCGGGAGAGGTAAACAAATCACGTCCCATCGTTGCCTGAATGAGCTGAAAAATCAGTCATCCCCATTCAAACTCTTGTAAAATATTCAGATTTTATGATATAAGCCGGCAACGTTGTCACATTCCCCGGCCCGCAGCAATGTCATTCCGCGGGGAGACGCGTGGCCCGGCCACGGCGGCGGCGAGGAAGTGAAAAATGCAGCGCGAGGGGGAGGGGGGCGGAAAGGGGGAAAGTGGGTGGGCGGGCGCGGCGCGAGGATGACCGAACTCTCAAGGTCAGGCTCATGGGAACCCGGCCGAGATGGAACCGGGAACCGGGAAGGCGAGGGGGAAAAAATGGAAAGAGAAATTCGTCTGCCCATCTAAATTGAATTTTATTTCGGAGAGCGGCCTCACCCCGCGCCCCCCGCGCGTCTGAGTTGGGGGGCGGGGGCAAGGGTGTTGGCAGTGGGAGCGGGCCGCTTTAGTGAAAGCGCGCTTTGAGCCCGGCTCGAGCCGCATCGGGCTAAGGTTAGTTCGCAGATAAGAATGGTCTAGGTGAGATCTCTGTTGCCGAATAGCTGAAAGTGCAGTAAAGTGGAATGGGGAGGTTTATTCTGGGGGGTTATCAATGTATGTACTTGGCTAAGTAACCCAAACAGACAACCCAACAGACAAAATAGACATTGATCCCGCGATACTCAAGCCAGGAGGCTGATTGTTGAAATTGATAGACAAAGCTATAGACGAAGAAGACGAAGGGAGTATGGAGCAATCCTATCGGTTGAAATGGGCGGTTCTTATAGACTAAGGGGGTAAGTGATAGACTAACTATACGGTCTCTCGTGGGTTGCCGTTAATCAGTATTTTTACCTACCTCCTATGTCCATTGCAACCACCCGCTTCCTCCATTGGATCCATCCATATCCCTGTTGTTTCCTTTGTCTATAGCTTTGTCTATCAATTTCAGCAATCAGCTCGCAGGTCAAATTGACCCGAGACTTGCTAAAATCACGCGCTCCGAGGATCGTAATGGGCCGTTATATACAAGCCTTAAATTTAGGTCTAAATGCACATTGTTAAAAATGAATCAAACTTAAAACTGAAAAAAAAGAAAAAATGTCGAGTGTCATCACAGTCCAAAAATTGAGAGACGTATTTGGGCCTCGTTCTTTAACTTTTCTCCCAAATCTGAGAAACATTTCCTTGTCAGCATGGAGCGGAACATTATGAGTTCACGGCTCATGCCATCGCGCCTTCAATTTTGCAGATGCAACACTGACATTCGTCAAGCACGAATAGTTGTATCTCTGCGCCTTCATCAAGGATGCATGACTTGGAGGCATACGACATTCCATTTACATTTACCTACGTTCCTCTTTCAATGAATACGAGAAGATACCAGTATTGAGAACTAAACCCAAGGAGGGATAACTTGTTCCCACATTTTTATCCAACATTTCATTTTGTAATATTCACGATAAACTACCCGGTGTTCATTTGGCGTTCATCGGCAGTCACACCAAAGCATGATCTGACTATCAAGGATTTTTCTTTTAATATTAAGATCTATTAAGATCGTCAATGAACTTCCGAATTGCTATTGAAAGTAGTCTAATAATCTACCTTAAAGAGTTAGTTCCTTTCAATACGTATCGTCGGAAGACCCATAATGGTGCATTCAAATTTCAAGAAACTTGACAATGGCAGCTGCGATTCAGACCTGAGCGCAGGGCATAGAGCGTCGGGAACGACGGACCTTACCAGCTTGAATTTCGCGGCCAACTTTATGTATTAATAATTAGTGCGGACCTTGAGTCCATATATTTCCGATTTTCCCCAGTAATTGTGAGAATGCTCTCTTTGACCTAGGATTTATGAGCCTCGCAATCTAATGCATTATGCTGCTACGCAGCGGCCGCCGCGGCTGGCTTGGCGGATAATAGAGTCCACACCTCTACGATTCATGAGCGTAGACGAACTTGTTGGAGTTAGACGAAATGGGACTGAAGGTGAACTTATAAGAGGAATTCATGACTAAACCATAGCTTACAGATGTTAATTTTCCATACCCTGCACGGGAAAAAATTTAATTGTAACTTAAATGAAATATTAAAGAATAATTTACCTCATAAATCGGGGAAATCACGGCAGCTTTTAAAATGTCCCCATTCGTTTACCCGTGTAAAATAGGCAGTGAAAAACTTGTATAGTCGTTAATTGCGGTATGAATGTTTTTTATCCCACCGTTGGTGATGATAAAAAGTGTAATTGCACATTGTGCAAGCGTTTGAGCGTGACATCAGTGACAATCGTGATCTTCTGCCATCAAGTCGAGGCGATACTATTGAAGGCGCTGTGATCAACTATTGCACAGTATCAAACGAAAATGAAGGCGCAATGGTTTGTGTATAAATTGACAGGTATTTTTTATCGATGTATCGAGCCTACTGATTGTACGATATATGGCTCCTGTTGGATAAATTTTAGTGAAACTCGGCACCAGTTGACATTTTTTGACGGTAACTTGAAGTTCATATCAAATTTTCAGAATTCAAAAATCCAGGATGGTGATGCGATTGTGGCCATGAACGCTATATCGGCTCCTTCTAGATCGATTTTTGTGAAACTTCATTTCAGAGGAAATTGTTTGTCGTATCAGTTGAATTTCCGGTCAAATTTCCAAAATTTGATAATCCAATATGGTGGAAGTAGCCTGAAATTCTACTTTGGCACCTACGATATTATCCAACCTCGCAATCAAGCTGCGTATTCTTTTCCCGTTTTGTTTCAAAATCGATGTTTTCTCGGCTAGTTTAGACCACGATATCAGCGCGCTCTTCAACATTTGAAACTGCTTGTTTATGCATTCATGTATTTATATTTACATTCATTTTTTTCTCATTTGTTCGGAGGAATAATTGTAATCAATGTTCATAACTTCAAGGGCTTCACAATATCGGATCCGTTTTTGTTCCTTCGAAGGTCCCTAACTACTCTTCTTTTTACATTTTTAAAAGACGAACAAATCAACGTCCGGGATTTCTATTTTTAAGGAACTACCCCTAATTGGCGAGAAAAAATGTAAAAGAAGCTCAAGTTATATCGTTCAATTGACTTCCCTCTGAAAAGAATGTCTGCATTCCAAAACTTTGAAACGTCGTGAGTAGAATACGTGGTTTTGGAGCTAAGCCTCATATCGACGTTGAAACTCCCAAACTCTTTTATTTCGTTTGCGGTGTTTAAAAATTTTCGCTCCTATTTTATTTATTTATAAGAAAAACATATCAACATCACTCCCTGAAGTTTTCTCAGAATTTGCCTCGCACGGAGAAGACAAATAACGGAAGTTTTTCAGAATAGACGTTGAGTATCGCTCTCCATTTAAAAAAGTAAGTATGGTAGGACGTCAAGTATGATATGTAATGTCGCAAGCCAAGATACTTGTTTTGGTAATCTCACCATCGACATGAATTTAAGTGCAGTCGGCAAAATGCAGCACAATCTCAATCTCATATTTTCTCCGATCATCCGCGCCTTAAAAAATCCCGCTGGAGAAACATCCAGATCCCCTCCAGCTAAACGCTGTTGACATATCGTTGCCACTCTGACATAAGGGCGTATCTCGATTTCCACATGAGCCCCAGAAAGCACTGATTCATATGTAAAACAGAGCTCACGTGGAAATCACGATACGCCACCGGGGCGACGATATTAGATTCGAAGTGGACGAACACCTCAGGTGGGATTGTGACACTCTCATCTCGGCGGGACCCACGGGAGTCAGGGACAGGCAACGAACACTTTCTTCGGCGAGGTCTGGACCAGACGAACGTCGCTCGAACGACGACGTGGCGCGACGTTGCCGAACCGCACCCCGAAACCACCCCCCTCGCCAGAGTCCCCCCGCAATCCGGCAGCGCGGCTGTCACACTTTTTGGCGACGTAACAAACCGCGCCACGGAAAGGTTCATAGCACCTGCTCCCCCCCCCCCCCCCNGAGGCGTCTTCCGCCCCCGCGGTCCAGGTGCCTATTGACAGCGCCCCGAGCTGGCCGAGGAGCGCGTTGAGGTGGGACGGAAGTGCATGACGTAATGACCGAACTTTATCGATCCGCCCGGGTGTTTGTTTTTTGATTTCCACTTTTATGAACAAGTAAAAATAGCTTGTATTTTATTTTCGCCCCGGTGCTCGCGCGGCTCGCGGCTCGCGGCTCACCTATCCGCGTCTCCAGCCGCGACCCGGGCCGGCGCACAATGGAACGAGGCGATAGGAGAGGTCAAACAAACTTAGGAAACTTTAAAGGCTTATAACTCCGTTTAGACAAAATTTTGAGGTTCTGAAAGTGGTTCCATCGGTTTCCTCGGGAAATTTTCTTCCAGTGTCACCCCTTGAACTTTATAATGTGACGAAGTAAACATCAAAATTCTCAGTTTTTGTCGAAAATTTCTCGTTCGACCTCTCTAATTGATTTGGTCCATTGTGCGGCGGTTCCTCCATTGTCTCCTGGGTCCGGTGCCAAAATCACGCGCCAATGTCTGCTCCCGAGGAGAACGCCGCGCCGCGCTTTTCGATTCGTTGTTGCCATCCTCAGGAAGGGAGCACTGTAGGCTAAATAAAGGCTTTTCAACCTTTAAAACGTGGCATGGTTGGGTCTTTAAGACCTCTTTACCTGCCGGCCGATTTTTCAAAGTTTCAGGCAGCCAGGGGCTGGGTGTCGAAATTGATAGACACAGCTATATACAAGGAAGAAATAGGGAGCACGGAGCGATCCTAAGTATTGAACGAAATGGTTGGCTTCCATAGACAAAGGAAGAAAATTATGAAGTAACTATAGAATCTCTCGTGAGTTGCCATTAGATAGTCCATTATCAACTCTTTTAGTCCATTGCAACCACTCACTTCCGCTGATTAATTGGATCGCCCTCCATGTTCCTTTTGTCTTCTTTGTCCATAGCTTTGTCTATCGATTTCGCAATCGGCCCGCAGACAAGTAACTGAAATGCAATATGTTGCGTGGTTAAGTTAAGGGTGTCTCATGCCTTGCCGTGCCGACGTAGTTTCAATGATCATGATGATTCATGATCATGATGTAGTTAGGGAATTTTGGAGTAACGCGTTTGGAGGATTTAGCCTCGAGATAATAGTTTCCCATTTTAAAATGCAGTCCAATCATCCCGATGTGGTCTGTATAACCCTACGTTTTCCGGGAATCACATGTTAATGGATCTGCGACTTTTTATCAGCAAAGTGCTAATGAATCTCTTCAGATACAACTACAACAACGTCCAAGTACCTAAAATTGCATAGCTGCTGAGATGTAGGCGTACTGGAGCCTTCAGGTTCCGTCTAGTATTTCCGCGCGGAAGTTTTGTAACTCTGCAATTCAAAAAAATGGTTTTGAAGTTTAGTCATCAATTAATTTGAAACATAAGTATGAATTTAAGCACAAGTTGACGGCAGAAAAGCGAAAAAAATATATTAATCGCGGTGTTTCAAAATTCCCGCTCCTCGTTTATTTTATCGAAGAGAAACAAGCCAACTCGAGATTGATATTTATACAGAATATTCTGCTTTTACGTGGTTTCGCACTTTGGCCATCGAAGTGTGTATGCGAGTAGTGAAATCTCAATTTACTCCAGGCTTACGTTACCTGCCCAAATCCGTGATGAAGCTGGATTTGCGTTGTTCGGATTACAATCTCAAGTTTCATGAAACCTTGATTCTCTTTATCTCACCTGTGCATACTATCATCGAGAGCCAGATTGGTTCAATTTTCGGTCCAATTTTGCATTAAAATCCTAGCTTCGAGCACCGTAGAAACATAGCTATAGCACCAAATCTTGCATAGTGTGAGGGGTTTTTCTTTGCTTTTTGGTTGCCAAATACTCGTACACTGTTAAAAATCTCAGAGTGAAATTCGGAGTGCATGTCACACCGAAAAACTATTTTGCCCCCCAAAAAACTTGATTGATTCAAAATAAGAAGTGAAGTGAGGGCAATACACTGCTTGCTGTACATAGCAAGAAATCCGCAACGGCACCCTAGATTTGCGCGATATTTTCTCTGACAAAATGCTCCACTTTTACGCTGCTCGATTACTCTCATGCATGATTTGCTTGCTAGCACGTTGCATTTGCTAAATGCGATCTTTACGGTATGACATAGTCTTCTGGAAAATACAGAAGATGTATAGTCAATGGTGATCTTTTAATACGGTATTTCGGCTTATCATATCATACTCTATGGTATAAAATCATAAAAGTAACGCGTTACGCATAAACCTGAGGCGCGAATTCGGGGGGTTGGATTGCGAAGCGGTCAGAGGGCATAGCCCCTTATAGTTGTTATGGCCTGGTTACACGCTCAAATTTCCGTCAAATTCCGATCAAAATGATGACCAAGATGGCGGTCGAGAGTTATCTAGATTGATGAGTAAAATTAATTAAAACAGCTTGTTAATTGAAATAAGCATGAAATAAGCACGGTTGTGTGGAAATCAGATGAAGGATGAGCCCCGCAGTTTCATCATCTATCATCAAATTTTTGCAGGCCACAGAAATTTGATGGTAGACGGTGCGCACCAGTCACCATTTGATCGGAAAATGATGGGAATTTGAGCGTGTAATCAGCACATTAGAAAAAATTTAAACATCTTGAATGTAGTTACAGCGTTTGTCGTATGGATGGCAGTACGAGTTTAGGCTCTAGAGCGAGCACTCCGGATTCAGCTCCGAGTTGTTCAACCGTCCCCCAACAATCAAAACTACCCGAGAGCAGTTAACTGCATGCTCTCGTCGAGCGGTCGGCGGTAATGCGAATTTGCAATGCGAGCGTTTGGCAACCGGCGAGCCCGGTCCAAAACAGAACTTGGCGAGTGTCTAAATATAAAAGCCCAATCTCACTTCGGGCCTCGTCCCGAGAGAGTTTGCTTGTAACATGTGCGGCTCGAACATCCTGCTAAGGATTTTACGCGAACGATAGTTCATTCTTTAACGATGCTCTCTGTTTATCGCGTTGGCATCGATGCCCGTGTTTTTTCATGTAACCACCCCCTCGTCCCCCCTTCCCNACCCCCTCGTCCCCCCTTCCCATCCCCTCGTCCCCCTCGCCACCCCGCGCGGTCCTTCCCTTGTTTGCGGGCCATCCTAAGGCGGACTTGCGGAGGTGTCGACGGCTATTTTCACTTGTAACGCTAAATAAAGACGCGCGAGAACACCCATCGTTGAAATTTCCATTCGCCAAATTTTGACAATCGCCCTTTATTAATTATGGGCAAAATTGACCCGGACCCGGGTTATTTTCGGCGGTTGTTACTTTCCGCTGACGAGTGACGTCAGAGGGACCCGTGACATGGAAAAAAGATCGGGATTTATTTTTGCGGGTAACCTCAATTAATTGTTTAGGGCGGCACACGCCCGGGGGCGATGCATGAATGCAATGAACCGCTGAACAGAGCAAGAACTGAAGCACTTAAACATATGTTTACTCGTCAGAATTCTACGGGGGAAATCGTATCAAATGGGTCAGTAAATTCAAAATAAACTGAAGGGTGGAAAATTAGTGTTCGTAGGTTACATTGAAATCATAGTGTTTTGAATTCTCCGCTCACGAAGTGACTAAAATGAATCTGAGTCCATTTGGCGTAAACTTTTTTTCGAACTAAGACTTTGATTGGAATTTTGCAGAAATTACTTTCTTACTCTTGAACACCATGTTTTTCAAATTTTCAAGAAAAATTGGGTAAAGTGAGAAAATATTCCATTTGAAAGAACTCTAAAATTAGTTTAGTTCGTTTTGCTTACTTTTTTAAGTACCATGCCTCTACTGCCTCGCAACACAAAAACTCCGTTTTACATTATTTTGAAAACAATGTATCATAGCAGAAAAGCTTGTGTACCTTGGGACAATGTTTTTACAGAATTTTTTTGCAAATACTATCAAGTACTTAACCTGAAAATGTAAGGTGAATGGGTAAAACAGTTTTATTACATAACGTGTTAAGTTCCAAAAACAAGGGAGAATCTTGATGAATTTACGGCGTTCTTGCTTAGCACGGCAGTATAGTAGTCCACCCTATATTCACCGCGTTTTGTGATTTGCAGATAAGTAAGAAAACGTGTATCTTGATTTTCGACGGAGCTAATTTCTTGTCACATCTCATTTCATCATGGGGAAACCAATTCAATGTTATTTTTGTGAGCTGTCACTGATTTTTCCTCATCCCACACTGACTAGTTTGTGAACAAATCCAACTATTTGAATCATGTTCATTCGTCAAAACTATTCAGTCTTGAGGATGAAATGAACGATTCAATTATTTAAAAGTATATATTTTTGACCGCTAATCACTGATAAATTTTTATTCACCTCTTTCACAAGGTATATACCTATCACGGACGAACCAAAAATTTGGTAAAACTCACGATAGCATAAAAAATTTAAGTTTTCCTAACTTTTATCAATTAATTAAGTCCGCAAAGATGCCTGAAACGACCGTCCTGTGAGTGAATAATAATTAATTCTAAATCAATCGGTTAGACAAAGTTGGGAACATTTCTTCACTGTCAATATTTGTTTAAATTACGCCCCTATGCAGGACACAACCGGAGGAACTTCGTATTAGGGACCCCACACCGATGTTGCCAGATTTTTAAGAAAATTCAGCACATTTCTCCATTCACCTCGATGTTGAATATCCATATCTAATAACACAATCTGGCAACTTTGAAAGCAATCGCATCGAGGCAAAAGTAAAGTTTGACGAAAAACGTTATTTTTTGTCTAATAATGATGGACGAGCAATTCGCCCGATGACGACCGATGAATGTCGAGGTAATTACTCAGATTAAGTTTTCTCAACCAATTTCTCAACATTTTGGTCATTAATCAGCATCAAACAAATCTGAGCGTTGACATCCGAACAAAACTTTCACACAAAAGGCAAAATAAGAGTGGAAGGTGTCCAAAACCTCTCGACATAATCATTGACAAAAGTAGGACACAAGAGAGAAGGTTTGGCTCGAACAAACATCCTGTTCAAGAAGCAAGGATCAGGTCGTGCCACGGAATCGAAGGGCATTAGTCGTTCCACAGGGACGAAAACGCAAACTGAGAGCTTTCTCGATGACGAAAATCCGGCACTGTTGCCAAAAACGCGTAACTGAATTTTGATGTGAGCCCTGAAAAGCACAAAATCACGCGGAGTACACGGCTCTCTTCAAAATACAGTTACGTCTTTTGGTTAGCGCGGTGACGAATCTTGGGTGTTTCAAGGGGGGCGTTCTGCCTAAGCCCCCCGTCGCGTTCGGAGTTCGAACATAAACCACGTAAGTTCACGGCAGACCCCATGTGGATACGCGTTTCCTGCTAAGTTGGCCGGTGTCAGCCACTTAGCCCCCACGAAAAGAAGGCGTAAATCTCTCTTGGTCTGATGAAGTGCGGCGACAGTTTTTCGGCTCGGAAACACTAGAATGCGAGATAATTAAGTTTTCACTTTTCACGCGGGAACTCGGTCAATAAGGGGGCGCAAGGGGGAGGAGGGGGGTGTTTCCACGGCGATTGGAAGTTCAAGACTCTCGTGCTGAGGCGAAGGGAAAACGTCGTATGAGCGTTCGGACGTTGCCAAATTTCCCCCCATAAAATGTTTATTTTACAAGAAAGTCACGGATATTTTTCTTTAAAATTCTTTGATCCTCCAAATCCATAATTGAAAATAAAATCGACCGAAAATTGAAATAATGATATTTACAAGTTAATGCATAGTTTTTATTCTTTTATCAAATGATATTTGGCAACGTTCGGAGGTTTATACGGCACTCTCCCTCAGTTAAACAGAAGATCCCTTCGGTTCGTGAAGGATTTTCCTTCGGTTTCCGGCCGTAAAAAAGGGACGCTGGTGACTTATTGAGTTTCGTGATTCTCAATTCCACGGTATCTCGTTTGTTGCGCTGGTCCGCGGGGTATTCTTGCAGACGTCCCTTTGAGCTCACTGTATCTTTAAGGAGAATCGAAGAATTTTATTCAGCAGGATGTATGTAATTAGGTGAGATAAAAACTCACTCTCAAAGTCAACTCATGGTTACAACTGGTTACGTGGTTACTCATGGTGGCAAGTCAAACTGCCCAATGGAGAAAAATATCGGGCCTAGGGTTAAGATATCCATTTTCAGTCTTCAATCGAGAACAGTTTCTAATATCCGCGGCGCAGAAAGTTGAGTTCAATTTTTAAGTCACAATTCGAATTATTGAAGCCTGAAATGAATTGCTTGTAACATCGTCACTCCTCTGAAGTAAGGGCGTAGCTCTATTTCCACATGAGCCCCACACGGAGAAAAAAACTTTGTGCGAGGGGCCCGAAGTTTAGGTCACATGAATCTCTGAAGTTTTCGGATTGAGCATCCGAACACTTATGGTCCAGCTGCTCAGGTTCGTATCACACATCTGAAACTTCAGTTCTTACATCTGAAGTACTTCGGTTTTCACATCCGAAAAACTTCGGTTCTCACATCCGAAAAACTTTGGTTCTCACATATCTGAAGTATTTCAGATGTAAGAACTGAAGTTTCAGATGTGTGATCCGACCCTCGACAAATAGATTTAAAGTGTTCAGATGCTCAATCTGAAAACTTCAGAGATCCATACGACCTAAACTTTGGGTCCCACGCACGAGGTTTTTTTTCTCCGAGCAGAAAGCATGACATTCTATATGGACAACAGAACTCACGTAGAAATTGAGATGCTCCCTTACGTCACAAGAGCGACGATTATTGCTCGAAGTAGGGGAAGAGTTCTTAATTTTTGAATGCTATCAATGGATCAATTTTTGGAATTTCTCGCAAATTTACGTCGAAAACAAAGCATACAGAGGGAGTTTGGAAAGTAACTCCTGAACAAGATATTAACAAGCATTTTAATTATAAATCAAAGGTAAGTTACACAAAGAAAAGTGAAGTTGATTTAACATTCCGGATGTAGAAAATGTGTGCGAGAACTTATAAAATGCCGAATCACCCACAACAGCAGTTGGTTTTACATTCTTGCATTGCGAAAGTAAATGCTCCAGCGGGTAATCCAGCATTTTATACGTTCTCGCACACTTTTTTTACATTCAGAATGTTTAATCAACTTCACTTTTTTTTTCGGTGTAGATTATGCAAACGACGTCATTCGTCTTTTTGCTATTTATGCAATGCTAAATGGACGAATTTCTGTCAAACGGAACTATGTGCATTAAGCCCTGAGACCCATAAGAATATATGCATTATAGGGCTCACGTCATAATGCACACAGTTCCGTTTGACAGAAATACGTCCAATTGTAAGCACAACTTGTTCCGAAATTAGAATTTCCATGTTACCTGTCGTCTCATTCGTTTCCCGTCTGAAATTTTGAATTGAAAACATGCTGCGCAGTGCTTTAAATCATGCCATTATCTAAAAGGGTCTACTCCAATTTGATGGTTCATCTTGGGGTGTTTTTTGTCCCAAAATATTCGTTGACACTCGTCTGCTCCCTAATAACAATAACGTAATTTTTGGTTTTTGAGGACTACAATCCCTTTTGCCGTTGGCGGTCACAAATGTTAAAATAATCCCGTGCTTCGGCATTGTATGTTGGCGACGAGATGAGATTGTTTCATCTGGAATTAATGCTGAAGATTCACCTCACGATGATCCCGAAGCCAATGAGCGATTAGCGAAGTGAATGTGCATTCAGGCCACTGCACGTGGCATGAGATATCGTCCCGTTTATGCCGGGCCCTGCCTTTGGTCCGACACACAGTAGATCGAGTCAATAGGAGAGGTCGGACAAAATTTGGAAACCTTAAACGCTTATGACTCCGTTTATACAAAACTGTGAGGTTCTAAAAGTGGTCCCACTGGTTTCCTCGTGAAAGCCTCTAAAAGCAATCCTTAAAAGTTAAAATGTGACGAAAGAAACATCAAAATGTGCAGTTTTGGTTAAAAATTTCACGTCCCACCTCTCTAATTGACTCAATCCACTGTGCGACAGCACGACAGCACTGCGAGAGTTAGCACTGTCAACTGGATCTTTGCCAATATAATCCCGTCCCTTTCGGAGAATGCTAAGTCTTGAAATTGATGGATCTTGCGTCGAAGACTTTTTGGAAGTTCTGTTAATGGCATGTTAATTCAATATCTGTAATGGCACTTTAATGGATAACTTTTTGGAGGATTTAAAATACGTCAAAAATCTACACTCCAAATCTAACGATGTGAAAACTGTATCTCAAGCTCAAATTCCCTGTTGTCTCTCAGCAATCGATCCATTGCTTATGAATATCCGTTAAGCGTCCTTATCTTCACTTTAATTTTTTCCGGAATTCGGTACTAGTCTCGGAAAATAGCTGCACTAAAACGAAAGACCATTTGGATTGCATTTTGCAAAAAGAAACCAGAGTCATTTCAACGATGTCAAGATTGTGCGAATTCATCCTTTACAATAAAATTACTGGAATAATGAACAAAATATGAAATTTACATGGTCATTTTTGTCTAAAATTTACAGTTTTTAGCGAGTAAAATAGAAACTGGTAATGGATAAGCTGGTTTTCTTCCAAGACAAAAAAAATTTGCGCAATCCTAGCAACATTGCAAAGCTCCTGGTTCTTTTTTGCAAAATGCAATCAATTTTCTGTCGCTGTCTGGAAGTGCGTGAACTTATTCGGCGTGGACTCCATACCGCCATCGCAAGGCATTAAAACCGCGTACGTACTCAATACTCCCATCGAAGTCCCGCGCGTTTCTTTCTTAACACAACAGCTCACGGAGACGATAGAAGAGGGTCCGAACGAAACACGGACGGCATCGCGTCGGAGTGATGGAGGCTCCCCATACGATATTAATTAGTCGCCATCGATTATTAAAATTGAACGTGGCCGCGCGTCTGCGCGGACGTCGACGTCGATGTCGGAAGGGACGTTAATCTGTGACGAACAAACAAGGTAAAATGATTAAACGGAGGAGGCCGGCCCAGGATTAATCGCCGTGGAATTTTAGCGCCCGGGACCCCAGCTGCAGTTCAGCCCCTACGCTTAAGGTCCGCTTACACGGGCGGCGTGCGACGCGAGCTTAATCGCGCGCCCGCGGCTTCTGAACCTACCTGTTGCCGCTCATGATACGCGTCAAGCTCTGCCCTTACGGGACGTTTTCGCAAGCAATGGCGTGGCGTGAAATGCGATGTATCGATTGTTATGCCATTAGACTTATGGTAAGGAATCGATTATTAAGGTGTTCGCTGTTAATCGATCCTTTTTCATTGGTTTAAATGACAGGACAATCGATTAATCGCAAAGCACGCCACGCCACCGCTCGCGAAAACGTCCCGGAAGGACAGAGCTTGACGCGTATCATGAGCGGCAACAGGTAGGCAATGTTTGTGTGCAAATTCTCCATTGACGAGTAAACAGATTATTGAAAAGTACGAATAATCGAAAGAAAGACAAAATATCACAACTTAAGCCTTTATTTCTCCCTCCTCCTTACATGTGTTTCGTCTAAAACAAGGTTAACGTTTGCGCACTTATGGTTTTCGTATACGGCTGTGCCAAGGAAAAACGCCGTATGACCATTCAAACGTCGCCAAATTTCCTTCTGCCAAATTTTTATTTTTGAAAAAAGTTATGAGTATTTTTCCTTGAAATTTTCATATGTTTTATATTAAAATGCGGACGAAATTCTCTGAAAAATCGAAGGAAAAATATTTACAAATTTTCACAAAAAATTGCATTTTGTCAGAGAAAATTTGGCAACGGCTGAAGGTTTATACGGCTTTCCTCCTTAGCACGGCAGTATAGGTCCCGGTTTTTTTCATCATTTGCCGTTTGCTGACTCGCGCGGCTCTGTCACGCGTCAATTTCGCGTCACGTGCCACCGGTGGAACCGTGGCTTGACGTTATAACGGCCTCTTTTTGGGCCAAGATTTACGGCCGCTCATCTCGGGCCGGGATGCTCGCTTTCTTTGCGACGTGCCACGTGAAGATGGGAATTGATTAATTTCTGTTTGTGTGCGTTTTGAAAGACGCTTCCGAGGTGCCAAGTCTCCGGTGCCGCTGCACTAGGCAAGAACGCCCTATGGACAGCCAAACGTTGCCCTCTGATAAGAGATTTATTTTTGAAAAGTTCAGATTTTTTTTCTTAGTTTTAGCGAAATTAAATAGTGAGTAAGATTATCCGGAATGCCAAAAAGAAAAAATTCACACGTAATTCCCCCACCCCCTCCAAAATGTGAATTTTACCACGGGGATTTTGGCAACGTCCGGGGATACATATACGGCGCACACTAGACCTGCCGTGCTAAGGAAAAACGCCGTATGAGCCCTTAGGCGTTGCCAAATTTCCTCTGGCAAATCACTAATTTTCAGGAAAATTTTTGAATGTTTTGCTACCGATTTATTAGATAATTTTGTTTATAATTTGATCTAAAACGTTTGAAAATTTCAATGAAAAATATTCACAATTTTTCTCAAAAATGAACATTTTATCGTAAGAAATTTGGCAACTCTCGAATGTTCATACGGCGTTTTTCCTTGGCAAGGCAGAGACGGAGAGTCTGTAGAAGGATTGGACAAAATCTAGAAACTTCGAAAGTTTATAATTTCGACAAAATGAAACAAAGAAGTTTAAGAGTGATTCCATTGGTTTTTTCGTGAAATTTTAGTTTCATAACGCCCATTGAAATTGAATTTGAGAAAAAATACGAGTAAACATCAAAATTCGAATTTTTAGCCAAAAATTTCATGTCCGACGCCTTCTAATAGTTCGTTCCACTGTGCGGCGCGGCAGATTACTATGAAGCAAAAAAAAGAGGGAATTTAAAAACAAGTGTACGTCGATTTGTCGTACAATCATCAAAATTTCCGCAGTTTATTTGCTCTCCTGTTAAGAAAACCGAAGAAAAAAATTGAAGATATGCTTTGAAATATTAACAGAACATTCACTGAAAAAAATGATTGGTAAGAATTTACCATTCCTTCACGCTATATTTCACACAGCGTCAATTCAGAGTCAATTCTGCCAGAAGAAAGAGAAACGTTTCTATATACTGGTACGGGTAACCATTCCTCCGGTAGAATCTACTTGAAGATTGGACATTAAGACTCCTGGTTTGAAGGGCAAAAATTGGCTTACAAATTGACATTTTCAGCCGTTGAGAGCCATGTTTGACTGAGACCAGTGCTAATCGAAATGGATCGTTGTTTCAGATTGACATGGAGCAAAACCCATCTTTGAGCTAAAGAGAAATAAATTAAAGTTGCCGCAGCGAATGAATTAAGACTCCATTTAAATGCAAATGTTTACAAATAATTTATTCAGTCATTTTTTCTCACGGTGAAAAATATTGTAGCAGAAAGAACGCTCTTCCTGTTATACATCACACATGAAAAGGAAAATATCGTCCCGACACTGTTTGAATAACGCGGGAAAAATTGAGTGATGGACAACCGATTTCAATATAGCAAAAAGCTTTTTATTTTTCGTTCCTGAAAGATTTACAAAATAAAAACATCAAATATTATTGGCGCACAGGATACCGAAGAAAATAGAGAGATCTCGACATTTTACTTGTAACCTGGTGAAAATTACATTGGATGAACGACTTTTCTCTTTTGGTATGAAGTATCTTAAAGTTGCCGCTCAAAATTATTCTCACTTAAGTTGGAAGGAATTTTTCTAAAATTATACCGCCAAGACGGAAAAAATGCACTTAGGAGGCATCATAATATCCTACGATTCAACAATATTTTCTTAATGTATAGAAGTGGCGTGGCGTGAATTGTGATGTATCGATATTTATGCCATTTAAACCTATGGTAAAGAACGATTATTGAGGTGTTCGCTGCAAACACCCTGTTTATCGATCCTTTCCCATGGGTTTAAATGACATGACAATCGATGTATCTCAATTCACGCCACGCCACGCATGTATAGTGCCACAAAATACAATAGGGTAGGTTGAAAATTGACATATCATTAAAATCCGATCAATTAATTAACTAATAAAATATTAAAAAAGTAAAATACTGAAAGACATCGTAGGTATATCACACACACCAAAAAAGTGATAAAAGAGGCACATCTTGCAAGTTTCCCAAATGTTTCTTTTAAAAAACTACGGTTCTTTGTGACTCCCTCTAATCTGTCTGAAAAATTGTCAAAACTATTTTAACACATAGATGGTACCACCTTGGAGTTTAAAAATGAAGAAGAAATAATGGAGAAAGTAAATAAAAAATGTGTGTAAGAAAAGGAAAAAACAATGCCATCGTAAGGCTATTCCACACTTATACTTTGACTTGAACTTTTTAAACGCAAATTTTTTAGTAATATTCTCTTATGTCCCCCAAAAAAAATTATTAAAATGAATTCTTAAATTGTGGTAAGAAACAAATGGCTACAGTTCAAATGGATGAGTTATATATGCCATGATACAAATAATGATAAAATAAAGTAAAAAATTAAGATAAAGGTGTAGTATTCGTATGAATGCTAGCTCAGGAAGATAAATCACAAAAATAAGTTCCATGTTCGTACCGTGAACTTCTAATTTTTTCTCATCGTAAATTCCCTTTTTGTTTGAACGTAATAAAGTGGATCGTAAACCTCACAAAAGTCATCATCAATCTTTTTTATCTACTTCATGTGATGTATAATTCATGGAGGGATTAAAAATAAGTCAAAAGAAAACTTCACTATCCCCGCGCGTTTAATTTCAAACTTTTCGATCAACTAATGGATATTTTCGGCGCTGGTGGCTGCAAGTGTGAAGTAAGTTTTCAGATTTGCTCGAAGCGATCGTCGCTCAGAAGAAAGAGATAATTTTCTAGATTTCCGTCAAGAACTGAAAATTGAAGATGAATTACACGCGGCAGTGCAAGTCCACTTCATTACCTATTTTGTGACAAAATATTGAAATCCGCTAATTTTGAAATGGGTTCTTCAGTGGAGTCAAATGGATGTGGAATGGGCTTAAGAGAAACGCGCCAAATCATATTTGAAAAAAAAAAAAGGTTGGGAACAGTTTTAAATTCATCTATTTGCAGATGTGCTCCTGTTAAAAGTAAGTTCAAAGTTGGTTAAGGATATTTCTAAATTAAAAATAGTCGTTAAACTTCGTCCTTAACATTGAGTATTATGTAAGAACAAAACTACAAACCTCCTGTTTCTAGTTCGAACTTAATACGTGACTTGGTGCGTTTTTTAAAAACTCAGCAGAAGCCATTGTTTAAAGGTAATGTTTCCCTGGTAAAAATTGGCGATAAGAGCTGCGTTTCAAAATACCATAGGAATTCTTATAGCCGGCTAAAGAAGGCTAAAGAAAATCATATAGCTGGCTGTAGAATGCGGAGAAAATCATACGGCCGGGCTATACGAAGCGATAAAAAATTATGCAGCCGGGCTATAGTTCCTATCGCCGGGCTTTACACTTTATCGCCTGGCTGTTGCTTTTTCGCCATCGATTACAATAGGCTATAAGAAATTGTGTAGAAATTCATGTGCTTTGGAAATCATTAAGTTTGATACAGAACCACCTTAATATTTACAAAACACACATTAGATTTTCCTTTAATACATATTTTTTTTTCATTAATTAAAAAGAGAACAATCCATACGGGATGTGCAAACATTTCAAAATCATGAGTCGAATAACACTGACTCCGCCAGACTAAATATTAGAGCCTAACACAAAGCGGAGCGGCGGCGACGAACTGGCGCCTACAAACCTAACAGGGATACTTCACGCATTGCGCAACGCGTGAGGTATCCCTGTTAGGTTTGTAGGCGCCAAAGCGCGTGTCGCGCTAGCTGCCCGCCTGCCACGCCGCAGCGTGCCACGACGCTTGAAGCAACTATTTCACACCAGAGGTATTGCACAGTATCATACGAAACTGAAGGCGCCCTAATATATTAGGAATGGCAGGCATCCATCAAAAGTACGGAGCTTTCCTCGCAAAATAAATCAAGATACTACAGCCCAAAAAGAGAGCAGTAGTCCAAAAATTCACTAAGTCCTAGTATCTGTAATTAGTAACGTTTAGCATACACTTTATCGCCTAGCTGTTGCTCAATCACCATCGGCTATAAAAGGCTATAAGGAATTGTGTAGGCGGCTATAGAAGCTATTTGAAATCTTACAGCCGGCTGTAGGCTGTAGGTCAATGGTATTTTGGAACATAGATTCTACTGCCAATTTTTACCAGGTTTAAGCAATCGGTGAGCCATCGATCACGTTATTGGTGTAATTTTTGGCAAAATTATCGGAAGAATATTTTTAAAAATTAAAACTTATGGTAATTAAAACACGTAGGACTATGCTCAAAACCATCAAGTGGTTTGATGTTTGATAGTATAATAATATCAAACTATACCATCACGACAAGAAAAATTTCACCACAACTAATAAACTTTCGTCGTGGCAGCCAACATTTAACGCGGTGTAAGATGATGCTCTTTTCACGCCACCGACAAATTCTTAAGCGAAATGAGACCCTCCTATTTCAAGGAAACAATAACTTTTGATGAAGAATCCGATTTTTCTCGGGACACGAAAAAATGGAGCAGTTCGACGCGTAGTTGAATGAAACGCTACCCATCTTCCATTTTTATTGGATCCATTATCCTTTCTACAATTTTGGGAGAGATATTGTCTCAGTAGAGAAATGGTTTCGCAGAATTTTTTTTTCTGAAGAGGGAAAGAAGATGAAAAGAAAGATACACGGGGAAAGCTGTCATGCTAAGTAAAAACGCCGTATGAGCCTTCAGACGTTGCCAAGTTCCCTCTGATAAAACCCGTATTTGCTGGGAAGGTTGTGAATATTATTTTCCAAAATTTTCAGACAATTTTGTACGCAATTTAATCTAAAAGAAAATTTCAAGGGAAAATATGCTTAAATTGCGTCAAAAATACACGTTTCATCGAAGGAAATTGGACAACCCTCGAATGTTCATGCGGCGCTCTTCCTCAGCTCGGCAAAAAGGGAGGGAGAAGAGATCAAAAATCGGGAGGTTTATTTGTCTTTTATTTTCCGTATCAATTTAGTCTCTCTTACTGGAGAAAATCGCGAAAATTCACGTCCTTCCCAGCATGCAGGCGGCATGTCAACCAGTATCCTTGCAGCTCTCAATTCAGCCCGGGTGTTCGTCATAATACATCTCGTCGAATTTTTATGGAATGTTATTTTCTCCAGACGGCTGGATAGCAGTCAATCTCAATCCAAGCACTGTTTCCATCTCAATTCTCTCCCTTGCTGCTCCGTGTCTATTCTTCTCCCTTCTGCGCGAGTCCCACTTGTTTCTATGACGATATCAGATTGAGTTCCTTTTCCTGGAATCGCTGAACCGTCCACTGTCAACGTCTTGCGAGTGAGCTGTAGCATTTGTAGAAATTTCCAACTCATTACTCTCCACTCTATGACCTGTGCTTCCTGTCTGTTTCCGAACATAACACTAACCTCAGAAATCTCTCCGTAGAGTTGTTTTCTCTCTCTCTCTCTCTTTCTTTCTTTCTCTCTCTTTCTGATTAGTAATTATGCGGAGCTTCCTTGGTAAAATGTAACTGGAAATTCTACCCGTCACTATATACTCAAACGTCGCAGCTTTAATATTCCTTTTCAGGAGAAAAACTCTCACCGTGTGTCACGGAAAAGCAACTATTCATTTTGTAGAAACTTTTAATATTTTGCATCACGCAAGTGTATTTATTTCATACAAGGGAAAATGAATTTATTAGGAATATTTTTTAGATCTGTTTTATTTCAAAATTAAGGTTTAAAACGAAACTCACCTTGAAAAAAGAAAAATCTTACCATTTTGTTTTACCCGAATCGAAGCAAACTCAATATACATGGGCGCATGCACTTTATTCATGAAAGTAAGTAGTAATGTCTTAAAACTTCTCTTCCTTCTATTCAAGTCGTAATTTTAACAAGGGGAAACGATACCCAGTTCCCACCTCCTCCTAAAAGTTAAGTCAAAGATATACGGAAAAACTTATAGGCAGGCGTGTATAACCCAGCTCTGTTTAAAACCAAAAAAAATTACCGAACTACAATGGAAGCAAAATCCGGAAATCTAATGGGTAATCGTACCAGCTCAGGTCAAAATTTCCCAAAGAACCAAAATAACCTGTCGAATACAAGTTCCTCTCAAGCAAATACCACTCGCGTCTGATCCTGTTTTCGACAAAGCTCACGCGATATTACGTAAATGCTTCCGTTAAGTTCAAGATTCATCCCGAAGCTTCAAGCTTTTAAGGTATTTAAAATCAAATTTTGATTCATTACTTCCACGCGGGTGAACTTTAGAAGTTCGCAAAAACTCGGAGGCGGAGCGCGATTAATCGAATAATAGCACAACTTACGAAGCTATTAAAAAGCTTTTAAAGTTGAGCTCGTAATGAAGTTCGATCGCCGTAAGCTTAAGGCAATGTGACCTCTCTCTTGATAGTCCACTTCAAACAGATCGCATATAATGTAACTGGAAAGGCAGGTGGAAATCTGCTCGTTGTTATGAAATAGAGGAAATTAATCTCTTTGAACTTTTTTTATGATGATTCCTACTAAACTGCAAATTGACGGCTAAAGTCGGAAAATGCGTGTATTCCGATTCAAAGTTGTTAATGCTGCCGATGTTTTCTTTGCCTCGAAGGAAACCAATTAATATTTGTTTTGAGTTTTTTTGAGAATTTTCCTGACTTATTTATTAACATTTACAAAAAATATCAAGGAGATCCTTTGATCGATCTTCTTTCAAATATATGAGAAGAAAAAAGAGATTTTGAAACTTTACTAAGTAGATGCGCATTTTTCTAATTCAGTTTTCGAAAAAGTTCGTGAAAGGTTCAAAAGGGCTATTTCGGTTGCAACGTTTCTAAATGAGTCTGCGCATCTACATCTTTTTCGAAGAATAGCAGGCCATCATGACCGGCTGGAATTTTAGAGCATGCGAAGGATGAGTTAAAAGTAATTTAGAGAAAGACACATTTTGAAGGGTTTTTAACTTTTTTTATATACACCCGTCCATCTATGACGTTGTAATTTAATGTATGTAATTGTACTGTTTAACTTCTGACAATGAAGCCATTCAGAAAAAAATGTAGCATGTAAAAATGTATATTATGCATACATAGGCTCAAATATATCTAAGCTAGGTAATTTCCACTTAACTTCCTTCGAAGTCCTTCATAATTTCAGATGGGTCAATCTCATAATTACTTGGAAAGTTTGCCGTCAAAGATCCAGAGGAATAAAACAAGTTTACATTTTGAAATGATGTTTGTCATCTGATGTATTTGACTCAAGACTCTCAAGTGGCAAAAAGTCTTCTCCAGAAAATCTTTGACGATGACAAGAGGTACTGCATACAGGAAATTTAGAAACTTTTCATTCCTGACGACGACACCACGACAAGCGAACCATGTTTGGAAGTTTATATCAAGAGACTTTAATCACTATTCCCCAGCGCACATTGCATCTCAAGGTTTGCAAAAATCGAGTATACAAGTTGAAAAGCACGTACCTACATTTGAGACATAGCAGATTTTTTTCGAATGCAGTCTTTACAAAAAGGAGGATATCGACATTATTTCTTGGAGATTTTCCTAAGTTTTCTTCATTCTAGTTTATTTCACTGGAAAGTCTGGTAAACTTTCCAGTATTTTTCATGAGAATTTTAAATGATAACGGTCAGGCGTTTTTTTTTACACAAACAAATATTTCAAAACCCCTCAATCGAGTTACGCATTTTCTACTTTTACCATTTATTCATGCATACTCATTCGGAAACAGTGATACACGTAATCCTTTTTTCCCTAATTACTGTGTCTCCTTCCGACGTGACAGTTTCCTTAAATGCACAAACGGGAAGTCTAGTTCAAATAAATGGACGTATTTAAGCTAAAAGGAACTATGTTACACGCAAATCCTGTGTATATAGTTCCTTTTAGTATAAAAACATCCAAATAATTAATCACGAGACCTCTAAAGCCAAGTCTTTCATTGAGCGTACACATTTCCGTCTCTGTGTGCAAGAAGCTCCTCATATCTTAAGATTTTGTTTTCACATTTACCAGTGTTTCGAGAGATAAAAAGCTCTCTGTTTTGCGGTTTACAGATTTTGTCACCATATGCCCTTAGATGCCCAAGTTGGGTCAAGTTGACCCAAAGCTCGCTAAAACACGCGGCCCGCAGGCCGAGCTTAAAAGTTGCACGTCTACAAATCCATCGTAAAAAAAGAATAATACATCAAATTTAAAAGAAAATGCAGAATCGATTGTCATAGAATTTTTATGACAACTATACCACTAGAAATAATGGGCTTGGTCAATTTTCGGAAGACAGAACATCTTTCTCTGATTACAGGAAATTTTGTCAACGATTCTTTGTCCGCGCACCTGTTTTTTCCAGTAATTTATACGTCCACGCGTTTTTTCGGCACGGGAGTTTTGGTCCACGTGCCAGTTGAGACCCAAAGTTAATTGACCCACATGTAAATACAAACGAGAATTGCTCACGACGTTATTGGATGAAAATGTAAAATGTCTTGGAAGGATGAGGGTTTTCTTGTTTTTTGTTTTATCTGTTTGGTCCAACGGAGAATAATATATAGTTGAGAGTTTTGGTAATAATGGGGGAGCGTCAATTACATGAGACAAAATTCACTAAAACTCTCTGCACCTCTTTGGTGTAACAGGACTTAATTATCTTTCAAGATTTTCCCACCTTTTTATACCTGAACCGGATAAACCTCTATATTTGCCTCAGCTAAAGGCTCTCAGATTTTTCCAGTGTACGCTAAGTATCTTGATTTATTTTGCGAGGAGGAAACATCTGTACTTTTAAAGGATGCCTGTCATTCTTGCTACGTTCAATTTCGTATAAAACTGTGAAACACCTCTGTTGTGAAATAGTTGCTTCAGGCGCTGCCGCACGGCGGGCGAGCGGCCAGCGCGAAACGCGCATTGGCCCCTACAAACCTAAGTGGATACTTCAAGCATTGTGCAATGCGTGAAGTATCCACTTAGGTTTGTAGGCGCCAGTGAACCTCTCACGCTGGTACCACGCCGCTCCGCTCCCTTAGGTTTTAATATTTATACTCGCATATTCAGCGTTTTTTAACGAAGGATTTTGAAATGTTTGCATACTCTGCATTGATTATTCTCATTTAAATTGATGGGGAAAAAATATGTATCAATGTATCAAAAGAGAATAATAATATAATGCGTGTTTTTTAAATATTGGTGGTTCCGTGTCAAATTTAATGATTTCCAAAGCACTTTAAATTTTTCTTTTACATTTTGTGCTTTTATTGTGCTGCAGCGAGGTGTACGCGCAACCAAACGCTCAAAATTTGACGTATTTGACTCTAAAAGATCGATGTGCAAATGGGGTAAAACTAAAGATTGCGTGCTTCTTGGTTTTCCCCCTCTTTTATTTATTTTTGCAGTTTCTGTCGGCACAACTGCTGCGTATTGAGATTAATGTCGCTTGGAAAAGGTTTTAAAAATATTTGTCACGTTTTAAAAATATAACTGTTTTCAAAATGAAATAATAATTTCGTAAAGAAAAAATTAAAAAAATAAAAAAATGTACCTGTACACATATAAGGTATATTGTACATCGAATATTTTAAGGATGGAAATAAAACCAAATATTCACCAATTAGAATTTAAAAAGGTGACTCAAAAGGAGAAATTAATAACATTTCCTTTAGAAAATGAGCAACCATTACAATGCCTCCTCCTCTCTCAATTCCTCATTTCCATATTGTCAATATAAATTTACATACCGACTAAAATATAACGCTTGAACCAAGTCACCGTTGCTTATTTTACGTGTGGGCGTAAACTACTGGACAAAAAATCGTTGACAAAATGTCCTGAAACCTCTTTCTCTAATGTCTATTCTAAAATCACGCATATTAATAGATTTAAATCCTTTTTATAACATTAAAACTTAGGAAATTCGAAATTCTGTCCATGAAAAAATTAAAATATTGAATCCACTGTTGGAAGCTTCAGTGTTCAGAAAATATGCAATATTGAGTTTTGAGAGAATTTCTTCAGTACTCTGCAACAACATATTTGTACAGTTATGAGTTTTCAAAGTTTCCGAATTTTGCCCGACTTTTCACATAGACCCGTTCCATTATGTGGCGCCAAGAAACATTCAAAATATAGAAAACGGAAACAATTATGGTGGATGGCGCCAAGAGCGGTAACAATATGTACCATAGAGGAAGCGCATGGTGGATCATAACAATTGGATGTTTTTCTGTCAAACAGAACTATGTGCATTAAGACGTGAGCTCTGAGACCCATAAGAATATATGCATAACAGGGCTCACGTCATAATAACATAGTTCCGTTTGGCAGAAATATGTCCAATTCGCACTCCCGTTAAGATGGAATTAAACGATTGGAATATGTTAGAAGGATAGGAAGGTTTACTTCGTTGGCAACAACTACGCCCTGAGCTTCCATAAGCAGATTTCTGGGAGCTTTCCTCACTCAGCGGTGGAACGGCGCTTTGATGCAAATCGACCTTCATTCCGTATCATAGTTGCCAGACTCTCCCGAAAATCAGCATTTTTCTTTGTAACTTAAAGTAAAATGTGGGAATTTGACCACACCATTCGGCAACCGGTGGAAGTTCTGAGCTAATTCCCCTTTACCACTGCAAATCCCCCCGATATTAAAAGTTGTGCGTTGAGGAACTAAACGGCCCGTAATGTTGCTCTGCAATGCGACTCTGTAGCCGCACACGGAGAAAAATTGTTCTTTTCACAGACGTTATTTAGGCTAAACCGGGAGAAGAGAAGGGGGAAGGAAAAATTTTGTAGGAAGCATACTTTTGCTTGAGAGAATACATAGATAAAATACAAGGAGTGAGGATAAGAAGCAAAATAGAGAAAAAAAACACACATACACACATGGATAACAACAACGAAAATCACATCCACCACCACACCAATAACGACAACAACCTTCGACACCACTCCTCCACCTTTCCACCTTTTCCACCACCAACCGAAACGTATCGTCCTAAAAAATCTATGAAAATGACGTGAACTCAAAAGGAACTGTCGTAAACAGCCCTCAGAAAGATTAAACTTCAAATAAGTGGGGAACATTCACCCCTATTCCCCGCATTCTCCTCAAATGACACCTCTGTTTCGATCTTTCCACTGATAATTTAGTCCATTCTAAGCATTAAATCTTCTGTGATACGCTTCGCCAAAGCGTTTGGAATTAAGGAAGAACCTATAGTTGATTTACGCTGATAGATTCAATGAACCTCCTTCCTTGAGAATTTTGTCTGATTTTACAAATACAGGCTTCTTGTTGAAACCGACCGCTCATCACATAAATTGGATTGCATGTTGCAATAAGGAACCATTATCTCTGGCTCTCCCATGAAAGCACATATCTACATAGGGAAACCAATGGCATGTATGTTGTTTTTAAAATAGGATAGAAATAGTGGTTCCTCATTGCAAAATGTAATCCAATTGATGATCCATATAGTGCTTGCAAACTTGAACATGATTTGGACCTCATTTTGCAACAAGGAACCACCATTGCTGGCTCATTTTAGAAACAACATATATGCCATTGGTTTCCTTGTGGGGGGTGCTTTTATGGGGGAGCCAGAGATGGTATGGTTCCTTATTGCAAAATGTAATCCATTTGATTCCGACCCAGTTCCACCAAAAAATATACCTAACGACCCTGAAACGTTCAGCTTTATATGTGTGCTTTCACCTTTATATTAAGAGAATAGCTTCTAGAGATAAGATAAGATTTTATTTTGAAGCAGCGCAAACTATTTTATTTATCTTTTTATTTTTATTATATAACATCAAAGACTAACAACGTTCAAGTGGATTCAGACAGGTTACAACTTGTTTAAAGAAAAGTTTATTGCTCAGTCAAAGGAACATGGAAATGTACACGGTTCCTCCCAGCCATCTTGAACCAGTCGATGGAATGCAAACTATTACATTGGATTGTAGAGGTTACGGCAGGAAGCCTCTCGAACATATTGCTGCTGTAAGACGGGAAAAAATGTCCTAGAGAGGAAAGGAAGAGGCTCAGGAAAAGAAGAGCGAAGGAAAGGAAGAGCGAAGGAAAGGAAGAGCGAAGGAGAGGCAATGGTAGGAGCAAATGAGGTTTTCAGAAAACTCTAGATGACACGGTAGCGCCATATACCGAAATTTGGAAACTTTTGATTCCTGATAACGGTGGCACGACGCACGAACTACGTTTGAAAGTTTGTGCTAAGGGAATTCAATCGTCAACCCTTGGCGCAGTCTGCATCTCGTCATAGCTTGAAAATGTTTTCTTTGACGAAACAAGAGGCTCTCCGAGAGAACTGCAGGCAAATAACTTGAACTTTCTGAAACTTTTTGATTGTTCTCACCTTGTACATTGCGTTTTATTTTCCCTTGGTGCCTCTATGTTTTGATTAAACAAAGAAAATAGATAAAGGCAGTCAAAATCTGGAGGTTTATGGTGGAGAAAATTCAAAAAGTTACAGAAATAATCCTCGATCATGCCAGACCCCACTGTAGTTATAAATGGAACACCAGCAGGTTGATGGCGATAAGAATTTAAGCGACTAAAGACAACGCCTGAATGCAACTTTCCGTGGTTGACTGATGTCTGTGTTGCATATCCACTAAACTGAAGGCTCACTGTTTTCACAAGAAAAATCATAATCATTCATCGTGCCAAATAACTAGACCGAGTTTATCAAAAAGGAACCAACCCACATTTGCGAAACGATTCAGTTAAGAATGTTCCTGAGCTCCTTTAGTCATTTAATTTCTCCTGGCAAAATCTAAAAGTCGAAAAAAAGAAATTAGTTTATGAAATGAGGGGTTGAAGTTCATTTTCTACATTGATCTTTGTGCAGAATTAAAACTTCAAACCTCTTTTCCTCATTTTCAACTTAATGTGGGTTGGTCCAGCTGTAACTACTATCATAAGAAAATATGTTTAAATACACTTTTTTGCAATCCTATTCGCATTTAAATGTTAGAGTCACTGACTGCATCATTGTTTTCTGAATACCTCATACTTTCTTTCCACGTATCCTTCAACATAGGATTTTAATATGAAGTTTACACCTGTGCATTCATTTCCATAGAGGAAAACGAAAGCAAATTATAATCCACCAAGAGGAGCCTCGAACTAGATACTATACGCATACTATTCTTTTTTCCGGCGGAGGTGTGCAGTGTAAGAGTATGGTCATATCCTATGAAGTCGTTACAACGCTAGATTCCTCCGCTGTTCGAGACTTTAAGTTGAACCCCACTAATTTCATAAACGAGGGAGAATGTTACGGTAAAGCTCTCTGAAAACAATCTCATTACTCCGTTAAACAATATTACATCCATTAAAACTTTTTATTTTCACTCCGGAGAAAAAAACTTGGGCGTTGAAAAACTGGATTTCCCCGTAAGAACACCTACGCAGAAATTTTGAATTATGACCGTGTGCATAACTAGTCCACGGTTATCTCGTGCGAGTATCCATTTTACATCTAAGTACCTACCTCTACAACAGCTTAATAATTTCATTCTCGAGCCAGCAGACTTCCTTAAATTAACATTATTGTTGCGTACCAATTTTTTTCGTCTCACTGGCTTGAGATTTGGAGGAAAACTGGATCATGATGAAATGGACCACTAGATAAGGTACGAATTTCAGCATTCTGATACATGTTTCTAAACCAAAATTTTACGTAAAACACGATGCACACAACAAAAATTACCGAAATTAACTCCTTACGAAGATATTTAATGATTCTTAATGCGTGAATTCAAACCACCCGCTCATGAAAACTCAATGCTCTACGTGATTCACATCGCGCGCTTAACGTTATCATCAACGTCTCAGCGATATATAAATCTGGCAACCTCTATCTTGACACGTTGGCTCAGCCATAGCAAATTACTTATAATTTGAAAAACACATGGTGGGAAATGAGCATTGCTCTATTGAGAAGCTTGCTGAAATCGTTGTAGTGCGCGATTTGACTCACGTAGAGCTTTGAGTTTCTTGTGAGCGGGCAGTTTGAATTCCTCGTAACCAATGTGAAATAAAAATGTTATTATCTCCGTTAGGAGTTGATTCCATTAATTTTCGTTGCGCGAATCGTGTTCTACGTGAAATTCTGGTTAAGATACATGTATCAGAATGCTTAAATTCGTCCCTTGTCTAGTGGTCCATTATCATCCTCACCTGAAATTTTGAGAGTATTTTTTTTTATAAGTCAGGAGACTTGTACTGACAGACAGTTTCGAGGATTTATGGTGTTTGGTTGTCAAAAAAGTAAAACTTGAACGGAAATCAGGCAACTTGAAATGCAGTTGCAGAATAACCGCAGTTAAATTCGTCCATATGAATCCCACGAAATTTAGTAGGACAAAATTTCTGTAAACAAGTGAAAAAAAAAGCAGGGAAAACATGGACTAATTTTTAATTGCATCGTTCTAAAGTATACTTATCCTGAGTTTTTATTACGAAGAAATCAAATATCTGTATACTTGCGTTGTTTTCCCTTTGATCAATTTTACCTCACCTCTTTTCTCTTTTCCCATGGGGCGCGCTCTCAATGGATTAAGCGAGTCCCTTAGTTTGCGGGGATGAAACCTTCCACTACTCTTGCAATAATCGTTGCTTTTCATTGCCTCCGCATTGGAATGCGCTGCACATAGTATCTTTAAGTAATCACAAATGGTCTGTGCAAGATTGGAATCGCCACACCAAGTGTTTTAGGGCGGCGTTTTAGCACGAACAACCTACATCGACGGTGAAAGTCGGCAATCACACAACTCGTTTGCGGTGTCTGAACATCTCCGCTTCTATGTTTTTTTTTGAAAAAGAACAAATCGACATCATTCCTTGAGGTTTATGCAGAATTTTCTTCGCACGGAGAAGAAAAATCACGGCAGCTTTAAAGAATTGCCGTTGAGTAGTTTTCCGTTTAAAATATGAAGTATGACAGGAAGTCTGCGACATCACAAACCGAGTTATATGATTGCTGACTTACACCGTCGACATGGAACTCCGCCATTGTCTTCGCAGTATTAAAATGGAACCTTACTAATTTGCTGCCAACTAACTGCCTTAAGTTGGCAGCGTGGACAATTTTAATGGTGGCTATAGAGCGTCTAGTAATTCTTAAAAAATGTTGAAACATATTGTAGTCAGTTGACGGTGAGTCGGTAAGATCCTATTCCGAAATCTCTGAGGCTATCCTATTGTTTCGATCCAATTGTGACGTTATGAATAATGACGTCTATAAATGAATTCTAATAGACTGATGAGAGGGATACATCATTTTTGCGATAATCCGCAAATTGATGTTTCTGCGGCTCTAAAGTGAAGGAATGTTTGAAGAATTTGACTATAAAGAAAGATAGGAGGAAGAAAGGAAGAAACGGAAAAGAGAGGAATACGAAAATAATGATGAAGAAAGAAAGGGAGAATATGGATAAGAAGAATGGGAGGAAGAAGAAAGAGAGGAAAAAAGAGAGATGAAGAGAAAAGAAAAGTGACAAAAGAAGATGAAAAAGGAAGAAGAAGAGAAAACTTAAGGAAAAGAAGAAGAAAAAGAGGGAGGAAAACAATGAGAAGAAGGGAAAAGGTAGGAGGAAGCAGGAAATGAAGGAAGAAAGAAAGAAAGAAAGTAGAGGGTTTGCTTTTCCTCTCTTTTTCTCGCTTTTTTCTTATTTTTTCCTTCTTTTCCCTTTTTTCACTCTTATCCTTATTTTCCTTTCTCTTTCATCTCTCCTATTTCTCATAATTTTCTTTTTCCCTTATTCTCTCAATTCTTCCTCTTCTCCTTTTCCTTCTTCCTCTCCTTTCTCTTCTTCCCTCGTCTTGCGCCTCTTCTCTTGCGTTATTTCCGGCTCTCATTTCTTTCTTCTTCTCCTACCTTTTCTTCTTTTTCTCCGTCCTCCTCCACTAATTCAACAAACATATTCAACACATTACCAGCACTGGAAAAAAGTTGCTTGGATCTAGAGTCCAGACACTTAATAACATTGACAAGGCAAAATGCTCCCGATTCAATCTGATTTTTCCTTCAATCGAAGAACCGAGCCTCTTGATTTAGGCGAATTTTCTTTCGATTCAAGCAAAAAGTCCGATTGAATCAAGAGTATGTTTTCTCTTCAATGTTTTTAAGAGTCTGGACTCCAGATCCAAGCGACTTGTTTCCCAGCGAGCGATACGTTCCCAGCGGCAACACGACTAGAGAATCTAAATTCCCGGGAAATTTGGCAAGCGGGCCGGGGGACCGGCGTCTACGAGCCCGGAAGCCGGGGCGAGGCGGATGAAAAGGGAAGTGACACGCCGCGAGTGACGTTTGAGCATTTTTGGGCGCTTCGCTTTCCGGTTCCCGATCCCAATCCCGGGTCCCGCGTTTCGTGTTTTGAGTAATAAGCCTCCCGCCTCCCGCCCGCCCGCCCCAGCCCGAGCGGCGCAGCGTCTCAGCGAAAAATGGGTCACGCGTATTGACATTGGCACAATTCTCGCGCCCGCGACAATGAACATGGACCAAGGGCACCACTTTTCGTGAAACGCGTCCGGCTTCGGCCACCGCCACCGCCCCGCCAAACGACCGACGACGCCGCCACACAGTGAATCGAGTCACTTAGAGCGGTCGGACATGAAATTTTTGACAACAACTGTGAATTTTGATGCTTATTTCGTCACATTTTAAAGAATATTAATGAAAGAAAATTTCACGAGGAAATCAATGAAGCCACTTTTAGAACCTCAAAGTTTTGTAAAGACGGAGTTATAAGCGATTGAAATTTCCAAACTTTGTCCAACCTGTCCTATTGACTCGATCCACTGTGCGCCTCCGCGAGAACCCGGACCTCGACCATCGCCGCCTTGCGCAGAAACCGCGGAAGAACGCCGTATGAGACTCCGGACGTAGCCAAACTTCCATTGATCAAATACGGATTTTGAGAAAACTCGGCCTTTTCCAGACAAAAGAACGCAACTCCATTCCAAGATATCAAAATTGACTCAAACGATTAAATTTTTTGCAAGAATGAACCTAAGCAATTGTTGTCCAAAAATTTTCCGATTTTTGCATGGGATCAGATGTTAAATTAGTGAAATTAGCAGTTAGAAATGCTGTAGAATACACAGTCAAGATGGGTCTGTTTCATGCAAGAGATACAGCCAGATAAATATTCTCTGTACGGGTGAAATCACACGAAAATCAAGTTGGGCGCGTTAAAAAAGTCTGGAATTCATTCCTTTGATTCGTAATCTGCGTAGTCTGAACACGCTTTTTCAAGTTTCCTGGCGGTTTTTTCAGTCACCGCCAACCAGGTTTGTACAAGCCGGAGGCCTCCTAAAGTTACCGTTTGCTCGTTTCCAGTGAATAAAAAACTGCCCCCAGCCGTGGAAAATTTGAAAAAGTGTGTTCCAGAATATGCAAATTGCATAAACAGTGTGGATGCCAGCTTTTGAAAGTGCCCATCGTGAGTTTCGTGCCATTTTACCCCTAAACAGTCTATTCATACGATTGTAGTTCTTGGGTGCAACAAACCCAATCCATGAACGTGAGTCGGGAATAAAGCACCTCTATGATTAGAGACAACGATTTTGACGAGACCTCACAGTCATAGTGCTTGTTTCTGTAAAAATAGAATTACACATTATAAAGGGAAAAAACTTATCTAGAGTAAAGTTTTTCTTCTAGAGCTACGATATTTGGAGCAACACAAGTTCCGTAGCCTTCTTGATTGCTTAAGTGTATAGCCAGTGTTACTTCAAGCAGCAAAACTTAACCGGGAAACTCTACTCCAAATGAGTTTCCCTCCTCTACAATGAATAGCCGAGCATTGCGAGTTTACGCCTCGCGCCATTATCGCGCCTTCAATTTTCCGGACGCAACACGGACATCCATCAAGTACGAATAGTTGTATCTCTGCGCCGTCTTCGACGCGCGTCCTTTCCCTTGCTGTGTTTATGTCCATGTTGTGTTGGTTCTGTTTGTCTTATTTTCTGCGGTGCTTCAAAGTCCATGTGAGAAACATAGCTAAAGATAGGATATATGTAATCGGGCCTCATTTTTTAACTTTTTTGCTGTATTGAAAGATTTCCACGTCTTGAAACACTATTTTACAGCCTCCGTCGCAACTTCTTTCCAATTTTTTGGAGATTTGCAGTTGATACTCAAAAAACAGAGAGGAAATTCGGCAACTTCCGAAGTTGGTGGGACGTTTTTCCTTAGCACGGCAAGGCGGATCAGCATGATGATAATCTTAGCAAGTTGGCAGTATTGGTTTCTTCCTTTTGAATGGATATAGCGTTAAGAAAACCAAGCTCATCTCCGTTGGGCATTTACTCGTGTGCATGCTAAGTTTGGGGGACACAAGTCTCCCTGCATAGTGTAAGTTTAAAACTGAATTGGCCTCCAGTGACCTTGAGCAAATGGTACGTTTTTCTATTAAAATATATGCAGATTTGACCATTTTGCTGAACTGTGAATACGCGGGATTTGCATTAAACAAATAGGTTATATGCAATCGCTCCCCATTTCTTGATTCTCCAGTTCCAGTTGCTTCTCTCGATTTCGTATGCATACATTTCTGGCACATATTAACAGCCCTGCACTGCGGCACATAAGTCTTTTCGAAAGTCTCAGTCTAGATATAACTACAGTTTCCATAATGCTATCCAAATTTATGTGAAACTAGGGATCCTGTGACCCTTCGGTTTCTACGCGGAACCTCAAGGGATACGTTTCACATCTGCAGATAGCTGCTCGACAGTGAAGGTCAAAAGATAGGATAGAGTGGAAAGATAAGTTGGTATATAATTCACGATGGATGGAAAAAATAAACCAGATGGAATGATATTCTGAATTAATTACTCGCGTAAAATATGATTCATACTATGATTTTTGAGCCCGGGTTCTTTAGGTTTGAAACTCTCACTGTAAAAAGGTGAAGTAATTGATTTAACATTCTGGGCGTGAAAAAAGTGAGCGGGAACTTATAAAATGCTGATTTACCCGCCGTAGCAGTTAGTTTTACATCCTGGCACTGCTAAAGTAACTGCTGTAGCGGATAATTCAACATTATATGGACGTATTTCTATCAAACGGAACTATGTGCATTATGACATGAGCCCTGAGACCCATAAGAATACACGCATAACAGGGCTCACGTCATAATGCACATAGTTCCGTTTGACAGAAATACGTCCATATAGTTCTCGCACACTTTTTATACTTCCAGAATGTCAAATCAACTTCACTTTTTCTTCGGTGCTGTTAAGGAACATGAATTTAAATGAGCGTGACAAAAAATTACAAGTGAATAACACGGACATGCCAGTGGATTCAGCATAACCTACTCAATCTAGCTCAACAAGGGAGCAAGCACATTCTCCGGAAGATGGTTTGAGGTAAAATAATATCTCTCAAACACCTTATGAACCGTGCTCGCAAGTGAAAGATTACTGACCTAGAAAAAACTTCAACGTGAAAGTTGGCGCTTTTCCGCTGGCTCATCTTAATTACACTTTAGTTTAAAAATATCTGAACATAAACAAAATTTCATACCAGTAGTTATCTTAAGATAAGGCGCATGTATGCGCTAATCAGAAGGAGAGTCCTTATTACACGGCATTGATGAGCTTTCATGAAGAAATTTATCGACGGAGCTCTCTTCTTTAAGGTTGTCTGGTTAGTGTTTTTAGATTTCGTTTAATTGTATTCTTGCGTGTTATTTCTAGTATAGACCAGGATTAAGTAAATTTTTCTCCCATGATCAGGTCTAGGATCCGGGATCAAGTAAGGCTGTGTGCTCAGAAGATTTCCAGTCTCCATACAACCAACTTTGAGCCAAATCCGTCCTTAAAATAAGTAGGATATTTTTGAAAAATCCCGAAGTAGATCCAGTAAGACCTCACGAAGTTCCTCAGAAACGCCCATTTTACATTTGCGAGATAATCTCTCACTAAAGTTAGTCCTCCGAAGGATTACACAATTTTCTCTCCCCGCTGAAAAAATGTTGAGCTGTAAACTAGTAGACTGAGAAAAGAGAGCGGCTCTGCCACGCCGTGGGGGAATTTCGATTCCTACAAATGAGGAACCAGTGGAAAATGGACAAATTTGGTGTCAGAAGTGGCAACGTCGGTCGAGAGACGCCTCTCGGTCGAGACGGGAATAATGCCGACTCGCCCGTGGTTAAAAAGAGGGAAAAGGAAGGAATGCTCCGAATTCCGCTACACAGTGCCATTGCAAAATCGCTGCCAAGTCCGTTTACTTGGCAGCGAGGGTCGGCAGAGTGCAATCGTGAGGAGAACGTTGTCATATCGGCTTCCTAGGAGGATTGGCATCTGATTTTAAGCTTCAAAAAAGCTCTAACATATCGTCGTTCCTTTGACGACAGGATGTACCTCAATTTCCCCGTGATACTTATCCGTATAATTCTATGCTAACTGTGTCTCATGTGGAAATCGAGATACGCCCTTACATAAAAGGAGCCACGATGTAAAAAAAACCTACTTTTGAAGAGAAGATATTTCAAATTTAATTTGCTATATTCGAGGCTCAAAACTTTTGAAGATAGGTTGAACGAAACTCCCAACTACAAAAAAATTAGTTACGCTTCTAATTAAAAAATACTTTTTAAAATGATTTAGAACATGTTTCCTCAAAATTTTTACTTTTGTGTTGGTTTTTTACGATCAAGAAGCAATTAAAGAGAGAGCAATCGAGAAAAGTATAGTTAAAACCCTGTAATAAGCGCTATTAATCTCTGGAACCTGATCGGCAATTCTAGGGAACTTTCTGCGCATCGAAGCATAACAAAATTTCAGACAGGGCCATCGAAATATGCTAAGAAATTGCCTAATTTGGCAGGTTTATTGCTAACAGATCACACCAATGTGATTACTTAATGAAATTTATCGTTTAAAGTATGCCATAGTCAGAAGCCCGGAATTTTCACTTTTTCACACAATTTCCGCAAAATCGAACCAGAAGATAATAAACCGCATTATAATCTTAATACTGTGCCGTTTTTTTGATCCAACTTGACTAAAAGCACCCCCATGAGAGACGTATTAAGAGATTATCACGGGCGCGGAAGCGAGGGCAGCAACATATGCAAGGAGTTTAATTGTTTCAGAGCATAAGGGTAGAACGCCACTGAAACATTTTATGAGGAAACTACAAACAACCCGTGGTTAGAAAGTTTGCGAACAAACTGCAAGCTTGGATAACCTCCGCCTCGGCGAGGCGTAGGGGGCATTGGCTTGCCGCTAAACACGTGCGCCTTCCATTCAGTGTGTATGCAACGTCAGCTACGCAGGAGTTCAAATAGTTGTATCATTACGCCTAATCTTTAGCACACGAATTCGATTGAGGAAGCCTGCTGTCAGATGTCTGTCTCTTTTCGATGCACGTTGGGGAGTTACTACTTGCACGAATGACTAATTTCATTACTTTTGCTACTTTTGAACCTGATGATAGAATAAATTGACGTCGATTGAAAATCACTTTTAAATTAAAACGATGTGAAAAAATCTTGAAAATACATCGAAAAATGGTCATTTCATTTACATCCTACAGTCGTTGGGTTGTTGAGATCGGAAACTTTCTGGTCTTCGTGATTTTAAAATGTTCGTATTTCAATCAAGAAAGGTGCTAAATCTTCTTTAACTCTGGTCTTGACAATATCTCTCGGTGCCTCTTCTTGGACACCGAAAAGCTCTTCCCGTAATTCAATTATTTCTCTTTTGAGCGTACTTTTCGCCGTTTCTTGAACGATTTTTCCTTTTCCTCTTCGACAAAAATGATGTATCTAAAATTGGTTTAGAAACCAAAAAACGTTTCTCATTGTCCTACTTTTTATGAAGGACACATCGAGAGCTTGGAAAATTCCATAAATTAACTCGAAGGCCAAAAATTACCGTTCCTCATGTTTTCAATTTCAAATCTTCTGCACGATGAAACCATACCTAAACTAAAGTCTGTTTAATTATGATGGGACACAAAATAATTTCAACGTAATTTACGATTGAATAACTTTTCCAGTGTGTTACATATTTTTTTACAAGGATCAAAGCACTGAGCGTGAGCATGAGCCTACGAGAGAATCTCTTCAGGAATTTCATCTATACTTATGAAATGTGATGACTAAGTAAGTTTATGGTGTTCATCCCCATTTTACTCGTTCCTTCTAAGTAGCGGGAGGTTTTTTCTGACAAATATAAAAGGGTAAACAAAAAAGGCTAATACTTTACGGACGAGTTACTATTAAAACATTTCATCTTTGTTCAGCGTGTTCTGCATGAACTGTAGGTGAGGGAATATATCGGACTTTTCTTTAATTTTCACCTTGCCCGGTGATCCACTCCACGATTTAATTAAGGTACTTTGTAAACTAGCCAGAATAATAGAGAGCCCCCTCGGCAATGTACTCTTGAGTGCTTGAGGCACCATTAGGTATTCAGCCAGACAGCAGGATCAAAATTTCTGCAACTTGTTGAGCGTAAAAATTCCAGTGGATCATAACGGCTGGCGTAATGCGCATTATTGAGCTACTCGGTGATTGATGAATTTTCCAAACGCTGAAGCGTATAAATTCATGGGAGAGAATGGTGCTCAACCTGAACCGCTAGACTCGTAAAAGCAGGCTTGCTCGAGTTTCCATTCAGGAGAGCGTTTACCCGTTAAAATTTTCATATCAGGAGCGCGGGCTATTATTTATTTGCAGAACTCCGAGGCTTGCATGTCGAAACCGCTCGTGCAAAAACACGAATTCTGATGCGGAATTACGGAAATTTACGGTCATAACTTATTATCTTGTTATTGTTGAAGAAAAAATGAATGAGATAATATTCGGCCGTGACCTTGAAATGGTCCGGGTTCAGCAGAAAAGAACCAAGCCACATCAGCTATAATCAAAATTAACCGGGCAATTTAATTTTTTACAAGAGAGCGTTTGTGCGGATTCCTTTGAAAATGTTAGGGTTTGATCGGTACTTTGCAGAAATGTCCACAAGAAGTGTGCAGAAAATTTGCACAAAAATCTGCACAACCGTTTTTGTGTATACAATTAAATTGCCCTGTTAAATTTGGCAATAGCTGATGTGGCATGGTTCTTTTATGCTTAACGCGGTCCAAATGTAAAGTTTATTCTTTCTAAACCCATGAAAAAAAAAATCCATAAAAAACATAACTGAATCATAACTATTATTATTTAGATATGGCTCTCAAATTTACTGTTTGGCTTAAAAGGCCAAAATCTTCATACGCTCTTTGAAACTTCCTTGACCTTCAATCTCTTCAAAATAGCTTTTTGGCGGTAAGAAACTCTCTTATTCATCAGTGAGATCAAGACATTATCAATGAGGTTTCAAGTCAAGAAGTTTCAAGTACGCCGCGTCTTAAAAGTTCAGCCTAACCTAATGGACATGGCGAACTTAATTTATTTAAAGACTCTGTTGTCATGGAAACGGACAACGATGCCATAAAAAGGAAAAAAGAACAAATTACTGAAAGTACTTCAGCATAACCTTCATGTAAGGAAAAGGAAAGCTCCTCGGTATATTAGAAATGCCCTGATTAAGTTTTTTTAAAAGCCTAGCCTCGAACTTCCTCTTGTGTGGTTCCATGGCAAAGTTTTCCAATACGTTTCTCTCATGGGGGACCGAAAGGAGAGATCGGAAGAGCATAGAAAAATTATTCAGAGGGAGGCGTTTCAAAATAATTTTTCATGGGATGATGCGGCTGAAAGGGATAATGCGAGGGGGTGGGGCTCCAGCAGAGTTGCCTACGCCGAGTGTCAAACGAGCCCTGTAATTGCGCGGTTGTCGCACGACCTTTCGAGGTCAGACTTGTCAACAGCGTTGTGATTGGAGGACCAACATCCTTTCTTCAACCCCGGCCCTAGCTTATCGTCTGACCTACTTTTTTTTCAGCACAGCTTGGCGTTTTTGTTATCTCCCATTCAAAAACCTTCGCCCTTTTTCTGAATTTATTAAAACATAGATTTCACGCAACTCGAATTGACTCGAGTCGTGATCCGCGATCAACAGCCAGTCCGCGTTTCAATAGGAGCAAAAGTAGCGTGGAGAAAATGCAACTTACGCATTCATGTATTCTATTGAATCAAATCTGAAATGGGTTCAAACATCACACGCGACCTTTAATGTTCAATGGCAGGAGCTAATGATCATTCTCTGCACAGTATCCTATTGGTTTTTATCACATTTTTTCAATGTATAAGGGTTTAGGTACTCCCGTCAATTTGAAAAGAGGAAGTGGCGATTAAAGACTGAGAGTGAGCATGAAAACCCAGGGGTTTTATTCAATGATACCGCAGACTTGCAATAATTAATTCAATCAAGTTAATCAAGTTAGCCAATGAATAACAAAATTTTAACGAGACTCATTTGCACAAACTATTATTTCCTCATAGGCGGAACCATACATTTCGAACGGGGGAGGGGGGCATAAGGGGCCTCTCGGCCTCTGCGCGGCACTCCCCAAAACATTTTCAAAATTTCAGAGCATTCAATATGCAGTTTGAGTCAATTTTGTATAAATAATTACCAAACCTAGACGTCCTTCCCTCTTCTTTTCTCAGTTCCTTCTTCCTTTTTTGTTCCCTTTTTCACAATGAAAAAAAAAAAGATACGTAAAATTTACCATTCCTTCAAGCTGTGTAATACAGCGTGAAGGAATGGTAAATTCTACGTATCTTTTTTTGTGCGGAATACAAGGTGAAGGAATGGTAAATTCTACCAATCTTCAAGTCAATTCTGCCAGAAGAATGGTTAACTGTACCATTATATAGTAACGTTTATCTTTCTCCTGGCAGAATTGACTCTAAATTGACGTTGTGTGAAATACAGCGTGAAGGACTGGTAAATTAAATAAGCATGATAAAAAGTGCTAAGGTAGGGATTTGTCGATCAGGATCATTCGTTAACGATAAAATAATCGACCCGCTCTGAGATAGTCCGACTCTTGGCCGGTAATTTTGATATTATCAGTACCCTGAATCTTGTTCAAAACTTCTAGAGCTTCACCCATCGTCAATTTTGCTTGCGTGTAACAGTTAATGGCTGTGATATCAGAAAGCGAGTATGGCGGGTTGCGTGTGTCACCACGCCACGGCGCGACGGGGCTCGGGGTGGATTTAAGTGAGATTCCCTGCTTTTAATGAGACCGCATAAAAGACTCTTTGGGTCCGCTGTAACAGCCGCTTAGTGTTTGGATGTTTGTAACAGGACTGCCTTTTGCAATGGGCAGCTTTAGTTTCTAGCTCACACTGGAAAGAAAAACACATTGGATCTGGAGTCCAGACTCTTGAAAACATCGACAAGAAAAAGGACTCTTGATACAATCAGATTGAAGCTTAAATCAAAAGAAAATCCGCTCAAATTAAGAGACTTGGTTCTTGATTTAAGCTTAGATCTGATTGAATCAAGAGTAATTTTTCTTGTCGATGTTTTTAAGAGTCTGGACTCTAGATCCAATGAGTTTTTTTTCCAGTGCACTTATACACAACTCAACAACAACGTATAAGTTTCAACGTTTTCCTATGAAAATAGGTGCTTTTGTATAGTGCCAGAAATAGTAGCTCCTTATTGCAAAATGTAGTCAAATTCTCCAGCGCACAATGAGACGCGCCATTGAGAAAAGTCGGACACGAAACTTTTGACCAAAATTGAAAATGTCCATGTTTTAAATCGTCACGTTGTAAGTTGAAGGGATGACTCTGAAAGGAAATTCTACGAGGAAACTTATGGAATTGAAATTTCTTTTAAAAATTGTATGGTTTGAATTAAAGCTGATCGTTATTTGCCACAAACGTTATCAAAAGCTCCATCAAAGGAATAAAATAAATGAATAAAAATTGAATGAAAGTTCATTCCTGAAAGAAATGTGACACCTGCGCCATGTCATGTCCAGTCAATTCTCTGGTCGCATCGCTTCATGCATCCCTCCGTTTTTTTTTTCATCGCATAACATATGGCTTTGCATCACCGTCGCATTTCTCTAATCCCCACACGAATCACATCCCAGCTCTCCACAAATCGTGGAACGGCGCACAGTGGGACACCAATGCAATACGTATCTGCCAAAAGGATATATTTTACGACTTGTTGAGGACTTGCATGCCAAAGATATCGTCCTACTGCGTGGAGCAAAAATGTCAGAATGTATAGCAGAGGCCCTTTACTTATACGTTACATACACGCATATTGATGGCTAAAGTCTAAAAGAGCGCATCTCTGATCATTTTTAACAGAACTTTGTAGAAAATTTCAAGGGGATCGCTTTTTAGAAATAGTATGTAGTAGTTGTTGTGGTTGCATGTAGTAGTATGTATGTAATGTATGTACATAATATAGTTTTTCTTTAAAAAATGAAAACATAATCAAAGATTCTCAAACATTGCGACGAAGGTGAGATTTTCTCGACACAGTCATCGATATGTAGATATATGTACCCAGGTGTCTCTTTAAGTCTCTATGTATACCGTCGACTCCCAACTGAATGTTTCCTGGCATTAATAATACTGATCATCATTCGACCCATCATTCAAATTCATCCGATGGATCTGCAGAAATAACTCGGACCAGAGATGCAATTTAGAGGAATCAGAGATATCCATCAAGTAAAGTCATGTTTAAAGTTACTTGCCTCGCAAAACCGAGTGGACGGTATAAAGATTCTCGTAAGGTGTCAGCTCTTCTCTACCATGCTGAGAGAAAAGGGCACAGGGACTCTAATTGAGATCTTCCTTTTTTGCTAAGCACGGCACGGCAGTGTTCTCTTTCATTTAAATCCATTGTGATCTAAAGATATGTATCAAAAGAGGCTACCTCATTAGCATCAATAGTTTGAAACACATTTAAGCGGATGGAAAACTGTGTGACCAATTTGCGAAAATGACCATTTTTGCGGAGAGCTGTCCAGTGAGGCGTCCCTTCCAACCGGCGTGAATCTAGTATTTCCTTTTATTTTTTCAACTTTTTCCGGAAACGCATCACTCGGTTTCCGTTAATTTGATTGTCAGCCTTTGATAAAACTCAACCTGGATTCCTACCCTTTTTTAAAACAAATAAATGAGTCTGTGATGAATAAAAATATATAATATTCACACCTAAACAACTCTCAATTCATTCAGCCCAATTTATAAATCCGTAGCGGCACTCTGAGATAAAGTTGGGCTTATAAACCAATTAGTGGTTCATATGGAACACGATTAATAGTTGTATATGAACTAATGATTATCGGTCTGTGAACCAAACTGTGGTAGCTTGTACCATAGTATGGTATGTATGCCATAACTAAGGTATATCGACGGTGAAACTACCAAACCACGTATCTCGTTTGCGGTGTTTAAAAATCTACGCTCACATTTTATTTTTTTGAAGTAGACCAAATCAATATCATTCCTTGAAATTTTCACGGAATTTTCTCCGCACAAAGAGGAAAAATCACAGAAATTTTCAAGACTGGATGTTAAGTAGTTTTTCATGTAAAAAATAAAGTATGACAGGAAGTCTGCGACGTCGCAAACCGAGATACGTGGTTTGGTAGTTTCACCGTCGATATGTGATATTGTTTCATGTTGCCTTCACTACTATTGGTGGTGCTCCATATGAACCACTAATTGGTTTATAAACAATAGATTTCTTAAAATCACGTTTTAAACACTCTTTAAAAATGTTCAAAAGTATACGGAATCACTTTTTGGTAATGTTTTGAAGTAAAATGTACGCCCAGTAAAATTTATGCAAACTTTTTATTGAGGAAATTAATACTTTTTCACAGTTTAAATTAACGTTCAAAAACTACGGCACATCTTTAAAGATTTTGAACACCTTTTTTATTTAAATATTACCTGTCGTAAATTTTACTTGAAAAAATAAGCAAAATGGATTTCTTGAAACATACATTTTAACTGTATGTATCTTTAACATACTTCACTTTAGAAGGTACCTACGCATCTTTTGGAAGATTTTTGAAACGGTCGTTGCTATGAAAGCAAAAAAATTAGAGGTTATTAGTACATTCGATTTTTTAGGCATGCGTCCATGTTTGAAGGCAAATTTAATATTTTCATTCTACTTTTCAACGTCAAAAAAGTATTCATATCTTCACGAGTGTTAATTCTTAACGATCCGTTATGCTCGATAAATAATTCTTACTTTGGTTCTTTTTTCAGCTGGGGAACAGAATGGAGTCATGTCAACGCTGCCGAATAAACCGGTGGAAAAGAGGAACATGGTAAAACACTGCGAACAGAGGCGAAAGTTTCCTGTTCTCTACAAACTTGAATTCCAGGTACGTCATAGCGTAGACTTAGTCTTCGATGGCTTCCCAAACTTTACAAATCAAATGTTCGTTTTCCCCCAAAATGTCGCATCTGAAGAGATCCAAGCCTAAGTTTGTCTGAAGAGAGAACTAATGAACTTTTATTGCTTTTGCCTGGCTCTGACAATGCGAAACTTGAGTAGTAATGAGGCCGGTCTAAGTTATCAAATTTCACTTGCCCCATCAGAGCTGCCGTGTTTTTTTTTTTTTTTTTTTTTTTTTTTTTTTTTTTTTTTGCGATGAATTCAGGCAAAATGTGATTTGCGATGAAAGGGAAACCCTTAGCTCCCAGATGAAGGAACGTATGGAAATTTGAATATTGCCAAATTTCTAGTGGCAAATTTTATTTCTATCAAAAAGATGCTAGGAATATCTTCTTCAAAAATTTTACTAATTTTGCTTCTAATCACATGTACAAATAATATAAGTGGAAGTATTGACAAAGATTGCTTACCTATAATCTTCAAAAAATTGAATTTTCCAGAAATATATGCAACCTTGAAATGGAGGTACGCTCTCTGGTCTGGGAAACGACAAAATAAAAAATGTCACAGCTTAAAAAGGTTCATTCTGCACCGTCCGGTGCACGTGATACAGAAAAATTCTATAATTTATCTCTTCGCGTTGTAAGAGTTGGGAGCCAATGAACCACAATTAAATTTGATATTGCCTCCTTTGAAAAAGAGTAATTCGGAACAACTGTAACGTTATTTGTGAGGTATATCTCCATATCTCCTATAGAGAATTGAAAATGTTGTAATGTCAATATTTTCTTCGATTCATTCCAAAATTGGTTTCTCACCTCAATCAAGGTTTTCGGCCGTGCGCTGAAATTTGAAGTTTCACCTTAAATCCCATTTTCTCTGACTCAATCTTACTGAACGCCTGATATAAAAAAAGGAAGAGATATCGTAACAGCATTTTTCGCTGCATATGTTTTCTGCTGCTTTGCATGCAAAAGATAACGCAGCAAATTTCCATTATTTCGCATTTTTTTTTTTAAAAAAAGGAACAACGTATACCCGTCACGCCCTCGCGAATCTTGAATCTTTCTCTCGATACATAAGGGAGTTGCTCTGACAATCCAAGCACTCTCAGCGGTAATGCGAAGATGCAGCATTAGGGGAATCAAATTAAAATATGATGAATGGAGAGATGTTACTGTGCTGACGTGACGAGAATAAGGATGGGAAAGGTTTCTTGAGAGGTTGAGCAAAAATGAACGCCGTAAAAAGGAAAGCGAAGGATTCCCTCTCACTTTTTAACGAGGAAAATGATATAACCTGAAACATATTTTGCTGTCTAGTATACTTGGAACAACATTTAGACGCACAAAAAATGTAATTTTGGGGGATAATAATTACATATTAGTCTGATCGATTCAAAATAATGCGTGAAGAAGTCATGTTCCTGATGGGTCATGAGAGTTGCAGGATAATAATACAAATGAATAGTAAATTTTAAAAGGAGATCATTTGAAATTCGAGCCGTTTGAAAATAAAATCAAGGAATCCCAAAGAATTGATCAAATACTTCTCTTATATTTAAAAATAATAGTATAAGAATAAACTTAGCTCAGAATAATTTCTCGCTTTTTTTTTTTTTGCGCGTAACACTGTCAGTTATTCGGTATCCCGTCATAAATTTACTTCCACGCGTTGCAAAAATAGAGGTAACTCACTGATGCGTGGGATCTTTTATTCGAGGCAAAAGAATAAGGGAAGCAATAAATTAATTCCCGAATATTTCGTCGCTCTCCTGGCGTAAGGCCGTATCTCGATTTCTGCATGAGCCCCAAAAAGCATGGATTTATATGTTAAACAGGGCTCACGTGGATTTCGAGTTACGCCCTTACGCCAGAGGAGCGACGATTTGTCTAGAATTTGTCGATGTATTTTCCTCCTTCTTTATTTTTAAATTGAGAGAATTCTATTTTATAACATCGAAATAAATGATGTTTAAAGAAATTGAGCGAAGGGTTAGCTCGATGCTGTAAAGAAAGTACAATCGTTTAGTACAAAGTTTAGATCAGGTTCCAATGATCGTTTTTCTTTGCTCAGCTAAACCGCGCGCGCTTACAAGAAATCGTATGACTAAATGAAAAAAAGAGGAAAAACCAGAATTATAATGCTGAAGGTTTTCTCTGGTATTTACGTAAACAACTATTGTTGTAGGAGAAGCTTTCAGCATTTATACTTACCTTCTCGGTCTTCGCTACATGTTCAAACAAGCTTTTTCAATCTGGAAAGCTCTCATTCGGGATACTATTCCTTTGTGCGTAAAACCTTTAATTTGATCAAAAGTATGCTGTTAGATCTCCCTCTTTATTCAAAATGCAGGAGAAAAGGGACTTATTTTACGGAAGCAAAATTCATGTAGGAGCAATTTATCAAATCGTGTTCAAAAATCGAGTTGAAAAATCGAGTTGGAAAATCGAGTTAGAAAATCGAGTTGAAAAATTGAGTTGAAAAATTGAGTTTTAAGACTTCTGTAGGGAATAATCTAAAAAATAAATTGCGAACGATTTAATTTTTATTTTTACCTATTAAGGGCAACAAGCTCCATAGCATTCTAGCGATTTCATCCCATGAATACGTAAAATATGAAATTTAAGTGTTTTTTTAAAGTGAACCTTTCGAACTACAAATTTGGACTACCGTAACTTGGATCGGTTCGGAATTTTCGACTGATTTTGTCCAAACACGATCGTAAACCACTCTTGAATACGCTGGTATCAATATTTAATTTTAAGTTTTTGTGATCGGAGGTCCGTCTTCCCATAGTCGGTCCATAAATACTTGGACGACATTAAACAAAATCAGCCAAGCCAAATTAGGCGTTGCCTGATTTCTGCTCATATTTCCTTTTCAAGAGGATCAGGCAAAATTCTGTCTTGAAATTTTTTGAGTATGCTCTTCATGGTAAATGGAAAATTTACGAAAAGTTCCAAGGTATGTTACTCACTTTCCTTGTAGAAAAGTAAAACAAGGGAGGGAATCAGGCAACGTTAAATTTAGCTAGGCTGATTCCAGATTCTAATTTAATCCATCCAAGCGGGTTAGAAGTCATGCCAAATAAGTTTACGACTTTTAGACTACGACGAAAGATTGTCTGACGTCACTTTTACAAAATGCCACATTTTACTTTATATAAAGTAAATGCAAGCACTGGAAAAAAACACATTGGATCTAGAGTCCAGACTCTTAAAAACATCGATAAGAAAAAGTACTCTTGATTCAATCAGAATCTAGCTTAAATCAAGAATCGCAAGCCTCTTAATTTAAGTGGATTTCGTTTTGATTCTAGCAAAAATCCGATTGAATCAAGAGTATTTTTTTGGTCAATGTTTTCAAGAGTTTGGACTCTAGATCCAATGTGTTTGTTTTTCCAGTGAGAAGCAAGATGGCGGATCTTCTGCCGTTGTCTGAAAGTGCGTAAACTGATTTGGAGCTGACTCTATCGATGCACGCTCTCAGAATGATTCCAATGTCCTTTTGCTTCTGTTTCAGACGGCTGTGAAGGTCGAAACGCACTCTTGCAGACACGCTTGTAAACCAGCAAACGCGCCCAAAAACCAAAACCCCAAATGCATTCCATGTAAGTGCCTCCCACTTTAGCTCCGACCCTTCGCACCAGTAAATTGACCGGCAGTGAAGCCGATGGGTTTTTCACGATGGCAATCGTCCCGATGAATAAGTCGTTACCCCCCTCCTCCATTCAAACCCCCTCCCCATTCCACCCCCTTCACCCCTCCCCGCTCCGACAGCCAGCTCTTGAGATCCCTCCACATATTTATACTGAGCTACCTCTTGTTCGCCCATCAAACGCGAGCAAACATCTAAACATCCTCGAATTTCGCCTCTGGAAACTAAGTTGGTCGATGCCAAAACGTCACAAGTCCAATTTTGACAATCCCTGAGCTTTATGAAAATGCGTATTATCTAGGGCTCAGCAGATAATGTACTTGCGAGGTTTTGTTTTCCATCGATTCACTGACCGAGCGCCCTCACTGTTGTGATACTTGCCTTCAAAGTAGGATAGGTTTTTGAATTATGTATACTTATTATGAGGCCTGTCAGTGTAAATATTTTCTATTGCTTAAGGTGGGTATACATGGTGTCTTCTAAGCCCTTCCACCTCCTTTAACTTTTGGACGCCTGAAGACGGAAACGCATGTCTTTGGGAATTGAAAGTGATTATAGAACCAAGGTATTGTGGATATAATTCTATAATTCACTTAAGTTCCCACAGAATTATATCCACAACACCTAGGTCCTATTTATCACCTTCAATACAAAATGGTGTTGTTCAAGTGGAACTCTAAAACTTTGGGAATGATTCTGTCTTAAAGGAAATTATCAAATAGGAATAAGGGTCAAGATTTTTAAGCACCGCCTGAGAAAAAAATTAATTTTCTTTGTGCTAACAGATGAAAAGTGGATAAAATTAGGAAAACGATCGCGAAAATGTCAATATTCCAGCTATTTCTCTCTCGAAATAGCAGAAAGCCAATGTTCGTAAATACCAACAGCGTCGAGCTACCATTTTGAATAGGTGATTGAAAGGGGCCTTGATTAACTGAAAATTGAATTTTCTATTCTCTCTTTGGTGACGTACTCCTTCATAGGCGGTGTCCGATTCACAAATTTTTCACTTACTTAACGTTTGCAAACCCTTGAAATTGTTGTTAATTTTGTGTGTTATTCGAAGAACATTTCCCATGAAATTTATGACACTAAACATGCTTCTCTTTAATAAGTAAAGAAATTAGATGTCAGATGACACGTTGAAGAAGTTGACTTGGTTTCTCACCTTTTACTTTATAACCAAGTAATATCTACGCATTTACCGAGCATTTGTCTTTCAAATTTTTCAATAATGGCGATGGTTTTCCATTTTCAAAAAGTGATACTCTGACTTCATGGAGCATTAGCTGGGGGTCGGTCTGTGTAGCGTAAAGTAGGGAGACACCCCGCCCCCTCCTCCATCAGTTCACGTGGGAAATAATCGATACTGTTTACTTAGTTTCCTCTGATTAAAAGTTATCCGATCCTGTGCTCAAGTGGAGATTTCCAGGGAAGTCTCGTCTCAGGCATTGGACTGATTTAATAATGAAACTGTCTTTGAACCTCTGACTAAATGCAAAGACATGTATCCGGTCCTATTAAAGTCTTACTCTTTCTTCAGTCACTTGAGAGTGTTCGTAATTCAGGGGCCATCTTTAATTTCATTGATTTTCTCTCTTTTTCAGATGATTATAACAGGGTTGTTTTAGATACTATAGATGATATTCCAGACTCTGATTATATCAACGCATCCTATGTAGATGTAAGTTTTTGTTTCATATATTTCACAGCTTGCTTGCAGTTTTCTGTTTATGTTTGATTACAAATATACGTGCGATCTCAACACAGGCTCGCTAAAGTTGTACCACTATGTTACTTTTAACGATTACTTTCAACTGTTTTTTTATGTGAACTCCTGTCCCCTAAATTAAGATCAAATTATTTTCATTTCGAATGGCTGTAGTCTTTTTAAAGCAATTTTCCGGTGACTATAGATCTCATCGATATTGTTGGTTTGCTTTAAGGAGCATTCATCCTTTATGAAAATGTCGCATCGTCAAATTATTTTAATTTTGTTTTAATGTCAGAAGCCATCAAAATACAGGTGGTGCATTTTCATGATTTTAACTACTTTTAAATCCCTCGTCGTCAGAGAAGTATAGGGTCGTGTGGAAGTAATATTACGATTAATGGAGGCACTGGTGAATTAAAACCTTTCCCCCCCCCCCAAATTCTGTCCTATTTGTAGTTCTTTTAAGTCGATTTTTCTCCTAACGATGTGTTTACGTTGGTATTTTTCAGAGTCTCCTGAAACCTAATGCATACATCGTAACTCAGGGACCAACTGAAACCACTGTCAACGATTTCTGGCGAATGGTTTGGCAGGAGAAAGCTAGTTGTATCGTCATGCTAACAAAAACATTTGATTTTATAAAAGTAAGTTTTGTTTTATTTTATTAATTTATTTTCCAGTCCTTTCTTTCCTCGAAGAATCTAACGATCAAGTACTCATCGTCTCATCATGATGTATTATATTTGGAGTATAATATGCGCAAAAAAGGACATCAAGATTATCAAATGATTTCGAAAATTAATTTCAATTCATAAAACTTCATGTAATTACATTTTTTTACTTATCGATTCATTCCTGTGTCCCCCTTTCATTATTGGAGACAAAATGACGTAGTGACTCGAATAAAAAAAGTTTAAATCTTGAACAAAATAAAAACTCGCAGCCAACAGCCAACATCTCTTAAGATTTGCGAGCAAAATAAATTAAGGTTGAGAGAAAGCATACAAAAAGAAAATAAAAGTAGACATGAAAATGGGCGAGAGTTCCGAAAGTAAAGTTTATGTGAAACTATTTCTAGGTTAAAAAGAAGAGTTCCGAAGGCCCACCCACCCAAGATGTCTGTATTCTCAGAACCAGTGGTGTGGCGTGCTTTTCGATGTAGCGATTGATCTGTCATTTAAATCCATGGAAAAAGATCGATTAATTGGGTGTTCGCAAGGAACACCTTAATAATCGATTCTTTACCATAGCTTCAAATGGGGATATTTCGATAGTCGCAATCATTCACGCCTCGCCAATGGCACTGAATTAGTCAAATCCTGTGAGTAGGATTATGAGCGTAGCTGTGCTCTAAATAAAAAAATCAATGACGTAATTTAGAACGTCGTTTCTTTGAGTTTTTTTCTTTTTTTCTCTTTTTTACAAACGGTGAATTGGAAGGCAAATTAGAGAAGGAAACAAATCCAAATCAGTTCTGAATCAGAATATTTGCACAAAATGAAAAATGATGGACAAATTACCCAGTCTAAGTGCCTATCCGCCTTTCAAGACCTTTAATTTTATTCAAAGTACGTTGAGAATAAAATCCAAGCTAAAACGCAATCAAAAAGAAAAAGTTTTTTTTTCTCTATCTCTGGAGTAAAAACTGAGTGCCACCACAAATCGTGAATTAATTCGTCATTTACTGTATGAGGATCCTTATTTTTTCAGGTGATGTGTATGCAGTATTGGCCTTCCGCGAAGGTGAAAAGCGAGAACTACGGCGATCTAAATATATCCGTTCAACATGAAGAAGAGTTAGCAAATTTTCACATTAGGACTATTCGAGTCATTAGGAAAATGGGGACGGTGCGTATCAGCATAGACTGATTTGGTTGCTATAACATTCGCAGTATATCAATTGGACGTATTTATGCTAAAAAGAACTATGTAACACGCAATCCCTGAGCACATACGTTCAATTATAAATTGTTGATGGTCTCAACAAGACTTAAAAACTGAAATACTTGAAAACTCGTGAAATACTTAGCTTTTTCGTCATATTGATGGGCGTGAAAAATTCAACAAAATAAACATTTTGCGAGTTTTATTAAATATACAATTTTTTTTTTCTGCAGGTTCATTGTCTTATATTCCATTAGGATCTACATCCATCTGGACGGTATTCCACTGCCCGTAGACATCAAAGAATTGGCACATCCATGGAGGCTTTTCAAATTTTCAGGGATTGACGAGTAAAATCTGGTTCTGCAGATCCACTCATCAATTCCGTGAAAATTTGAAGCCACTACCGGGACTCGAATCCGGAAGCTATTATACAATTTTACAAGAATCACCAACAACACCAATAGTACACGTACACTGAAAACGAAGTCTCTTGGATCCAGAGTCCAAACTCTTGAAAAATTTGACAAGAAAAAATACTCTTGATTCAATCGGATTTTTGCTTGAATCGAGAGCCAAGCCTCTTGATTCAAGCAGATTTTCTTTTGATTTAAGTCAAAATATAATTGAATCAAGAGTATTTTTATCTTGTCAAATTTCTTAAGAGTCTGGATTTATGATCCAAGATACTTTTTTTCCACTGTAGAATTCGGACTCGGTCTTATATTTTTGTTAACCTACATTGTAGCCACTAGGAATTAAATATCAATCGACTCATGTGCGACGCTGCGCCTAAATGAGGGGTTTAAAACGTTTTTGCGCCTCAGCCAAGAGCAAATTCCTCGTCGCAAGTAACTGAGATTGTCAAGAACATTTTATCAACAGTTACCGAATGACAAAAATCTAGTGTTATACGGCGGAGAGTTTCTATAATAATATGTCTTAGATGATACTTTGTGTTTACTGAAAGATATCGATAGACCAAGCGGCCAAAGGCAAGATAGGTTACAGTTAGATTAAATCTTCGTGTTAGAAATTTTAAACCCACGGACACGAAAGTATCCACAAAAATATGACTAGGGATCCTCGGACCGGACATGTCGATTAGTCATTCTTGAATCCCAGCGGAAAACAAGAGGCCGTAAAAAGCGCCTTCAAAATGGAGTGATACAAATGGGCATGCAAGTTTAATTCATGACTTATTGCAGCGGAGCTTAACGCTCTCAGCAGATTCTGGCCCGAAGCCAATACATTGTTGGGATCACGGTTTCAAATCCGGAGAATGTTTGTTCCGGTTTCTGCAATATAGTTTTTAGAGATAGTGCGATCGTTTCTGCTACATCCGAGAACGGCAGGGTTTTCTCCTAGTGCGGCTTGGCGGTGTTCTTCCACTATCTGTTTTTGATTGATTTTATACATGGAAAGGGTGGAAAATAATTTAAAATATTAATATTAAGTATCGCACAAAGTTAATGAAGTGAAATAAAAAAAACTGAATAATACTACTCACTATTTCGAGTAAATAAAGTATGTGAACGTACATTTTTGACGGTTCTAAGTTGAAGTTGATTTTATCTACAAAAACAGGAATATACGGGCCGTATTTCAGAAACTGTGATTTGCTAAATAGCTCAACCTGTTTAATTAAATATCCTGCATGTGAATTTTAATTCAGTTGAATTTTCTACTAGTAAAAGTTGTTTAAATTTATTCATATATCATAATCAGGGTAGATGCATACCGGTATTGCCGGTTTTGGTGCGTTTAAAAGATCGAGATAATTGATCTAACTGTGGGAGTTTTACAAATTATAACCTGTACTTTTCGTTATAAATCTTAGGAGCCTTTTAGTATGATTTTCAAGACTCAGCTTGGGGATTTAATGTAGTTTTGACGGTTATAGGACATTTCGTCAATGATTTTTTGTCCGCGCACCTGTTTTTTCTAGTAATTTACGTCCACGCGTTTTTTCGGCGCGGGAGTTTTGGTACACGTGCCAGTTGAGACCCAAAGTTGATTGGCCCACATGTAAATACAAACGACAATTACTCTCGACGTTATTCGATGAAAATGTAAAATGTCTTGGAAGAATGAGGGTTTGCTTGTTTTTTTGTCTTGTCTGTTTGGTCCAATGGAGAATAATATATACTTGAGAGTTTTGGTAAAAATGGGGGAGCGTCAATTCCATGATACAAAATTCACTAAAACTCTCTGCACCTCGTTGGTGTAACAGGACTTATTTATCTTTCAAGATTTTCCCACCTTTTTATACCTCAACCGGATAAACCTCTATATTTGCCTCAGCTAAAGGTTCTTAGGTTTTTCCAGTGTACGATAAGTATCTTGATTTATGTTGCGAGGAAAGATCTGTACTTTTAAAGGATGCCAGTCATTCATAATACGTTCAATTTCGTATAATACTGTGCAACACATCTGTTGTGAAATAGTTGTTTCAGGCGCCGCCGCACGGCGGCGGGAAGGCGGCCAGCGCAAAATGTGCATTGGCGCCTATAAACCTAAGTGGATACTTCAAGCATTGTGCAATGCGTGAAGTATCCACTTAGGTTTGTAGGCGCCAGTGAGCCATTGTGCAATGCGTGAAGTATCTACTTAGGTTTGTCGGCGCCAGTGAGTCTCTCGCGCTGGCAGCACGCCGCTCCGCTCTCTTAGGCTTTAATATTTAGCGTTTTTTTAACTCATGATTTTGAAATGTTAGCACACTCTGCATTGATTCTTCTCATTTAAATTGATGGTAAAAAAATATGTATCAATTTATCAAAGGAGAATAATAATATAACGAGTGTTCTTTAAATATTGGTGGTTCCGTGTCAAATTTAATGATTTCCAAAGCACTTTAATTTTTTCTTTTACATCTTGTGCTTTTATCGTGCAACAGCGAGGTGCACGCGCAACCAAACGCTCAAAATTTGACATATTTGACTCTAAAAGAGATGTACAAATGGGTTAAAACTAAAGATTGCGTGCTTCTTAGTTTTTTTCCTCTTTTATTCATTTTTGCAGTTTCTGTCGGCACAACTGCGGCTCATTGAGATTCATGTCGCTTAGAAAAGGTTTTACAAATATTTGTCACGTTTTAAAAATATAAATGTTTTCAAAATGAAGTAATCATTTTGTAAAGAAAAAATAAAAAAATAATAATAAAAAAGTACCTATACATATATAAGATATATTGTACATTCAATATTTTAAGGATAGAAATAAAACCAAATATTCACCAATGACAATTTAAGAAGATGATTCAAAAGGAGAAAGTAATAACATTTCATTTAGAAAATGAGCAACCATAACAATACCTCCTCCTCTCTCAATTTCTCATTTCCATACTGTCAATATAAATTTACATACCGACTAAAATATAACGCTTGAATCAAGTCACCGTTGCTTATTTTACGTGTGGACGTAAACTACTGGACAAAAAAGGTGCGCGAACAAAAAATCGTTGACAAACTGTCTTCAAACCGTTTTGACTGAGAGTGGTATGCGAAGATGCATCGTCCTGTTTTGAAGGCGCTTTATAAGTCCCAGGTGTTCCGTCTGTTCCGTACTATCACGAGAATGTATTTCAAAAGGAAAATAAAACACTTTGAATCCAATGTAATGTCAATAAGGCGGTTTTAACCAGAAGTATCTTAACTGCATATATTTCAAGCTGCCCAATTTATTACCAAAAAACTACTTGAGACTTTCATTAATATAAAAGTAAAGTTTGAAGATTCCATTCAGCCTATTATTATGCCACGATTTATACCGTAATACACGAAAATTATTATTATTATTCACGATAAAAAATAATTAAACAAGTGAGGAACTTAGGCAACTTGAAATGAAATTAAGTGGATTCACGCCAAATCCATCCAATTCTCGTGTCATTCTAAATTATTCAAATGGTTTAGATTTTTTTATTTTAAAACGACGCATATCTTGAATGAACTCAAGGGAGTGGGACATTCAAACACTCAGCCTAAAGTTTTAAGTCGTATATTATCGTCAATAAGTGTATACAAGTGGAACAAGTATTAAATAAGTAGTATACAGTGGGGTTAATTGTATAACAGATACCCTTCTGATTTTGTAAAAAATCATTGTATTTTTATGAAACAAAACTTTCAAATTAAAAAAAAAAAAAAAAAAACACGAAGAGTGCTTCGTACCAGTTAATATCTTGAGCATATATAATTCACACAGTTTAATTTATTTACAATCATAAGTAATAACACTCATCATTAGTAATTACAATCGTACCGTAATTATTTCCTCAGCTACGTGCGCCTTCAATTTTCATGATACTTCGAGCACCACTCCGGAGTTAGTTTAGTTGCGTGACCTAACCGAACCCAGCACAGCGTGAATACAGCGCTATCCCTAATGCATTCGAGAATGCGCTTGACGAGGTGTGTGCCTCAGCTTGGTGCGCCTTCAATTTTAGTGATACTTCAAGTACCACTTCATGTAACCATCTGTCACATTTGTCTTATCTGTCCACAGCCTGAAGAGGAGGAGAGGAAACTTCTTCAATTCCATTACACAGAGTGGCCTTGTCATACGTGCCCTTTCTCAAATGCAATTTTAGAATTCCGTAGGAGAATGCGAGCCGTAGTCGGATCGTACAAAACTCACCAAGAGGGACCAATAGTAGTTCATTGCAAGTATGTTATCCGTATTCATAAGTGCTCATATTTTGTTGTGCCAGGTATTCACATGAGTAACTTGATTTCTTCTATTGGATAAGGTAGGATGGTAATTCTACATGTCTATCAGCCATGCTGCTGGTCAAAATGCGTCAGGAAGGATTCGAAAATGTCTCCAAAAGTGATACCAGTTTTAAACATTAACCCTGAAGTTAAAAAAAATTAATTGATCTTAGTAAGTTCATAAATTTGAGATTTAGTTAAATAATATGATAATATTAATTTGTAAAATTTAAGTCAGAATCAAAGAAAAGGTAGAATTAAAGAGAAAAGTAAGAATTAAAGTTAAAATTAAAGTTAGAGCCCGGCTGAGCTCAGGCTCGGCAACGACGTGGATCAGTTTTCAATATTGCAGACTCGCCATCGTACTTCATAGTAAAAGGCTAACGAATAATCTTGATTTCCTGAGGTTATAAAATCCGATGATCGATTTGAGGTGAAAACATGTTTTCGGGCGATTAGGCAGGCCCGGTTAGGTATGTATGACTGTAAGTCGACTGAAAGTCTGACTAAAGTGACTGAAAGTCACTGACGTGAGACTGAGAGTCTGAAAATTTGTCTACATTCACAACTTTCAGCATGGCTAGCACAGTTTTCCTGAGAAAAACTTTCGAATACTCTTTTTTTTACCTCAATGAAGTCTCATTCGCACCTGTAAGCAGTAAGCTCACCGCTATAGATCCGTAAATGTATCTACGTACACAACTTATCGCGTGTTTCCATGTGATGAGATCCGTACTTCAAAAATTTGATGATGCTAAACCACCCATCGTCAAAACGTGAAATGCAGGAGTCACTTTAGAGACTTTAACGCAGCGTAGGGAAGTAGGCACATCGGCCAACGCGAAATTCTTGGAGTCATTATTTTTTTTCAACGGTCCAGAGGATTGTTTGCATACTTAGGTTAAGTTTCTGAAGTCTCTTTTTTGGCACAAAATGCAAAAAAAAAAAAAAAAAAAAAAAAAAAAAAAAAAAAAAAAAAAAATTGCACATGTGTTAAATTGAACAAGTATATTACTAACTACGCAGATTGCGCGCTCATGAGTGGATTTGAGACTTTTTTATGTGTCCAACGTGATTTTTGTGGTAATTTACATTTACTGCTCAGATAATCCACTTGGCTGCATCTCTCACGTATAACAGACCAAAAAATTAAGGGACAGAATGATGCCACCACGACCCAATAGAGCTTGTGTGGCCTACACTGTAAATTGAATCCAAATTTGCTTTGCAAGGAGGAATAAGTCTCTTAGAGCGTTGAATTCAATCTGTAACTTGTGTGTTCCATTGACTCACTTGACTGGTATACGTAATTAGTGGATCAAAGAGGCTTATAAATAGTGATTAACAATAAGCACACATCGGCCTTAAATCATTTTTCGGATGTGAAAGATTCCAAACTATTCATACATATGTTTCTGAATTTTAGTGATGGCGGAGGACGATCAGGCGTTTATTTATCCATAGATGCAAATATAGAATTAATGGAGGAGGAAGACTCTTTCAATATTTATGGATACTTGAAAATGCTCAGACAATCTCGAAAAGGAATGATTGAAACTTTGGTAAGAATTTACTGTCGACTTAAGAGTGATACTTTTGTTTTAGAGTTAGTGAAGCTAAAAAAGAATAAATTTCTGTGGATGATCAAATTCTAAAAATAATCGTCATCTCTACCGTGATCAGAGTAAAATGTTGGCCAAGCTTCACTAGAATTTAACTCTGATACGTGACGTTTTAATACGAGTAAAATATAACATGATTTCTCTCCCTGAAAAGTATCTCTGAAAAACATCCCCTCCACCACCCACGAGTCTAGCGTTTAGAGAGAGTAATCCAAGGAGTTCAGACTCTCTTCTATTGCCAAAAATTATTTTTTTGAGAAAAAATAACACATCAGGATAGAAGTAAAATGCAACCTCTAAAAATTTTTCGTACAAGAATGAATTGAAATTCTGCCGACCACCTCAAACGAGCCGAACTGAATTATATTTTGCGACGAGGAACTACTATTTCTGGCTTATCCATGAAAGTATACCCATCTTTGAACTAATGGAGAACTAATGGCACTTATAATTTTTTTATAAAATAAGCTATGATCCATAGATAGTAGTTCCTTAAAGCAAATTAAGGAACATGCAAATTAAGGAATGCAAAAATTGTAATTCATCCCTTCGTCCCACAATCAATTGGTTCCATTTTGCTAAACGCCTCTCAAAAGGATTTCTTGGGCTAAGATTTTGTGTCTAAGATTTTAATCCCCTTATTTGTGTTTTTGCTTTTGTAGGACCAATATAAATTTGTATATGATACCTTAGAAGAATACGTAGTTTGCGGCGTTTCGTGGTTTCCAGTAAAGGAGCTATCTCAACGTCTGAAACAAAAATCTATGAAAAACCCCTTAACCAAATTGAATGACTATCAAAGGGAGTATCAGGTAACCGCACCAGTCAGTCAACATCCATTTTGCAAGTAGAACGATTGGCAAAGAGACTTAGCAACCCCAATATGTCTTAAATTTTACTTGTTTAATTTTCCTTAGAAAATATAATGATAGAAAATAGATCGATAAAGAGCTAGGCTTGAGAAAATTTAGCCCATAGCGTAAAATAATATATTTAGTTTGATGAAATGCATTTTATTATCTGAGATTTTTAGTAAATATATTTCCGAGGATGTTTTATGAATATGTTTTATTAATTTTTTATTTAATATTTATCCAGTGCTGAAGGTTTTAATGTAAAATATGTTTTAAACGGGCGAAAAAATACTATTTTCTAAGCCACATGGCGCATTTATCTCTTTGATTCAATTTGCTTGAATCCTAAGAGTCAAATGCGAAAGAATCAGTACTTCCGTTCTGATTATTCAATGTATTATCTTCAATTAGTGTATATTCGCTAAGAATGACTTTTTCCCTTTAATTTTAGAAATAATATTTGTTGTGTTCATCTAACAATTTATTTTTATTTTATCAGCAAATCTGCAAGATGACTCCGAGGTTCACAATAGGAGACTGCGCAGGAGGACATCGTGCCGACAATAGGGAGAAAAACCGAGATGTTTTAATCGTTCCACGTGAGTTTTCCTTTCAAATTATTAGATTCAGAGCTACTTTCAATAAATCATCGACTTATGCCATGTCACAACTGATTCGAAAAGCCCATTCAACCATATTGAAAAGAAGCAGTTTTCCAAGCCCTGTTGAAAGAAATAATTATTAAACAATTTTCAAATGGTATTGATTAACGACAACGTAAAGCTCAAGGATTAAATTCATTACTGATAAAGTACAATGAGGTTTTAAATATGTATGATTTTGTGGCTAAAACTAAAATCAAATGACTTAAGACTGACTTAAAACAATATTTTTCACCCAATCTAAAGCCTTAGATTGAGCCATACGAGTATTATTTCTGATGGAGGTGAACGGGAGAATATAACTCATTTAATCCTCGCTGATCAATTTGTTTTATTCTCACAGCTTGTGTTGAGTGTTGGTTTTACACACTAGAGATTGCAGTCATAATATGATGCCATGCCGAACAAGCGATATAATCATGGTTTAAATATGATTAATAATTTTTGTTTTTTGTCCATATTTTTTGGCATACATTCATTTGTTAAAATATTGAAATTTCGAAAGTCACAATCTGATATAGACTTTTTTTGCGTGTAAAATTAACCATCCGTGACGATTTTGTTTCAGCGGATAATTTTAGACCGTACTTAACGTCATTCCAAGGAAATAATTACACGGACTATATAAATGCAGTTTTTGTAGATGTAAGTATTAAAAGGTGAACTTTTCGTTCGCAATAGTATTAGAGGGCATCCACACTAGTTTACAGCTGCAGCTGTTAGTCCACCCATTGCATCGCACGTTGCACATCCCAGGACTTTCCACTTAAAAATTAAGAATACACATTACAGATATTGTATTTAGCAATGTAATTTTAATTGGAAAAACGCTAGACATGATTAACACATTCTTGTCCCCAGAATAAATTTTCTCGCAATTGGCATTGCTTTAAAAATAACCATGCAGGTATAATTCATCAATAATGAAAGATAATGGGACCCATCTATTTGACATAGACGGAATATAACGCTCGTTCAATGCGTGTGAACAAACGACTCAGCGGCTGGGTTCTAGAAAGACTTCACCCAGACATTGGGAAAATACCAGCCCTACTTCTGCGAGACTAAATACTAATCTGGGCACGGCTGGCACCTACGCAAAATCTAGGCGATGCTAACACCTCTCTTGTGATTACTGAATCGTTTATTTCGTGCATTTATGGTTGGCCTCATCCGCATTATTTTTCAGAAAAATTACTTAAAACATAAGGATAAAAAGAGAAAATTACGGTATTTTATTTTTATCTGTGCGATACTGAAACCGAGGAATCGCGATTCCCTTGCGAGGTAAACTATCGTTGAGTCAAAAACTTCTCTATTCCGTAAGTCCTCTCACTAGTAATTCTTTCTTTCATTCAGACTCAAAATTCCGGAGAAATCATTGAAACTCTCTCATCTCTATTTTCTTTATTAATGCCTTGCTCTTTTCTGCCTTGCTAAGGAAGGCCGCCGTATGAGCCTTCAAATATTGCCATATTTCTTTCCATTAGTGGCAACTTTACTGAGGAAATAGTAAATATTTGTCTTCGATTTTTTAGACACTAATGTTCACAATTTAATCTAAAATATCTGAAAATTTCATGTTAAAATATGCATAACTTACCTCTATAATGGTTATTTTATCCGGGGAAATTTGGCAACTCTCGAATGTTCATACGGCGCTATTCCTTAGCACGGCAGTTTTAATATCCAACTGTAGCATCGATTAAAATATTTGTTTATTTGTGCAGGGATACACAAAACCCCGAGAATACATCGTCACAGAATGGCCTTTGAAGCACACGCAGGGCGAGTTTTGGTCTCTTGTTTATGACTACGAGTGTTCGGCTGTTGTTGTCCTATGTGTTCCACCCAAAGACTCTGTAAGTGTATTATCAGATACCTATTTTTTCAACCTGTTGAGGCAAATACCTGAAAGAATCAACTTAAATGTGACCTTCCACAGGAAAACGTACCTTGGTCCTCACAGAAAAAATTTTCAGTAGAGCTGTTGATAAGTCACGCTCGGTCGAAAAATCGGAGTTCAACAGTTCCACTGAGCTCTCGAGTTAGATCGGCCTAGTTCATAGAGACTTTCGTGTATTTTAATATACAGCATGACCACTTATCGGCTATATTTTAACTGATGAGAAAAATTTCAAGTGCACACTATGTCCAAAAATATGGCAAAGTAATGAAAATACGAGCATATGTTGAAAAAAAAATCAATTCATAAGATAACGCAAGAAAATTCAAACCCTTCTTCATCCAGCTTTTTTTAAATCAAATACAATTTAATTAAAATTGATTGATCTCGGTGGATGTTAATGGGGCTTTAAGCTCTCCAAAACGACCATAAAGTACAGGCACATTTTGACAATATTTCTAAAATATTATTTCTCTTACCTTTGCAGCAAGTTTATCCATCGTTTTGGCCTGAAAGCAGACATTCTAAGAAATATGGTCCTGTGTTCACAATTGATCACAAGTCTCATAATCACTACACCAATATCAAAACGTGGGTCCTAAAAATAAATAAGAAGGTAAAAAGTGTTCAATTTTTTTCCAATTTTGCGTGGCATCATTGTGTTCAATAATTTGCCTGATATGATTTTCGGTCCATCATGCCATTTGAGAAAAATGCGCAGCTCTTCGATTTGCTTTTGCAACTTACTAACATGCAATTCCTTTGCACTGTGAAAATACACCATACACATTTACCCAGACCTAACTCTAACCGATCGAATCCCAACTGTCATACTTCAGTTTGTGAAATCAACGTCGAAAACGGTGTGGAATTTTATCAAATTATATTCAATTATAAAACTTTTTTAAAATCGTCCTAATTCCCGAAATGACATGCATTTTTGGGAACTAAAATTAAGAAAATTTTGCATCAAATGCTGGGAATAAGTAAAAACTGAAACGGGATTTTGATGGTTTTATCAAGGACCATTCAGCTTTTGGCCACGTTATTGAAATCAAAATGCCGGTTAAATATCCGACTTTCATCAAGTTCCAAAGTACATTTGACCTCAGCACAACAACCGATTCCCATCTCTGAATATATAACTCCCACTTTTGGATTGAGCCGTGCATGACAAAAAGGAACCAAATTTTCTCGGAGGGAAAAACTCTGCTAATCCAAGGCTATTGGCAGACTTTCGCACCAATCCATAATGTTATTACTATCCCCAATTTTTGTATAATCAATTCAAGAGAGAATAAAAGTGATAAGTTATTAAACGGTTCCATTCACTTCACAAAGTTTGTAAAAACGAATGAACCAATATAAAATTACCTTATTTCTTCAAATAATTTGGTCACTGTTTCCTGAATGCAGCTCATCCACTCGTTCATAAAGAAACGCATGCGACAAACTATGCAATCACAAATTCATATCCAAATCAATTTTGCACTCCACTTTCACAGCACGAGAGCACAAACCCACTCATAATGGTGGCTACGCACCTACATCATATCGAGTATATATTTTCTTCCCAGAAAGTATTAACAGACAACTTGCGAAATTAGAGGAAAGTAATTCTGACACAGTACCTTGTACATATGAGCATTGCTTACGAAATAAGACGAAGTTGAGTCATTTAGTCCCAAAACGACGGACATTTTCAATGAAGAGGGAGATATTCCCATGTTGTAAAGAATTAAAAACAAAAATCAAATCATTAAATTTTGATTCACCTTCCTTTTTTATGTAAATAAATGACGAAAAATCACCGCATTCATACGTCACAATTTGCTGAATCTGCATTTGCTTTTATGCAACTTTACTCATCGATTAATTTTTTCTGACGATGCAAATTTTTACTGTCATTTTTTATTGCCAAAGTTTTCAGTTACTTTTGAATGAATAATTTTGTTGCTTATTTCGCTTGCTCAAAACGTGCGGACTTTAATCAAATGAACGCATTTTTGTATGTTTGTATATGTATGTGCGCGCCCAACAACCGCTCTTGTAAAAAATCATGCACCCTGTTGATGAACAGAATTCATTGCTGGTATGCAAAGAGTTAGAGGAAGGAGAGAAAAGCAAAGTCGATTAATTTATCTCCCATCAGTTACAGTTTTGCTCTGCTCATTTTGTTTTTGCTCAACACTAATCTGCACTCACTTGTACCCAACAATGTTGATTTCCTTTTTTGATTTTCATTAATTGCCGCTGCTCTGCATGCTTTTGGTGTTCTGTAACCTGCACGATTGTTTTGTGAGTTTTACAGGACGATGTTTTATGTAATAAACCAAACATTGTGGTACCAGGACTCGAAAATAGACGGGTAACTATGTGTTCATTAATTTTATTTTAAAATTTACCTAATATAGAAGTAAGGAAAATACAAAATGTAACGTATAAAAATTGTAAAAGGAGAAATACCTACTGAAAAAAAGAAAATATAATTTTCAAATCTTGAAGCGTGTGTGAACACTGGTTTGAATTGATGTGTGTATTGCTTCATGTTCAAGCACCTTGCGCCTTAATTTTTTTTTTGTCACACAACATGCGCAGCCATTGAGTGTGAATAGTTGCATCAATGAATTCGTTCCTGCTAAAGCCCTCACATTCTTGCGCTTTTGAGGCTTAAAGTATTTTTGCAGCAAACAGTCAGGCATTAGCTGCCGTCAATTAAATTCTCTACTTAAGCAAATCATGAAACAAGCCTTTTGGATTTCATAGGGAGTGATGGAGGAAGATTTACTAGTGGAGCGTACTGCTTTTTCAGTGATTCATACATATAATGAATAATATGCCTTAAAAAATGACTTCTCGTAAATTTAATTTTTTCCATATTTTTTTTTATATTTTGTACATACCTACGAAATGGAATAATTGTATTATTTTGGTAATTAAGTTTAATATTTTTGTAAAAAAAAAGAAAAAAAAGATTAAAAAGAAGAAAAATGCGATTTTTTGGTTTGTATTATTTCAATTATTTAGCTCCATTGGTGATGGACTGGTGATGTCTGAAATGCATCCAAAAAAATGAAACATTTTCGTCTGAAGATGTTGTGCGGTATATTGTGCCTGATACCTTGCAAGCTAGTTGTAAACATATGCAAAATGCAATTTAACAGTTACAATTTTAATGTCTCTTATGTTCACGTGACAATTGATGCAGTAAAATATTTAAAGTTTAAACAAGAAGGAAAAAAGGAAAAAACTGGAAATGTGGCCTAAACTTTGAAAGTGATTGTATGATAATATAAAATTGGGTTCGCAATATTCTGCAGGGAATTAAAAGCAAAAAATCCAATAATTACCATTAGAGTCATAAAATAATGACGTTTAATTAGTATGAGTACAATACGGAAGGGATGAGTGTTGAGCTACTCAATGTTTACTCGGCTCACGTTCAATAAAAGTCATAAAATTGGTTAAAAAATCGTCTAATCTGTTTTGCATTTAAATGAAAAAGTATGCAAATCGAGATGTACATATCTTTCAGTAACTATTAAAGACGACAATAATAACTAACTATAATTAACTAACTGACTAATAATGCGTTATTTTTTCTAGATCGTGTCTTTGACTGAACTTATGGCAGGCGTTAAAGCTCCGGTTCGAGGAGTCCAGCTGTTCCAACTTACTTGCTGGCCGATGGGTCATAGAGTGCCAACATCAACCAATTCTTTGGTCGAGCTAATGAACATGGTTGAAAGATACCGGCAAAGGGAGGACTATGGCCCCGTTGTAGTCGTATCTCAGTAAGACACCATTTCTCCCTTTTTCTATTAGTCCTTCATCCATTTGCAATTCTTAAAAGTTGGCAGTACTGAATTTATAAAACGATCGATATAATAATCGAGGCAGGTTGCCTAATCAGGAATCGATTATTCATATTCGATTTGAATGGACACAAAACAGTGTCGGCAAAAACTATGGAAAATAGCCATTGCTTATAACAAAGGTCACCTTGCGTAACTTTGGGACTTATCGATGATAATTATGATCTTTGTCCCATTAACAACCATAAATTGTTATTACTCATTTAATGCAGTATGTAAATATTGAGGCTATTCACACCGAAAACGATAGAGCCATTTGTTAGCCACTGCTTACTTTATCAGAACTGAAATTCTTATTTTCAGTCACATTTTTAAGGACTGATTAAGTTCGGATCTAAAAGCAGCACCTACATATACCAATACCATTCATACATACAGTTACTCAAGTTTAACTAGAACTCTCAGAATAGTTTGCATGTGTGGCAAAAGCGTCACGTCTATTAGACGTATTTAAATCAAAAGAAACTATCTCTACCATGACATAGACCCTGTCGTGCATTTATTCCTATGGGCAGGGCCCAGGTCACAATTGACATTGTTTCTGTTGATTAAAATACGTCTAATTTCCAATCGCTCTTTTTTACAGATAATATAGTCAAAAGCATGAACAGCTCAAAACCATTGTTGTTTACTTATTTTATGTAGGGATGGCAGAAGTCGGTGTGGAGTCTACTGCGCAGCCAACGCTTGCATCGAGCAAGTGATCCAACATGGAGAAGTCGACGTCTTTCAAGCTGTCAAAACTGTCAGGAGACACCGACCTCAACTTATTGAGAATATGGTAACATATGATTCCTATCTGCGCATTCTAGCTTCTCCTTTTCCCCTTGAAGAACAAATCGTCGCTCTTCTGACGTAAGGGCATATCTCGATTTCCGCATAAGCCCTGTTCTCCGCGCAACTCTGTGCTTTTCGGTGGTTGAGGGGAAAATAGAGATACGCCCTTAAGTTGGAAAAACGACGAAATCTAGGAAGAAGTGTCTGCTACTGCATGAGAAACAGCCCAAAATAATTTGGTCTTGTTATTTCGTCTAAAATGTACCGGTTGGTACATGAGCATTTTTCAATTTGTGAAACAATTCCATTAATTCTATGAAAAGAGGATTTTCTCAATTCTCAAAATTTCTCCGAAATCTCTGCTAGAAGAGGCCTTTTGTCAAAAAATCCGGTTGCTCGAATAACTAATACATGACGTAAAGCAAACTCATCTGTAATTTTTGGAATCAGTAAATAAATGGAATTAAAGTCGCACCACAGGAAATTCGATCGAGAAATGAATGTTCATGCTTTACCGTCTAAACAGAGATCAAACTTCTTGCCCTGGAAAAATCAAATTCAACTTTACTCAAAACCGTAAAATAATTATCGTCTGGTATAGTCTGACCACACTCAGATTCTCTTCCTACTCATTCACGGTACTTCTTAATTTTTCAAAAAAAAAACAAAAAAAACTCAGTACTCTAAGAAAAGGATTCCACGGGAGGGCTCACTTTTGACAGTTTCCCCCGGATTCGGCTCTCCTGCGGGCTGATTTTTGAAATTGGTAGAAAAAGCGATAGACAAAGAAGACAAAAAGCACATGGAGGGATCTTATTGGCAGAAGCGGGTGGTTGCAATGGACAAAAAATGCAAGTAACAGACTAACTAACGGCAACCCATGAGAGAGTTGAGAGACCCTATAGTTAGTACTATATATCCCTTAGTCTAAGAACCACCCATTTCAACCAACAGGATCGCTCCATACTCCTTATGTCTCCTTTATCTATAGCTTTGTCTGTCAATTTCAATAATCAGCCCACTGCACAATTTGCTCCTACACTAAAAAAACCTCCGGCTCCAGGAGCCGTAATTACGGGCTATATGGCTCTACCGTGCGGTACGGGTGAGCAGACCGTAAGTCTTGCATTCAGGAGCCAGAGCATCGGCCTCTGCGCCGGGAGCTCTATTTGCTACCTGTATAAGGTCCCTTTCCACAGTTCGCGTCACATATCGTCTTATACCGCACGAAGGAACGTAACTCCATTCCATGGTTGCCAACTTGACTCGAAAAATTCATTTATTTTACTAAGTTAAATGTGAAAAATGTTTAACGACAATTTTTCTTATTTTTGCGTGAAATCGGAGGAAAAATCAGTGAAATTTTAATGTAGAAATGCTCAAGATCCTCCTAGTCGATATGCAATTTTCGAGGAAAAATTTGGCAACATTGAAATGCAGTTACGTTCTTTCGTGAGGGAAACGACGATATAATGTACACTTTGCCGAATCAATCCAATAACCGATCCATTTTTTTACCTTTCAGACTGAATACAAGTACTGCTACGACCTGGTGCTCCACTACGTGCTCCACTACCTGAACAAAGACCTGAAGGAGAAGAAATGAGAAAACGAGGTCTCAGACCAATGGTTCGTTCAATTTGGCCGCGGGGCGCCCCTCCCCCTGACCCCGGACGAGGACCCCGTCCGCGACGGCCCCAGCAGCGGCGTCGTCGTCGAGCCGACGTCAAATTCGAACCACACCGTTGAGTCGCACGGGCAGATCATCTTCGTCATGGAGCACGTCGAGGACGACGTCACGAACGACGTCAACGACGACGACGCGAGCGAGCAGCCGGACTCGATCCAGTTGGCCGTCGACGACTCCTGCCTCGGGAACCTCCTCGCCGTCAGCCACTCGGCCTGCTCCTCCCTCTCCGAGTTCAGCGCCGGCTACAACGAGGAGTGCCTCTCCCCCTACGAGCTGGACACCCTCCGCAGCGTCTCCAGTCGGAGTTGTTTGGTCTCCGACGATGATGAGAGTGACGAGTCGAGGAAGTCAGGGTCGCCGTCCTCGTCCACGTCTGGGGATTTCTCGTCGATGATGAAGGACCAGGACTTCTACGAGAACGCCTGCGCCACCACCAACACGTCCAACGTCAACCTCACCGCCAACAGGGGCAGCATCGTCAAGAAGATCCCCAAGAAGGATAAGCATGCCGCGCGCTGTTGTCCTATCTAGGGAACGAAAGTGGTTTTGCCGTGGTAATAAGGAAAAACGCCGTATGAACCTTTGTCAGTTGCCAAATGGAGAATTTGCATGCAATTTTTTTATTACTTCGTCTGAAAGTGCCCAAAGAGATGATTTGGATTGCATTTTTCAAAAAGAAACCACCAGCAATGCAATGATGCGAAGATTGTGCAACTTCATCTTTTGCAATAAAATTGCGGAAATCGTGAAAAACTATGAAATTTAGATGGTAATTTTTGTCTTAAATTTACAGTTTTTAGCGAGTAAAATAGAAACTATTAATGGATAATCGGGTTTTTCCTCCTCCAAGACAAAAGAAGTTGCACAATCTTAGCAACATTGCAATGCTGGTGGTTCCTTTTTGCAGAATGCAATCCATTTCACAGTCTTTTTTATAATTTCTCTCTGATATGGGAAATAGTATGAGAATAGATTTAAAAGTGAGAAAATGCACCGCCTAGTAACGTCATCTGATGGTATTTCTCATTTAAACACTTGTATTTTAGCAGATTAAATCATTTTGTCATATCTTCTCCAATAATTGTTCAATGCATGAAGCAAGGGTATCCTCGTGTTCAGTTGACTCAATGGTTTCCACTTAAGCACGAAATTCATAAAATTTCAGACACTTGCAAATTCTCTATTTCCTTTGATCATAGACGAATTGTCATAAGAACTTGTGAATGTTTTTCGTTTAATTTTTCAGAGAATTGACTTCGCGATTAGAAGCTTAGCATCTGAAAATCTCAGGATAAATTATTCATAACTCTCCTTAATAATATACATTTTATTGGAGAAAATTTGGCAACTCTCGAATGATTTACGGCGTTATACTCCTGAACATGGCAGAATTGGTGAACGCCGGAAATTTTGCAAACACTTAGTGATGCATAGAGTACGAGAGGACTTACCTCCTAGCCGCCTAGCGACCCAGCCCCCTGAAGACGCTTCGCGCTCTTAAAGGGCCGCGGCAGGACTGGGTATTTTCCAAAAATTTCAAAGAAAACGGTTTGGAGGTAATTACATGTTGATAGCCACAAACAAATCATAACAATCATCCCAAGAGATCTTTACGACAAAATTAGACAGAAACTGATTTATATGTATGTTGTTTAAATTGGAAAATTCAAAGTCATCTTGTAATATTGAACAGCATGCGTTGTATTTTAAAAGTATGAAGATAGTCGATAGTCGCACCACTCGCGGCTAGCCAAAACAAATTTTCTAATCTGTGCACTAGATATGTAGCGAGAACTGTGACAAAAAATTGATAGTTCAGAGAAACAAAGAACTTTTAAATATAGTGAAATTCCGAATTGAGATAAAATAAGGGATTCCTGATTGTCTAGTCTCGAATCGCAATGAGCCCCTTTTTCTTATTTAATGTATAACAATAAGGTGGTGCACTGGGGGTTTACGAGTGCTAAAACCAGAAATCTTGGTCGGTTTTTGATCGGATGGCAACTAAACTGTGTGGCAAATCGTAAAGTATCGCGAAACAGTGAAGGCGTTTTAAGCCAAAATCACGCAGTTCCTTTAGGAATGGATTTTTCATGATATCTATATGAATTGAATTCTTTTGATTTTTTAAGGCACCACGCACGTCGATTTTTCGATGATTACCAAACACCTACAGCACAAATGCCTCTATGATTTCGCTCGATTTCTACTGTGGATCTAGCACAATTTTCCAATAAAGCATTTGGAGCATTATTGTTGATGGCCATCAGTCAATGTAGACATTGCCTGAACAAGTAATCATAACCATTCTTTGCTGAGCATTCTGGATCTTTTTCAGAGGTCACATGAAATAATGCTCTGAATTATCTTTATTTCAGAGACAATTTGATTATATTGTATCAGAACATAAATGACATGTAGAAATTCAAAATTTGATATTCGCCATCAGGCGTGTTGTTTCGTAATGAATCGATCGATCTTTCATTTTAATCTCCGGAAAAATATATCGATCATTAAAGTGTTCGCAACGAATATTACGGCTTAAAATCGAATAATATCGCGGATAGTCGATTATTTACGCCAACCTTTTTTGTAAAAGAACCTGAATGCCCTTTGCATCATAGAATTTTTATTTAGAAATTTTTTGTTAACTTCTGTCCTCTTTTTATATCAAGACTTCTTTAGATTCCCATTAAAAAAGAAAATAGGCATATTATCAGTGCCAAATGATACAAACCATGTTCTGAATTACCTACTCAAAAACACGATATCATCAAAGCGGTTCGAATTTACAAGTGCATCGTTTGTTAAGTGTGACGATAATTTATACAAATTTTGTCACATCGGACGAAAATGGAAGAAAATTGAAATAGGCTCGCTCCTGAGATAAAAAGAAGAAAGTGAAAATGGAATCAATGCATTTTCACTTTGAATTGGAAAAGAGGGCCGAGACACACTTAAACATTTATAATGAGAAATTTTGTCTTCATAATTTGGTATTATCAGAGCGACACATTTCTATTGGAAGGGTTGCGTTCATTTGCATTAATCCTCGTAATGAGCGCCAAATTGTTAAATGTTTTTTCTTTTTTACATGTAATCAAGGTAAAAGAATATAAACTCAAAAAACAATTTTTTACACGACAGTAACCTCACTGTTATTTTTAAGATATTTATTGTGAGTACAAATCATACCAATTTTTAATCCAATGCTTTTGTTTTGAGCTCAATTAAATTTTTCATTGATTATATAATATTTGTTTTCAGTAGATATTTTACACATGTTTTTGTTCATTTTATATCTGAAGTTAAGTGTCAACATGTTACGTTTTCTAAATAAAAGTGCTCTATTTGTATACAAAGATAAGTAATAACTTGTTATTCATTTTGAATTTTAAAACCTTTATACGTATTATGTGGCTGAAATCATCGTGACGATGAATCTTTCGAGATAAATATGTTTGGATATTTATGTAAAAAATTGTGAAAATTTTGACTTTACTTAAAATAGCCACCTAAAATGATCCTTCTCAGGTGACAATTCTAAAGAACAACGCCTTGCTGAACTTAAACTATCGTTCAGTTGGTCTTTATTTATAACATAAAACAATCGAATCCTTATGATAATGGATGCAACTGCATAGCGCTGCTATTCAAAATAAAAATGATCAAACTCAGGCTTCATGCACTGACATGCCTGAATGCGTACACTGGTGCGTGCATAAGTACAAGTACTTACTGATATTCAGTTCAACCACAAATCTTTGGCAAGTGAAAGTAAATGTGATTTCTGTAGTGTTGCTTAGTTTATGAAAGGCCTGTTTTCTACGTGTGTTCCTTTGTTTCGTATTGTAATCCCAAACTGTTATTTACTGGTTACCTCAGAAAAAATATATATTGAAACTTTCATACCAATTAAAAAATTGACCTGACCTAGGTTATTTTCATCCTAGCAGTCTCATTCCATCGCATCATTTCAATTTAAAATTGCGTGCCTTCGAATTCTTTCGCAACATAAGACTGGAACATGATATCAACGGTACACTGACGCATTCTTCAAAAAAAGATAACTTGCGTTGACTTTTGGATATGTATAGTCGAACATTTAGAACACCAACATGTCTGACAGAGAGAAAAATTGTTCCACTTGACGACTGGCTTCTGTCTTTGAGGCACTGATTAGAACAGTTTGAGGTGAGATCGAAAGTTCAAACGCCACCTGTAACAAATAGAACTAAGTCTGGAGCGTGGTAAAAAGACCATGTATTTAAGATATCTTATTTCGTCACACGAGCAGTTTCTATGGTTAAGTTAGGCGAATGAGCTTAGATTAGCCTTCATTTGACGCGTTAGGCAAAATGGGTACTTGGGAATTAGAGCTGTGGTATCAACCCGGCCTGTAGGAGTGAGTGTAATGTCATTCAAAGGAATATCAATTTCACTTGCAGATGAAAAAAAAATGTCAGATAAAATTATTAGAAAAGAAAACAGTATTTGCAGACCCTGCTTCAATAGACAACATCAGTTGAACGTTGTAGTGCCAAATGGATCCATCTTTAAACAGAGTTTTAAACCTAAATGGATAGTCTGACAGAATGTTTCTGCACAAAACCTCTTTTATTCTTAATTTTATTTTTTTAATTTTTCTTTAGAACTCCTTTTTCAGATAGATCCGTTATTCTCCGTAATGTTGGCAAATTTTCATATATGATTTACAAACAAGTGATTTGAAAATATGTTTGGACGATGGAAAGGAAGGTAATATTAGTCTCTGTCTAGCAAAAAGAAAGAAAGCCGCATAAAGATGGAACAGGAAAAATGAGACTTGGTAGCGTTCTTGTTTCACGAGACTAATCGAAAAAATGAACTGAAATTCCATGTCCGTGACACGATAAATCTCTTGTTCATAATGATTTTCCCTTAAAATCATTCGTAACAAAATATTTTTTTAAAAATAGGTTGGTTCTTTTTTGTTCAAGGTAGTATAAATATCAAGTAATTAAAAAGAGGGAAATCTCAATTTTTAACGCGCACGTGTTTTTTTTAAAACCTACTAATTTGTTATAAATAAAGACATAAAAGGTTGTAATAGAATAATAGGTGAGGACGATACCTTGTTACAATATTGAAGACACTCTAATCCGTGGAAATGAAGTCCGATAACAGTGATGCTTTCGGCGTCAGTTTTCAGCGTCTTACCCTCAAAAATGTCCAGTATTTGTCGCAAGGTCACCACAACACTCCGGCTGTTAATAAGTGATACGTCTTTCTTGATAACATAAATTGGAAAAAAATAATATATTCAAGTTAGTAAAATAAGCGATTGTCTTCAATTAGAATCAACCAAACCATGTGTGACGTTATTTCACTTTTTTGGCTTGTTTTATTTTTTTAAAAAGAAGGAAAAACAGAATAAGTAGAGACTTCAATTTTCTGAATATTTCTATAGTTTGGATAAAAATATAGCAACAAAATTGTGAAACAGTAACAAAATGTTGTTTGGTTTTGGTTCAAAAGTAACATATATGAGCGGAAGTCAGGCATTGTGGAACGTAACAAGGTTCAGTTCGGTCAAAGCCATTCATGTATGCATGAACTTTGGATTATTATTTACGATATGTGGATAAACAAATGCCCGTTTTGAGATGTTGAGCACTGCCAAAACGCCTGCAAATATCTGTGAGGCAACATGCCATACTTCGCGGAGCCAATTGAAAATACTTCTGACTCAACTCCAGGAAATACATAAAGTCTCGATGGATATATTTTACGTTTATGACTTTTTGATGTACGTCTAACGGTAGGAGATAATGACGCTAGTTCTGATATAATTTTCTGAGGGTTAGGTTTTGAAGATTAGCGAAAGTTTGTACGATTTTTCGGGAACACCAAGTCCTACGTGCAACATTTATAAAAATACAACCCTTGAAAATTAAGATGATTGTTGTAAACATCGTAATGGTTTTCAACACTCAGGACTCAATACTCACTCGTTACCTCGCCTGGACACAAGTAGTATGTGCAATGAAGTTAACCACGGTATAACCACACAACGTGCGATGTAAATACCATATTTTGTGTAAAAAAAAATATAAAAAAAAAAAAAAATCTGTGTTCATAATGGGTGTCAAAACGAGACATTTGGATGGAGGTCATCACATTTTGCCGGTATAAAAGTTTTGATCGAAAGGAATACAAAAGCGCTAAAGTTTGAATCTCTGGCCTTTGAACAACGCACCTCATTGGATTAGCAAGCCTACTTTTTGCGAAGAGAAAGGTGTCGTCTTTGATCGGCTGCCGCCTCCCACCAATTTTCTCAGCTAATCTTATTATTTTAACTTCAAGACAATCATTGCTTTCAACTTTACCGTATTAAGTAAGGAGGGTCTCCCTAAGCTGGCCCGCAGTTTATAGCTACATTCTAATGAAGTTACAATGGCGTCTCACTGTGTGTGCATCGGATTTGAAATAAAATAGTAAAAAATGGGGACACTCACCGATTCAAAAGTTAATTTTTTTATAAATGAGAGGACTTCATCATCCTGGACTTTCAGAGTCTTAGAATCAAGGATAAACAGAACAAGACAAGACTCGTAAGTGGGTTTTTCGATGATCGCTCCGATGGTCTGAGGCACTAGACTTTGGCTTTTGCTCAAATCCAAACATACGTTCTCCAAGTTTCTATGAGCAGAATAAAAAAGCAAAGGAGGAGTTTATATTAGGTTTTTGCGTTTAATAGGTAATTTTTGTGAGAGATATTAAGTCACATTTAATACACATGCCTCGGGTAAAATATCAAAAAGGAATACTTCTTACAAACCTGGCATATATGCGACTACGATAGTTTATATTGAAAATATCAAGTAGACATTGATTTGATATTGTTTGACATCAATTCTAAATTATCGTTATGAGAAATAACCAGTTCACTATAAAAATGATTATAGGACAATGACATTAGAATGTTGCTATTGCAGCACCAATGTGTTGCTTATTCAGGAGTCTATTAGTCTTAATGTATAAATAAATGTATAAATATCGTATAGAAGAAAATACCAAGTTATTCATCATCAATTATGCATGTAATTAGCTTAAATTTGTCATGGACGGTATGAAGACTGACGAATGAGCGTTGAAATTATAAATTAAAAAAAGGTTAAATTTGCAAAAATCGTGCGTTTGTCTGTGGTATGAAGTAACGAAACAGATTTTGGAGTTTTTTCAATGCTCAATTGCATTTTTGAGTGGCGTCCGTAATCATCACATAAAGATAATGAATTATGTGAAGGAGTGCCAAGGTCTTCGGCTACAACAGTATTTTGGATCTATTTATTTGCTCTAATGATATACAATTATGCACGTAGGAAATACTCACCTCCTTAAATTGCACGATGTGTTTATAAGACTAACTAGTGATTCAAGAGTACAAAAAGGTGGCAGCAAACCCCAACTACCCTCACCAGGAGTAAAATCATGAACTGAGTACCAGCAGTTTGTGAATATATTCAAATTTACTAGTTTAAATTGTTCTGAAAGATAAAAATAATATAGCATGAAATGATGAATTCAATTTAACTGATAAGAAATCAATCCACTGGGAATCTAGCAGTTGATCTACCAGATGATTCAAATCTAACGTTGAGCAGTAAATTGGTGCTCCTGTGTAAAATTTTCAATAGGAATAACTGTGTGAAGTACTAATAAAAAACCTCCTTAAAATTGAGGGAGTAAGTGAAGCACTTGTTTGTGATGTCGAATTAAACGAGTATAAGTAATCAAAATTACCATTGAAATTTTGTCAATTTTGTTTTTTGTAATCATTGGAATTTTAAATTGATATTACGGAGTAGAGATTGATAATTGTCTAAGAAAAAAGAGGCCTTAGCATGCGGAGGAAAATTTTTAAGAGAAACGCTCTCGTTGAGGAAAATAGAATAATTCAGTTTATGATTTTTCAATGAAATCAGTGTCTAGCACTGAACATTTGCTACGTGTGACTCTTTTTATTTTTTTACCATAATTTCAGGCGTAAATTTGCGATTCATCTAAAGAACTTTGAACCTTGAACACGACCAATTAAAACTTGAATATGCTTTTTCTCTGAATTGCGTGTTTAGGCTGTCGGTTTTTTCGGCGCTAAGGTCCCATTTATTGGCGGATCCAGCAAATTAGCTACATCGTTTTCCTCCATCTAAACCTACGGAAATGTATCGATTCTCATAGAGGTCAGGTTCTCCAACAAAAATCGACTATTTCACATAGGTTTGAATGGAGGGAATCCGGTGTTGCCAAATTGCTGGATCCACCTCTGGCCCCATTGTGGACAGCCACATCTACTTACCTTTCAATCCATTGTAATTTAGTTGATGACAAGCGAATTCAATATCTGTTGAGGATTCAATCGTGGGAGTCGTAGCCGAGTGTAGAAAGATGTTCATTTTCTTACAATCTCGCATCCTGAATTGACCGCAGGCAACAACGCATGTGCAGTTTGAACAATTTCTGAAAAATACGCTGAAAAATAATCAAAAATATGTAAAAACTCATTCTAAACGAAAGAAAGTATCGTGAAAAAAAGAAAACTGGTTTCATACCTAATTTCTAAATCTCTACACTCACGAGATGGTGTGGGTCGTGAACTCGCAATGCTCGTTGCTCTATTGCTACACAACTCTCTACAACACTCTATGCTACTAGTTTGAGGCACCATTACGAATAAGACAAACGCAACAAACACAATATGGAAATAAAGTGAGGAAAAAGATGAGCGTTAACGACGGCGGCGCAGGGATACAACTATTCGTACTTGATGGACGTCCGTGCTGCATCTGAAAAATTGAAGGCGTGATGACGCGAAGCATGAGCTCTCAATGCCCTGCTTAATGCTGTCAATGAGGTGTTGCTCAGATTCGGGAGGAAAGTTAAAAAAGAGGCCCGAATACGTCTTTCCTGTCTTCAGCTGTTTTGATACTCGTTATTTCTTCTTTCTTCAGGTTCTTGTCTGTTTTTTTCCCTTTTTGTCTTACAATAATTCGTTGGATGTACTAATGAAATTGATTTCTAAAAATGACATCATATTCAAAGCGAGAAATCGAGTGTCCTTCTTCTTCTTCTTCTTCTATGAACGACAAAGGCATTGGCCCAGTTTGTCAGGCTATCTAGTACCGAGAACACTAACTCATGAGCAAGTAAGAAAATGCAATCATAGGTAAAGAAGTCGTGAATCCAAACTAAATATGGAGATTTTCAAGATACGGATTCAAGTACGTGTGCGTAAGTTATTTGTTTGAGTGTCCTTTTCCTCAATGGTATATCAACGGTAAAACTACCAGACCACGTATCCATTGGCGGATCCAGCAACTTGGCAACATTTTCCCCCCCATTTAAACCTATGGAAATGTATCGATTCTTGGAGGGGCCAGGTGCTCCGACAAGAATCGATTATTTAACATAGGTTTAAAAGGAGGAAACCCGGTGTTGCCATATTGCTGGATCCACCTCTGCACGTATCTCGGTTTGCGACGTTGCAGGATTCCTGTTAAATTTTTATTTGGGAATACCTATCTACTCAACGTCAATGCTTGAAATCTTCGGCGATTTTTATTCCCAAGGCGAAGAAAATTCTGTGAAAACCTCAAGAAATGATATTGCTTTGATCTCCGACAAGAGAATAGAGTGATTGTGGAGATTTTTGAGCACTGCAAACGAGATTCGTAGTCTTGTTGTTTCACCATCGATATATTTTAAATTAAACCAAAGAGGTTCGACTCAAGAGCGCGTTTTTGATGCACATATTGATGGTCACTTGCATGGTCAGAGATAAAGGAAGAAGTCGGGATTACCTGCTTTTGACGGGGCCCAAAATAAGAAGGCAGTTGGAAGAATCGTCGACAGTCAGCATATTTGTGTAGTCCAGTAAGAATATTTTACTATTGCTGCAGTTCCTAATGATGAATTGCTCTCCATTGATGGACCCCGGACCTTTGAATAGCTCGGCATTATCTAGATTTTCAAATTTAAAATCGTTGACGTTTTTTTCCTTTCGAAGATCCCTGGCAAACAAAAGAAAAGTGCGATATGCACGTTTTGTATCATTGAAATACTCGTGATGCACTCATGTACATATTGAAAACACACGACTTACAAGAGCATCTGGCCAGTATAAAAGCGATCATAGTACGCGTCAGTGAGAGAGACGCACCCTGGTAAAAATTGGCGATAAAAGCTGCGTTTCAAAATACCATAGGAATTCTTATAGCCGGCTAAAGAAGGCTACAGAAAATCATATAGCTGGCTGTAGAATGCGGAGAAAATCACACGGCCGGGCTATACGAAGCGATAAAAAATTATGCAGCCGGGCTATAGTTCCTATCGCCGGGCTTTACACTTTATCGCCTGGCTGTTGCTTCTTCGCCATCGATTATAAAAGGCTATAAGAAATTGTGTAGAAATTCGTGTGCTTTGGAAATCATTAAGTTTGATACAGAACCACATTAATATTTACAAAACAAACGTTATATTTTCCTTTAATACATATTTTTTTTTTTTCATCAATTAAAACGAGAATAATCCATACAGGATGTGCAAACATTTCAAAATCATGAGTTGAATAACGCTGACTCCACAGCCTAACACAAAGCGGAGCGGCGACGCACTGGCGCCTACAAACCTAACATGGATACTTCACGCATTGCGCAAAGCGTGAAGTATCCCTGTTAGGTTTGTAGGCGCCAATCCGCGTTTCGCGCTGGCTGCCACACCGCAGCGTGCCACGGCGCTTGAAGCAACTATTTCACACCAGAGGTATTGCATAGTATCATACGAAACTGAAGGCGCTCTAATATATAGGGAATGGCAGGCATCCATCAAAAGTACGGAGCTTTCCTCGCAAAATAAATCAAGATACTACGGCCCAAAAAGAGAGCAGTGATCCAAAAACTCACTAAGTCCTAGCATCCGTAATTAGTGACGTTTATCATAATACACTTTATCGCCTGGCTGTTAGTTGCTTAATCGCCATCGACTATAAAAGGCTATAAGAAATTGTGTAGCCGGTTATAGAAGCTATTTGAAATCTTACAGCCGGCCGTAGGTCCACGGTATTTTGGAACACAGATTCTACTGCCAATTTTTACCAGGGCAATAAAGTTTCAATTACTGGTAATAAGTCACATACAATGGCAAAATTGAGTTTGGAAAGGCCAAATTGCCAAAATATGAAGCAGAGAATGCGATTTTCTTTCAAACGGTGACTTTAGAGTTTCGATTGTTACTAAACTGCTCATAAATAGTTGTACCACATGGTTTTAGTATTACTTGTGTGGCTAAAATTGTAGAGGTTAGTGAGAGTAAGAGGATCTCAGTCAGTAGAGCGATGGAACGACTTGCCACGATTTGCCTTCAGAATATTGGGTATGCAACTTGATTGCACCTAAGTGCGAATAGTTGTATCGCAAAAATCTTGTCATGCGTTTAGATCATAAACGACGGAGCGCGCTTCACGATTAGCCTTCAGAATATCTGGTATGCAATTTTGCTGCAATGCCAATTGCATCACCAAATCTTCGGTAAATTTGTGTAAAATCAACGGAAATGCAAAGGTTTTCAATCGAGTTTAAAGTTATGCGTGAATAGAGTCCGTCTAAGAGAGAGTCAAAGCAAGACGACTCATGAGAAACGACTCAGAAACAAAGAATACGCAATTTGAACGTTTTTCGTAATTTTTGATCAACTCATTCCCAAATTCTCTCCTCCCTCCCTTCTCTCTTTCCGTTTGTTCACTGACGCACCCTAGATTCCCCGGCCTATTCTAGTCTATAATCATTGCAGCTCGTGAAATTGCAATCTTTTTCCCGGTTTATGACGCAGTGATTTCCTAAAATACGGAAACCAATCAAAGATAGACTTTTTATACGTATCAACTTTCAATATACACTGGAAAAAAGTCGCTTGGATTTAGCGTCTAGACTCTTCAATGAATATCTCTCAAAACATAATTAACAAGAAAAAATACCCTTGATTCAATCGGACTTTTTGCTTGAATCAAAAGGAAGCTCGGCTCTTCGATTCAAGGAAAAATCGGATTGAATCGAGAGCAATTTTTCTTGTCAATGTTTTTAAGAGTCTGGACTCTAGATCCAAGCGACTTTCTTCCACTGTGAAGGGAATCTAGGCGTAAACTCTAATTTGTTTTTTTTTTTTTAATACTAATCATAATTTTGGACCCTTTTTCGAAGAAAAGCATTTCTTTTTGCCGCAGCAACATTTAGCAGCAGACTCATTCTGCAACGGTCTCAACGTCGCAGAAAACAGAGACCGGTCGGGTTTTAATATCAACCGGACCGCGGCGCGGTGGCGCCCGGCGGAAATCGTCGCTCTTTCAACATAATAGCAAACCTTAATTTCCACTTGAGCCCCAAAGATGATGGAGTTATACGAAAAACAGGGCTCATCTCGAGACGCAGTTACGAGTTTTTATTAGAGGAGAAACGTCGGAGCAGCCGAGTTGGCACGGATCGGGATCGGAAATGACTCCTCCATCAGGTTCGGATGGCAATCAACGGAGCTCGCATTAATTTAATCCTCCCGGATCCCCCCGCGGCCCCCCGAAACGTAAAAGCGCGTAACTTCTGGCTGGAAACCCGGGCGCATGGGTGGTTTTAACCGGGAGAGGAGGAGATGACCCGAGCCTCGGGGCCGTGCGGAAAAATAATATTCAATCCGTTTTGAAAACCAGCGCGGTTCGGGGCGGCGGTGGAGGACTCGGAGGAAACGGTAGACAAATATAACAATACGTCCTCTCCCTTCGAAAGGTCATTTGTCCATTACTCGTGCACGCCTCGAGGTAATAACTCCGGTTGCCAAATTTTGCACCGATTTTAGTCGATGCTGCTGTGACGTCCTAAGGGAGAGCAGAGAGCAGAGCGTGAAAAATATAGGTCATCAAACTCTCGTGAGAAAAAGTAGGAAACCACATATATACAGTAGAACTATGAAACCACGCGCAAGGACATCTTAAAATTCCTCTCAAAAAACACCCAGGCACCGAAGTGAGAGAGAGAAAAAAAGAAAAAACATTAAGAAATGGCCCGAATACTGTAGGTAACAAGATGGAGAAATGGTGCTAGGTCTACACACTGGAAAAAAAAACACATTGGACCTAGAGTCCAGACTCTTGAAAACATTGACAAGAAAGAATACTCTTGATTCAATCGGATTTTTGCTTGAATCAAAACGAAATCCGCTTCAATTAAGAGGCGTGGTTCCTGATTTAAGCTAGATTCTGATTGAATCAAGAGTACTTTTTCTCATCGATGTTTTTAAGAGTCTGGACTCTAGATCCAATGTGTTTTCTTTTCCAGTGCACCACTTCGCGGGGAAATTAAATCCAAGAGGCTCCAAAAAGTATAATTAGAGTCAAAAATAAATTTTTTTAACTCTAATGAGCATTGGTGAAAATTATTAGAGTTGCCAGTACATTAAAGTTAAAAAAAATTATTTTTGACTCTAATTTTAATTTTTGGAACTTCTTGGCTTTGATTTCCCCGCGAAATGGTGTAAACCCAGCACCATTTCTCCACGTTGTTGCACCGAGGTGCTATAGCACTCGCTCAACTTGATTTGATCCGATTTGAATCCATCGCGTAGTTTGTTAAGAATGATGGGGTAAATATTCGTTCTTCCAGGCCAGAAATGACTTTGGTTTTGAGATTTGAGTGGGTTTTTTCACTTGTAAGCAGGTAAGTACAAGTTATCGTCGCATATCATCTAAAGAAAGTGAAAACTGAAAATGAAAGTTTTCGTGCACATTACGGCTTGAAATAGCAAAAATTTGACATTAAATGGAGAAAATATGTTGAGGTCGTATGTGTCGTTTTTCTCTTATTTTGCCATTCAAATCGCCAGAAAATTTCTGAAAGAACCACAGTCCAATTTTAAATTGCAATCTTCTCAAACATGCATTCCTCTGACCTCCGAGATTTCGAACGGGTCAATTAAAGCAGAATTCACTATTTTTCTCAAAGTTTCGGTAGTTTTCTCAAAAAATTCGCTCCTACTTTATTTTTTTGCAGAGAAACGAGCCAAATTTATAGCTTGAGTATTCTGCCAACAGAGAAGATTTATCGAGGAAGATTTCAAGAGGTTTCGATGACAAGTTTTCCAAAGGAAAAATGCAGTCTGACGAGTAAACTCCGTCATGAACAGAGATACATGGTTTCGCACTTTGGCCATCAATTTCATGACTCCTTGATTTTATTACTGTTGTGTCTTGTATTTTATTATAGGAACGGAGATACATACGTTTTACATTTACGTCACTTTTACGGCGCGCCTGGGCGCTCTGCGACACCTAATCGCCACTCTTGTCTATCGACCCAGAGGTCATCTGGTAAATGGCATCTTGTAATTGCATCTTGAGTACCACCTATCCACGATTTTGCTGGACGTCCCCTGCGTCTCCTCCCAGGAGGAACCCAATCTAGTACCTTCTTAAGCAATCTGTCATCCACCATTCGTTGAACATGACCATACCAAACAAGCTGTTTGGTCATGATTTCATGCACGATGTTCTGCGCGGCGTTCATGAGGAAACGGAGATGCTATTTGATAAAGGCGTTGTAAACTTTTCAAGTTTAATAACGCGTGATATGAAAAATAGAAACAAATTTGACAATACTGTCAATAACGGAAGAGTGAGAGTGACAAACCATGGTGGCGGTATCATATTTTTCCACCGCCGTGACGCTCTCGCTCTTGTCTCCATCGGCATGTTTTCGATATTATTTTAATTAATGTCGTCTATCTGTCTGTCCTGCGCTTTCATCCACGTTAAAATTCATTTCATAAAGTATTGGCAAATATTTATGGATTCTTTACTCCTCAGTGCAAGGGCACCCTCCCGGAAAAGTAAAGTTCGAAAAGTGCACCGATCCGTTCGTGAATTTTGCACGTGATAATTCCGTTTCAATTCCCCGTGCATTTCATTTCCTTTGAACTTGTGCACGTGTATCGATGGCTAACCTCAATCTAGGTGTGCGATATCGCAGACTCCCCGGCATATTTACTTCATTTTTTAATTTAAAAAAAACAACTCAATGCCATTTCGCTGAAATTCCCTTGATTATTTGCTTTGTTTGAAAAACATTCCGGAGAAACTTCAAACAGAAAGTCGGCCGGTTTTTTCGCCATATAAATTTAAAAGGATTGGAATTTTTTAAACACCGTAATAGAGATACGTGGCTCCTGAGTCTAGCTATCGATACTGTTTTTCACTTACATAGATTCAGATAATCAACTTTTTAAATGAGTCAATGGTGGATCGAGAAAGATATTTGAATATACCTTGATTGCGTCATTTAAAAATTTTCGCTCCCATTTTAATTTTTCAAAGGAAAACAAACTAATTTCAGTCCCTCCATAAATGCCATAAATTATCACACAATATTACAAATCACAGAAAATTTTTAAGAAATTGCGTTGCCTTTGATGTTATGCATCACACTGATTGGAAAAATGAGCGGATACACCTTATACTGTAAGAGGAAAAACAACACAATAGTTCGGTTGAAATGAGAATGGGAATTTCTTGGTGCTCAAACCATGATTTTGACTAATTGGACTGCATTTTGCAATTTGGAACTATAGATTCTGGCTAATCTGAAAAAAAAACTTATGTGCATGGGGAAACCAATGGCACATACGTTGTTTTTAAACCGGGCCAGAATCTATAGTTCCAAATTGCAAAATGCAGTCCAATTCTGAGAATTCCAGTGTTTTTCATTATTTTCTGTGCTTAGTTCAACCTAAACCGCACCAACGCCAAAGTCCGTGTTTCTCCTACATTATTCTGAATTAACAATAGAACACACAAATCCACCCAATTAAATCAATCTAAAATTATTCGAGTTATAGTTCTCACGGGATATATTCTTTCCAAAAGTATTTTCAGTCTTACCATGAATATTTTTTGGGTACTTCCGGTTGTTGCTCCTCCTCTTTCGACTTCCCCAGCAGTAAGGACAAAATGCAACCCATCGCGCTTCGAATTAAACCGAAAGCATATCACTTGCGTTTTAAATCTTCCAACGGAATCCTCTAAACACACATCACGGCACGAGGAAATTACGGACGCTGTCAAAGTTGGAAGTTGCCCGAAGCCGAGTTTAATTGGAGCCCCATACTTTAGAAACAAACACGAAATTACCCGGTTTCTGATTCGCAAAACGTAAACACGGCTCGTATGATGTAATTTGTCGCTCAAACAGTCTTGGGTATAGGTTAGGGTGGGTTTTGTGTTGTTTACGCGTCGCTTAGCAACGGATTGGTGGTCGCTCCGCGTGCACCGAGACCGCAGCGTGCGTTCTGTAGGCTTTTGATAATGCATCGCAGCATGCAACTTTTTTGATGCCGTGGCTATATTATGCACGCACGCTAGTATTGAGATGCAACGGTTTTTTGCAGGCGGAGTATACTGCATTGCTTTGGAAAAATATCGTATAAACCTTCGGACTTTAATATCCTTTGATAAGACACACATGTTCATAACATCTTAAGAATATATGTATTTCTATTATACACTTAGAAGAAGCTACTAAAATAGCAGTGTTCCATATGAACTCTTAATTAACAACAGTCATAATCAATTATACTGATATTTTATTACTATTGAGTGATAATTTCAATGACTTAATGGTATAATATCAGCACTGGAAAAAAAAACACATTGGATTTATATAGAGTCCAGACTCTTGAAAACATTGACAAGAAAAACTACTCTTGTTTCAATGGGATTTTTGCTTGAATCAAAACGAAATCCGCTTAAATTAAGAGGCTTGGTTCTTGATTTAAGCTAGATTCTGATTGAAACAAGGGTACTTTTTACTGTCGATGTTTTTAAGAGTCTGGACTCTACATCCAATGTGTTTTTTTTTTCCAGTGAGCATAGAGACACGAATACCCAATATTTTTGGCTAAGATTTCCGAGTGGCTATAGAGCACTACTGATATGGTAATTTTAACCATCGTTTTTTCTAAGTGTACCTTTTTCAAATAAATTATTCACAATTTGATCTAAAGTAAGAGAAAAGTAACTACCCTCCAAAATTAATGATTCATCTAGGGAAATTTGGCGGTAGCCGAAAACGAGATTAGTAAATCGAGTATCTGCAATAAAGATGTTGTAAATGCCCTGCGACCTGCTCCTGCATGCAACTCAAATGAAGTAACTGTTCAAGCAGTAGGTTGAAGTATTTCATTTGGTTGCTTTTATTGCAAAAACCAAAATAGGTTGGATTATATTAATGCATGGATCTTTTTTCAGACTATAGTTTGAAATTCATAATTCAACATGATGGTTACCATCTGGATTCAAAGCAACGCGGCTTTGTGTTGACATCAGTCAAATTCAGGAGCCGCTGAGAAATTTGCGCATCATGTCTCATGCAACTAACGGACACTGCACAGTAAGATAACAATAGCATTCCGTAGCACCCCTCGGACAGGCGATGTTAGTGAACTGAACGGTCTGCAACACCTAGCTGTCCAATTGTTTCAAGTCACGGATAATTAATGATTTCAGAGAATTGTCACGAATATTCACCTCCGAGTCTTCCTCTTTGTTCCTATTTCGATCGTACCAATGTGAAACACCGTGTTTCAAGTGTCATTAGTTTTATCACGTGAATAATTCCACACGGGATCGCAAACATGCCTCTCCCCATTTTTTTCACCAGTTCATAGCTCTTAGGAAGGAAACCGTAAATTTTTTCAATCACTCGACGGAAAAACTTTCAGTTTACATTGGAGGGGACATCAGTCTATCAATCTCAATGCCTTATAAATTGAATTTTTCTTCTTTTTTCCCTCCTTTCTCTATATTATCACTCTTTTCCCTACCTCTTATCTTATTCTTGTTCCTTTTTATTTTCTACGTATTTTTTCCCGTACCTATTAATTTTTCTTATCTTTCCTTCCTCTTCTTCTACTTTTCCCTCCACCTATTCTTCCAATTCGCGGAAAAAAGAGGTTGGGGTTGTTGAATGATAGGTATGTTTCCAATTAATTGTGGTAGTGCCCCAATAAATTAGGTTACTAGCTCAAATGTTGCTGTACTACCACAATGAATTGGAAATGTACGTATCATTGGGGTACTACCACAATTTTAGGGGATGATCCCCAACACTTTCTTCCGTATTCTTCCCCCTTCTTTACCTCTTTGATTTATGTGGATAGGTGAATTTACGCATGAGTCAGAAATAGTAGTTCCTAATTGCAAAAAATAGTCCAAACGCGACTTTTTAATGCATTTATAGTGAGAAAAAACATGCGTAATCATTGCAGAAAATTAATGTCACTAAGGATCTTTTGAATGTCCATTATGGAGAATTTGCATGCAATTTTTTATTGCTTCATCTGAAAGTGCCTGAAGAGCTGATTTTGCAGTATTTTTCATAATTTTTTCCTGCAATGGGAAAAAGTATAAAAATATATTTAAAAGTGAAAAAAATGCACCGCCAAGTGACGTCATCTTGCGGTATTTCCCATTTAAACGCATGCATTTTAGCAGATTAGATCATTTTGTCATATCTTATGCAAAAATTGTTCAATTCATGAACCAAGGGTATCCTCGTGTTCAGTCCACTGAGTAGTTTACACTTAAACACGTAATTCATCAATTTTCAGACAACTGAAAAATTTCTATTCACTCGACTTGATGGGTTCAGTCTGCCGAGCAGGCAAAGAATTCCATTAAAATGTTTCCATCTTGACCAATGACCACAGGCAATGCATATCAAGTACCAACTCTTCCTATTCCTCCTGCAATCACGGATCAGGAGTCGGGAGGAAGCGAAGATGAATGGGGCGGTCACGCCCCTGTGCCCGCCTTTTCCTCTCGCCAATCGTCAGCTCCGGAGGAAGTGATACCCGGCGATATTTCACCCGGAGCATTTCTTCTTCGCGACACCCTCTTTTTTTTCGTAAACTCCGCTTCTTACCCTCTATTTTGATCCCATTTCACGCTCAGCTTCGTTAATTATACCTCGCGTCGGATGAGTGGAGCGTTTAACAGTTGAATTTGTGACCTCAGCGCGCGCGGTGATTTTCGTCCCGCCAAAGTTTGGATTCGCCGACTAAATAGGTAATTAACTCAGTTCCTTTCCTTTGGACTAATTCACTTGATCGCGTCCTGGGATTTTATCTTTTCCCACGGTGGATCACGTTTATCTTAAACTGCATGGAGTATTTTCGCATTGAATGATCCAATTTTTGCGAATTATTAAGTTTTGGGGTCTTGCGACGTTTAAGGTTGAACCTCTATTTTTTTTTTAATGATAATGGAACTAAAGACGGAAAATGGATTCTTCTTATTCTTCCTTCTCTCTTATACCTTCTCTCTCTCTCTTCGTCCTTATCAAATTTGGGGGAAAAATAAAATTAGGGTGAGAGGCAGGATGGAACCAGGTTCCGTCTAAATTTTTGTAATTTTCAATGAAGCAGGACACCAAACATTATTTCAGCCCTAAAAACAAGACCGGACCTTCCAGGGACTTTGCTCCTTTTCGTCGGACTAACTTACTGGGTTTTGTAATTTTTTCTATTGCAGATCACGTTCTTCCTAGACCGCATGGGGTAAACGCGCATTGAATGATCCATTTTTTCTCAACTATGATGTTTTTGTGGTCACTTTTCTTAAAATTGAATTTTTTAAGTGCATCCATTTTTTACCTCATTATTACGGGACAAAAAAGCCAAACCGAGACCTTCTATTTTTTCTCCACTTACTGTCGCTTCTTTCTTAGACTTCCCCTCATTCCTCGACCGAATAAAATTTGCAAAAAAACAAAATAAACGGTTCGGCAAAGGAGGGAAGGGTTTACAACTGAATTTTATTTAAATTTCTATAATTTTTAAGAAGAGTGACAAAAACCTATTTCTTATTTTTCAAGTTTTATTTTATTGAACAACAGTAAATTATACATTACTCTGGAAATGAATTCAACTGATTCGCCTTCAACTGATCGGGTAGGCAAAATGGATTCCAAGAAATTTGAATAGTGGTATCATTTGGAATACGCGATTAGCAGCGCGAGTTCTTACTATTCTTTACTACTAAGACACTACTCAGTACTCACTGTTAGTCGTTTACCACTCATTGTCAGTCTTTTTTACTTTTTAACTGAAACCTATGTTCTTCTTTCAGATTTTTTCACTGTCTCATTGAGTGCTAATGTATAAGACGCCTGTTTAAGCTACACAAAATGACCAGAGAATCAACACAACCAGACACTTTGAGAAGGCTCCGAACCCCTAAATGTGCAAGATGTCGTAATCATGGCATCATATCATACCTGAGGGGCCACAAAAAACTTTGCCGCTGGCGAGAGTGCAGATGCGCGAATTGTTTGCTGATTATTCAAAGACAAAAAGTCATGGCTGCTCAAGTAGCCCTAAGAAGGTAAATTTTTGTTGGTTCTTCATAAATTTAAAATTTGATTGCACACTCATGTGCATAAATGATACCTAATTCAGAATCATGACTTTTTTTCACACTTTCTTACCTACGGTTTTTAAGAATTTGAGTTTTAGAGGAAAGCAGTCGGAAGATACCGATGTGAGAACAGTTGAAATCCATCAAATTTTGATGATCTCATATTTGTTTTCGATCCACACACTAATTCTAAAAGAGCATAATCCGAGAAAATTCTGCAGTCTAGTGTCAGTTACATTTTGAGTGAAGCTGACTCGAATAATTGAAGGCTCATTAAATCATATCATACTGGAAAATTAATCATGTCCTGAATGTATCGAGTTGCATCAAATTAATGCAACTACGGTGGTTTTCAAAATTCATTTCAAACTCCAAGCCATTTTACCAGCTCTCGGTTAAACATTCATAAACTCACGAAACATTGACTATCGTCCTTCTATTTGAAGTTATTTGAAAATGAAATTCTTTTCTGCAGGCATCAAATAAATCTAAAAAATGACGGCTATCGTGGTGCGCTGCATCAAAAAGAAATTCAAAGGCGGAAAATTATAGAATTTCAAAAGGTTCTCTACAAACAGCAACTTACTTCCTCAGACACAGTCTCATCGTACAAAGGTATAAATACGAAATTATACGTATATCACGTATATCAATCAATTACTTTAATTACAGTATATTGTCAAGGGGATTATTCAAAAACAGATGAATGCAGGTAACTGTGTGGTTTCCCGGATCAGCTGCTATTTCCTAATTATTGGAAAAACAAATATTTTTCGTTCATAGGCTGAATTGGGTTGCAGAGGAAAATTCTCTTTTTTCCAGAACTTGCACTTGTAAACATGCAAAGAAAAAAATCATTTTAGTGCCACGTCAGATTAAACTTTGATTTATTGTGGAACAGGAAAGTCGAATTACGAACACGGAAAATTTTAATTTCTCATCTCTGCGTCATATTTGGAAATTTTGAACGCGTGTATCATGCACAGGAAAATAAGTACGACACTGGGTGCGTCACTGCTCTACTGTACTGGCTTTCAAGGGAATCTTTTAACCATTAATATTCCGGGTAATATTCGGAGTAACCATACGCCTAGCACCCGCATTACCAAAATTTTTATCCGTGTGTTCTACGCGGAATTCTGATGGGAAAAAAAACATGTATCAAAATCTCTTACCATGTTGAATGATCGATTAAAGGATTCAAATACAATTATATTAAATTCCGAAGAGCGCCCCCCTGAAAACCTGACGAGTCGAACAAGTTTAGAAATCGCGCCAATCAGAAGTAACACAATTTTTAAACATTTCAAAAATATCGAGGACAGCACTTTATCTTTCGGATATTTCTAGGATATTTTCAAGTCGGCGGACATACTGTGGAACGTTTGCAGAAATTTTAAAAATACTTTCCTTTTCAATTTTTTCACAATTTTGCTCTAAGACCTTATCTGAAATTTTTAATTTTTTCCTTCAACAGTATATGATACGAATACCTTTTGCCAATATTTTAAAGGTACGAAATGTAATTTTTTCTGCCTGAGACTGGGCCGAAGTGCAAACTACCGCTTCAGCAGCAATTTAATCCTAACAATGAATGTCGCTGAACTAAACAGAAGCTTTCCTCCTCGACTATATTCCAGCGATGATAAATAGGTAGATAAAGCGGTATGGTTAAATATCCGTGTAAGCTATTGATAGATGAAGTGTTAATTTTCGGTCTCGCGTCTTGAGCCCGTGAGTGAAGTGACAGTGACTCGCTTCGGTTGTCACGGTGTCACGCGTCACCCTGACAGGGGTGAACGCATTCACACATTCCCGTGTCAAGTTTTAGATTTCCCTGCATCGGCGGACCGACTTCCGCCCAAGCCTGCTAAGTAAAAACGCCGTATGAGCCTTCAGACGCTGCCAAAATCCCCTTGATAAAATAAGAATTTATTGGGAAAGTTGTAGATATTTTTCTTCGGTTTCCGTTCATACTTTAGTCTAAAATATCTGGAAAGGTTGAGTGTCAATACGGGGGCTTTTGGGCCCTCTCTACTGCCGTAATACAGAAAAGAGCTATAAGCGCGGTCTGGGATGAGTCTCGAGACACATAATAGCATGTGCTAATCGTGGCTCATACGCAAATGCACTCACGGCTTTCTCTCGTATCTCGGCAGCCTAGCTGAATTCCCTCAACTTTGCGATTTTTCGCCCATTAAAAATACATTTTTTACAGAACGCCTTGTAATTTGGTCATTTTGAGTCTTATTTTGGATGTAATACTGTCCTAAGCGTGGATCTAGAGGCTGATCTCGGTGAAAAATGAGAATTTTAGCATTTGACCAACAAAACTCGCATTTTTTTGCCACAATTGGCCATCAGACCCATGTCTAACATCCGAAATGAGACCGAAAATAACCAAATTATGTTGCATTTCGTAAAATATGGACCTATAATGAGCTAAAAATCGCCAAAGAGTTAAGTAAATTCTCTATAATAAGGCTCTATAACGGTCCTCATTGGTACACTGCCTTTTAAGGTGAAATATGCAATACTTTCCTCCCTAATACATATTTAATTAGGGGAAATTTGGCAACACATATGAAAGTTCATAAGACATTTTTCCTTAGCATGGCTGTGAAGGAGAACCGCCCTACTGCTCCGCATGAAGGGAACCGCGTATTTAAATAGGGATTCTACTTGGAGTTGGGTGGTTAATGCTCAGCCGGGCAGACCATCCCTCCGTGATTTGACACCCCTTCCCGTCGTCGAGGCAGACGTCCCAGACAGCGTGTCGGCACTCCAGTCACTGTGTCACGATAGTGTTTATGTAGGCGTCGGATGTCAAGTCGTCGGCGGGAGATTCTTCTCGCGTTTTGAGGGTGCCTCAAGGTTGCCAGCTTGTGAGAAAAGATATGGATATTTGACACCGTGTTAAATTGAGAAATGTGCTTCATTTTCAGCACGATCTGTCAACATGAGGTGCCTTCAAGCTGCCACTGTGTGTTAATAAATTGCCGGGAGACTTTTATCATGCGTTGGATACTGTTGCTCGATTGCTTTGATGCACTTTTGTAGTTCACGGAAAAAATTGTTTAAAGAACTAATTTTAAGGATTTAAAAATATTTTGCGTGAGAAAAATGTTTTATCTTTTCATCTTTTTTACCCGCAAGAATCTCCTCTCCATAGAAAAAAGAGAATGTGGATTTGAAATGTTATTTTTATTCCTTTGCTAATTCAAGCGGAAGTTATTTATAGACATAGGTTGTTTCGTCATTAATGACACATTTTCTTTTATCATGATGAAAAAAAATACCCTTGCATCAATTTTTCTTAAAATGTCTTTCAAGAACAAGAAAAACTTTCTATCAGACCAAAGAGAGTATTTGTTTTCATAAATTAATAAAAAGTATCTACATTCACTATATTTTTAGTATATGCTAGCGGCGTGTTTATTTATTACATATGTTGGATTTCGTGGTTAGTTTGAATGTGTACACTCTGATAGTGACGGACAATACTACGCACCTTGGTTTGCGACATCAGGGGTGCACATTGTGCTTGGCTGCTAGGTCGAACAGCTCCTGGATATTTTTTACACTCGTCGACCAATGCGTTATGTCATTTTTTTGCTTCCTTTGTCTGGTTTTGATTTTCACTCGTATACGCAATCACCGAAGAGAAATTACAAATATCACGCCCACACAACAGCGTCTGGTTTTAACAGGTCTGCTCATCGACGTAAATTCTGTGACATGATTAACAATATTCGATTTGAAGAGCCTAGTGACAGATCGTCGTTTACTACCCGAGGGAACGTAATTTAATCTCAAGGTTGCTAAATTGACTAAAAAACAGTTTTTTATACCAATATAACGCTGCAATTTTTTTTTTGCTTTATTTTATACTCACAAAATTTTGCTATTTATGGCGTGTTGTAAAATCAGTATCATTTTTAGTCAGAAACGCGCATTAGTTAACTTGGTGAAATTTGATTTGCGAATGACAATTTTGCAACAGTGACATTTAGTTGCGTTCTTTCGACTTAGAGGCGACGATAACTTGGTGAAATTTGATTTGCGAATGGCAATTTTGCAACACTGACATTTAGTTACGTTCTTCCGACTTGGAGGCGACGCATTCACTACGTAAAATCTATCGTGTGATTTGAATGGATCCTTGAATGTTTCAGGTGACGCGCGGAGCAGTTCTGAACGTGACGCTGAGCTGTCGGAGAGAATTCAAAGAAGAAAAGTGTTCGTGGATCCGAATTTACTGCAACCAGTGAAGAGCTGGAATGCTAATTTTACCGAGGAAACGGGTCGATTGCGAATAGGAGATGGTAAAACTAATTCGGATGCCCTGTCACGGCGAGAGAGTATACGGCCATCAAAGCCAACAAAGTTGTCTTTTTCGATTGATTCTCTTTTAGGAGATATTTTACGCGATTGAAAGCTATTGTCTATCTCACCGATTGAAAGAATAATACGATGGAACGCGAATAAAATATTGCACTGAAAAAAATATACTAGACTTTACCATACTCTGACACAGTGATACAAGCATGGTAATAAATACCAGACTCTATGATAGCATTTACGATATTAATACGATAAGAATTACCTGAGTTCTGGCGAATAATACTATTATTTTGGTTAGCTTCATTTAATAGTAGCACTTGTGTAAAGAATCAAGTAGACTCACAGTAAATGTCACCATACTTTTTTTCAGTGTGACGAATCAACCAATTGAAGGATGTTAGGGGGGGGGGGGGGATTTAAGGATTTGTACAATTTTACTCATCTTTTCACCCGAAAATCTTTGGCGAAAATGGTGATATTCTGTCCCCGTATTGAGGATAAGATCGAGACAACATTGACGCTAATTTCAAGTGACATTTCAGTGTATCTCATTTTATTAATCTATTTGACTCTGAATACAATGAGACTTCAATTGACTCTAAATTGCTTTAATTGTCCCTACAATAGGTTGCAATTGACTCGATTGAAACTTCGATTAACTTGACTTATCTTCATAATAGGAACAGAATACGATTATTTTTAATCGCGAAGTTTCGTTCAGAAAATGGATACAGCAAAATCGACTTCTCTTACGAGGTTGATTATAAATGATCAAAATTGATAAAATATAAAGAGTGAAATATTGGATTGTTTCAACCCTTTCCATGTAATAACTTTAATAAATATTTCTTGCTCCAAGTCGTAGCTGTCGTCGTTCGAGCGCATCATGTACCCAAGGAATTTTGAATAATTGACTATGGTTTGTTTTACTTGTTGATCCCGCCATCTTGGTGGGGCATTTCTACCACCCATGTTCGAAATTATAAATACTGTTCAACGCAACTTGATGGCTAATAATTTCCTTTTATTTTATAATTAAGTTTTTGGCCACAAAACTATAAAACAGTTTAACAAATAAATTAATTGGAATATAAATATATTATGTACATAATAGTTTACAAGCGTTTCTTTTTCAAGCATAGATAATACAGCAATTAATTTTAAAAATTAACAAGTAACATGTTTAAAAAATGAACAAAACCAAGGTCTGCCAAAAACTTCGCTTTCAAGGAATACCTAAGCAAATGCAAGTGGACCTGCAAATGGTTTGAAATACATTCCGGTACAGGCGTTATAGTGTGTCATCATGCCAGTGGATGAAAAAAGGCATTCATTGATCGTTTTATTTATTATTTTTTAGAGTGCACAACTTATAATTTTTTTGAGATATAACTTCGGTAAATGCTAGTATATTATGAAGATTTTATGACTAAAGCTCCTCTGTCCGTACAGAGCTTTCCTATAATCTAATTCCAAACTTATTATTTTAAATACCCAGACATGTGACTCAGTGGTGAGGCATGAATGATCGATTATCTAGTTTCCCCATCCCCCATCCCCATGAAATACAAATCTCTCATCTAGTAATCCCATTTGAAGCTATGATAAAGAATCGATTATATACTTGTTCGTTGCGGACGCACCCTGGTGATCGATTCTACTCCATTGGTTTAAATGGCAGATCAGTCGATATATTGCAAAGTACGCCACGGCACCAATGTGACTCTCAGAAAGGAAATGGACCTTAGTCCAAAAATATTCAACTTTGCTTAAATGGTACCAAAGAAAGCATGAGAGTTTTACGGATCCTTCCGGAACAGAGAATGTCAGAACCGGAATCATAGCCGTTTAGAGTTTGGAGTTCAGAAAAGCGCAGTATTAATATAAAACGGATTTAAACTTCAAGTTTTCCATACTTAAAGCACGAAATGTCCTAATGAGAATGAAATGATTTGGGTCCCTTATCTTGTTGGCAATCCCAAAAAGTCAAAATTTAGTGTACCCTCTATTCTTGCGAGTGCGTCAAAATTCTGTGCTAGTTACAAAATGGCACTAATTTCACAATGTGCAATATTTATTCACTTTACTTTTCCGTCATTTTTCGGTGCAAAGCATCATTGAGCTGAAATTTATGTGTATAACTAACGAAAGAGAAACGAAAAGGGTTTCCTAGTTCGTATATTCTAAAAAGTCGTCTAGGTTTTTTTAAGGTCCAAATCTACCGACGATTTTTTGTGAGTGACAATTGAGTTCGGTTTCTTGCACGACAGCTATTTTACGCCGAAGAAGAAGAAAAGAGAGATGAGAAGGAGGAAAAGGAAAGAAGAAGAAAAGAGAGAGAAATAGAAGTAACGGAAAGAGGAAAAATCAGGTAAGAGAATGAGGAGGCAGAGGATGAAAAAAAGAGAAAGGAAAGAAAGAAAAATAAAGCAGGAATAGAAAATTAGAGTGTTAGAGAGAAGAGTAAAAAGAGAAAAAAGAGCATTAGAGAGACAGGAAGGATAGAAAGAAGAAGGAAGAGAAAGAATAAGAAAAGTGGTAACATGATGAAAGTGCTCGGTCACTCGATGGTCACATACAAAAAGCAATCTTTTTACACAAACGGGAAAATATCACATTATCGCCAAGTCAGTTCGCCTTCAATTTCAGTTACGGCAACATAAGCTCCCATGTGGTCGAATAGTGGTATCATTCCCCCTAGAACAGTTAGTCTCTCGCAGCGATTTTTTGTAGGCTCGTTAAATTTTGTTACATTTGTGTCAACTTATTCAAGTTTTTCAGAGTTAAGTTTTCATGTTGGATAATGTCTGAGTTCAAATATGAGCCTAATCGCACTTACCGTTCACCAATGAACGGTCATTAACGTGAATGCTTATTTTACGTTGTTTTCACAAAACTGTTTTTATTTATTTCCCGCCCGAGAAGAGGAAGAATAGGGAAAAGGATAGAAGGGGAAAAATAGGAGGAATTTGTAGCAGGATCGCCGCGTAAACACCATGATATGGAAAATTTTTATCATGCGTCATTGTAATTTTTCAGCACTACCACTTTTTGAACGGGCATATGTCTGGAGACTTGAACGCAGAGGAGAAAAATAGACAAGTGGTTACAAAAATCGTCGCCGGTAGTTACCCGGTACGATCACACTAAGGAATTTGTCTTCTCCGTTCAATCTTTCTCTCCTTTCGCCCCCCCCCCCCNCCGCGACAACCACCCCCTTTTCGTCCCCCGCTGGCCTTCCTGATTAGCTCAGTGCAACGAAAATATTCAAATAATTCCGCAAGTTTATGCAATAACATGACTTTCAACCATAATTTCCACCATTTTTTTCTCCATAAAAAGTATTTTAATTTTATGTTGCATAATTCGCAGTTTACTCTGTGTTTACCATCCATATTAGTGATTATTAGATTTGAGCACAATTTTAATACGTTCGTTCTTCATAACTTTTTTTTCGCGTAAATTGTATAAGTATAAGTAATTGAGATTAAATTGATTACATTCTACAAGCTCTCTGAGAGGAAAAAAAGTCTTGTTCAAATAACTCTTTACAAATTTGCAGGAATATTATACTGCCTGTATACAAATCAAGACAGCGTCTTAATGATCTAAAAACAGAACATACATAAAAAGAAAAGAGAATCGAATGATTAACCATTCATTATCAGTTTAAAGAAACGAAATCAATGAATCTTTCAGCGCACAATATACTGTAAGATAAACAGATGATAAATACATTCGTGCATTGCTTTATCCAGTAAAATCCTTTTGTTCATTGGTCAAAATTTTAAAAAAGTAATTATCACGAGAAAACTTTATTTTGGTAACGTGTATTTGAAAATATGTAATCATGTTTTGTTTTAAGTTTCAGAAAGAATTCGATTATGATGTTAACATTAAAAATTGCGTCTCCGCTTGCAATTGCAGGCAGAATATAAAATTAGCTCTTTGAGAACAATTATGAGTTATAAGAAAACGGGTTCTCACATTGAAAAGAAAGAGCATATACTTAAGTAACGAACAATCAAAAAAACGTTTATGTGCATGAATAAATGGAAATACGGCTCTATAAGATATTATTGCAAAACAAAAATAAAACTCAAAACATTATTGCCTCCAGAGCATCGTAATATTCACACGTGTTATAAAAAAGTGTATCGGAGCATTCACCTTTTCATTTATGCGTAATGTTCAGGACTGTCAAAAATTAAGTCGGAAAAATCTAATTAGGGAACAAAATGTATGAAAATTTCCCGTGACATTTTTATGATCTACACGTCTCACGCTTTGCCAAAACTGTGAATCACGATGCAAACATTATCATTGCCGGTGGAAATTTTTCATCGATGAGGAAACCAGGTTCACGAAAAATGACAGCTCTTTCAGTGAAATCCGCATATTTCACAAGCACCTAATCGGACAAATCCCAGTGCAAATTGGACGTATTTCTGCCAAACGCATTCATACATTAGCCCTGAGACCCATAAGAATACATGCATAACAGGGCTCACGTAATAATGCACATAGTTCCGTGTGGCAGAAATACGTCCAATTTGAACACCGCGCGTGCAGGTGACACCGATCTACTTAACATTACTTATGATAAAGTCGGAGATACCTCTGGAAAAATGACAGTACTCCTGATCAAACCCGCCTATTTTACTTTTCTCTTGAAAATTGACTAACTCTGCATTAACGTGGTGACACAGTGATTTACACGAGAGTACACTGAGTACAGGATGAAGAGGAGTTTCTCAAATTCGAAGTAATTTTCAGTTTTATTTTCGCGAATGAATTCGGTACCTTTTGAACACTAAAAAGAGGGTTGTAACCTACAGAGGTTGATGACTTGAATCGGTAGTAATTTAACTTACGCTTCGACGCATGATCAAACTGATAGCGACCGAATCGGCAAAGTGAACGAATTATACAAACAAACAATGTATTGATAACAAATAAAAACCCTGCTCTCGCCGGTTTGGTAGCAGCAGTTTGATCTTGTTACTCAAATTTTAGTGCCAGTGTCTTTATTCAACCATTTACGAGCCCTAATCAGGGGGTTACGAGGGTTGTCCAGCAAGTAAGTTTACCTATTCAATATTTATCCTAAACTGCAATAGTTTAAAAGAACTGTAAAGAGTTCTAAAAAATACTATTTTCAGCTTTATAATGCATTACAGAAATTAAAACGTGGTCCTGTAGAACCTTAAAAAATTGGGTTTTTCTTGATCAACCTCTACTTCGCGCGGGTCCAAAAGACGGAGCATCACAGAATGGATCGAGTTAGTACGAAAAGTCGGACATGATTTTGAAACTTTAAATGCTAATGCCCTCATTAATTTTCCTTCAAGAGACACCCCTTGAACTTTAAAATGCGAAGTAATGGACATTAAAGTTTGAAATTTTAGTAAAACATTTCATGTCCGACCTCTATCAGAAGGTTATTCCGTTAAATTGTTTGTCATAGGAAACGAGCTCCTGCAGTTGTTGCTTACCGCAAGCAAGAAGATATCTCTGAAGTACAAACTAAGATTTGAAAGCGTTTTGCCAATTTGGATCCTCGCAGTAAAGCGTAAAGCCTGCCGTTGACACCGCGCCCCACGCCGCTGGCCGCGGGTGAAAAGCTGAGTGCTCGGACAGTCAAAACGCCTTCAACTCCGTGCGCATGCAACACGGGCATCCACAGAGTTCGAATAGTTGCATCCGGGACTTAAAATGAAATTTGACCAGCGCGGATTGGGGATAGGATTAGAAAACCCCAGTTTGGACCAAATTTTCATTTGTATGGCGCATTAGAAAGCTACGACTTGTAACTTTTTAGATCTTTTCACAAGTTCTCTTCATCTATCTATGAGAAAATATTGGAAAAGTTTTATTTTTCTCCTCGTGCATCCAAAATTGTTGACGAAAGCGTCAGTCCTTTCAAGATATAAACTCAAATATTGTAAACGCACCACAAAAGCCAAAGTTAATTTTCATGTTTGTAACGAAGGTTGGCAATACGTCAAAAAATCTAACCCATATGCAAAAATTCGACCGAAACAATGTCTCATCCCGCATTTGCCTAGCGAAGGGCTTCCCCACATGAAGGAAAAACCAAAGTCATACGGTGACCTCCTCCGTGAACCTATTCTTATCATCTAAATTAATTACAATTGCGTGGGTCTTGGCGTGACCCGACTTCAAATTAGGCGATTTACAACAATTATTCGAACTATTCGGGCTCGTCGGGTTGCTCTCGGTCGCAGCCGCGTTGGCGGCACCCGATTTCTCCGCCGTCTTACTATTCCCTAATTTCTTGTGCAACAACTTTCTTGAGCATTTCGTTTTCGTCTTGGTTTTCGGTTTGGCCGTCCGCGAGTTGGACTGCTCGCTTTGCGAGTGAGAGACTTCCTCGGAGCTTCGGGCTTCGTCCGTAGAGCGCGCCACCGGCGGCGTGGAGGCGGACGCGATGTCCTCGCTGTTGACCTGGACCTCGACCGACTCGGTCTTGTTGACCACGTAGAGTTCCGTGGTCAGGATGCAGTCGGAGCTGTCCTCCTCGAGGATGTCGTCGTCGGCGTAGCCTTGTCGGCCGGCCTCCTGCATGGCGGATATCCGCGCGGCCAGGTGCCGGTTCCCTTGCCTCATGTTCTCCTCTCGCAGTTTGCCCAGCTGCTTGTACAGACGCCGGAACTCCTCCTGAAACGGAATGAATTGGTTTTTAAAGAACAGAACTCAGAATTATGAAACCATCAAGGTTGCCACAGAATTTAGTAAATGAAATTCCCTGACATTTTTCTGATTTCCCTGATGCATTTTGGTGAAATTCCCTGACAATTGAAGATGTGACGGATGGTTAAGAGGGCATAACTGAAAATAGTTTTCAGGCAAAATTTCTTGTTCAAAATCTCAAACCCATTCTTGAAAGCAAGTGAAGGTGATTTAACAAATTTTGCCTGACATTTTCGTCATTTTCCCTGGTATGTATGCCATTTTCGTCATTTTCCCTGACATACGTTATTTTTGTCATTTTCCCTAAAATGTTCGTCATTTTCGTCATTTTCCCTGACATTTTTCGGTATTTCCTGACATTTCCCGATTTTCCCGATATTCCCTGACTGTGACAACCATGCTTTAGGTGGTAGCTGAGTTTTTTTATGATTGGCCCGCCAAGTCATCGAATTAGCCAATCACACCACCCGATCGTGATATATTGATAGCACGATTAAATGTGACCTAATGTGACAAAATGTGATAATTGCTTTTTGGCCACGGATCCAGTAAAATGTCCGTGAGACAATAGAGAATTTCCAAGGGTCTGAAATTGTGTGGATTCCGTGTTTAAGAAGAAACTATTGAGTGAATTGAGCAGGAGGATATTCTTGGTTTCTAAAATGAACAATTTTTAGATAACACACCACAAAATGACCTACTCTACCAAAATTCATGTGTTAAAAGGAGAGATATTGCAGTGTCCGATGACGTCACAAAGCGGCAGATTTTCTCACATTTACATCCAATTTTCTGCAATTTCCCACAGGAAAAATTATGAAAAATATTGTGAACGCAGCTCACTAAGCACTTTCAGATGCAGCAGTAAACCATTTTCTTGCAAATTCTCTATTCTTTGCTTTTCTGACGCTAAGGGCGTAAATTGATTTTCGTTTTCGTTTGAATCTTATTTTCCGCCTAAATCGATGCTTTTCGGGGCTCGTATGGAAATTGAGATACGCACTAACAGCAAAAAAGGGAACTGTCGGGTCCTCCAAGGAATTTAAGACATTTTAATTTTTGTGAAAACTTGAGCGAGAATTTATTCATTTTCCCCGTTCAAACTTTTCCCTGCATCATGGGCGTAGCTAGGGGGGTCCTGGCCCCCCAGAAATCTCGTGCCCCCCCCCCCAGAAAAACGGGATCCTCCATTCCTCACCCCCCCTGCTCTCTTCACCACGAGAGGTGGTCCCATGCCCCCCCCCCCGAGAAATTTCCTAGCTACGCCCCTGCCCTGCATTTTATTCCTTCTCAGGGATCCGTGAACTACACTCAGCGCACAATATTCCTCGCTTTGCGAACGTAAGGGTGCATCTCAATTTCCAAGATAGTGGGGCCGATAAGCATAACAATCGTGCACTTCTGGAAGAAAGCATGAAAATTTCAGGGATTCATCTCTACCCTATAGACATTCGATTCAGACATAGACCCCAAAAATCTGAGCCCCCTGGGGGGGCAGGGGGGCCCCCAAATTTTGAATTTTGAATAACTACTGAACGGCTAATGTTAGCGTAATTTTTTTTAAGCAGGACGATAGGAAATTTTATCAGGAACAAAAATGGTTCTTATGAATTTTTCTGTGGGATCGATATTTAAGGCGTGAAACGGGAAAAACCATCGGGGGACGGGGAGCCGGCCGTTCTGAGGCAGATCCGCGCGCTGCGCTGTTTGCCCGGGACGCGCGCGGCGGCGCAGTACGGTGTTACCGACGAAACAGCCGCTTGTCTTGGTTTAATCTCAACGATGCGCAGTTTTAAAAGTATTGTGAATATATCGTACTACCTATAAAGCCTTAAAATAGGGCTTAACTTATGCAGGTAATATATGTATACAAGCGAGCGCACGGCAACAGAAAGAGAAGGGGTTAAGTGCTGGAGTTCCGAATTGTTTTGTTGTATGGGTTTGTCAAGTTTTATTACAGCATCCGAGATAACTGCATCAGACATCAGTTGAACGGAATAAAATCTGAGGCACAGTTGTCTCGGGAAGGGGGGGGGGCTAAAAGTCACAAATCTTATTTGTGTACCACGATGACCTGAAAAATGATTTTAAAGTGTTTTTCTTTCTCTTTCTCTCGGTGCTGCGACATCAGGATGGTATCTAAATATGCTTACTTAAGACAGGGAGCCTAATTTTGTAAACAATGAGCATACATAAAAACATGCTTATTCTCCTCTCTTTCAGGAACATTTTGGTACATCATTGCTACGTATAGGCATTTTTTTAAGAGGACCAAAACCACCTTCAAAACTTGCTCCAAAAAAACGGCAAAAGAATCTTGAGAAAGCTTGATAGGGATAAATGACCCCCAAAAAACCTTTGTTGGACTGCTTCTTGTACAGTACAAAGAATATTATTAAGTAATAACTAGCCGCCGTATCCGCTAATCTGTCAAAACGGTCCATTTGAGTGATAGGAAGTCGCGCCTAAGTACTGGGAACCTATCCTGCTCTTATGTCAGCGCATCATAGGTACGATATTCCGCAATCTCGGTAATTTTGCAACTGATTACTGATTACTGATTTTGACTGATTTTTTGATATTTTGACGATAAATTAACCTTTTGATAATCTCTAAAGCTAATTCGATCAGTGTTATAATGTACGATAAAGTTTAAGGTGTACGTTTTGTGCATTGCATATTTTGCAAGTCCCGTTTCTTGAAAATTGTCTCCGACATACTTACCTAGAACTCTTCCATGAGCTCCATACAAATCAAAAATCGGTACGAGATTTGCGGGTTGAAAAAGAAGAAATGCAATGAATTTCTTCCTGAGGCCTGGTCCTTCTCAGAGGTTCTTTAAAGAATCAGAACCTGCATGATAAATAAATTTCCTCCTATATTAATATTTTTTTCAATACAAATGTTACCAACTCCACTCTAAATTCCATACAACAAAATGTAAGATAATATACATGGATTTTTTTTACTGCTCATTCCATTTTCTATGTGTCGTGGTAAGTACCAATAATATCTTCAAGGATGACTCGATAAAAAGAGGCGATAGTATTCAGATATCTTCTTTTTTATCATTTATTTAATGTATTGTTCTATTTTTTTTTAAATATGCATATTTGTTGAATAACTGAAAAAATGGGGAGTTCATGAAAATGAAAACTTCTATTGACTGGCTGGAGGGAAAAAGAGGAGAAAAGAACATTGTCGGAATGTTCCGTATGAATCAGTACCTATGCAATTGCGAGAAACCAATGAACATGAACGAAAAACGATATTTCCTTCATTTTGAAGGAAATCTGGTAACCTTATAGTGGCGAAGGGACTGTGGAGCCCCCCTCCCCTCCCTCCACACTCCTCAATTAATATCTCTACCAAGTTTTGCAAAATTCATGGTTATGTAAGCAGCTCATTGTCTCATTCGCCGAAAGTAACATGAAAAATAAGCTAAAAATAAGTTACGAAGGATCCGCCATTTCCAATAGTCATGAAAAAGTGGGTCAAAATCGTATTAAAACTTGTTATTTCGCTCTAATATCTTAAAAAAATGTAATCCTGTACAAAACTTACGTGAGGAAAGGGTAATTTACTCTGTAATGAGGTCGGAAAAGCTCTGCATTCAGAGAAAACAAGACGCGTGATGCGCGATGACCGATCCCTCCTATTGACTCGGCGCTCTCACATTGGAGTATTTCGCTTTTGCTTGTTTTTATGTATTACTAATAAAAAGTAGAGCTTATATTACTGAGGAAAAGTATTTAGGCAGTACGGTAAATTCATTATTATTTTTAAAACTGCGCATCGTTGAGATTAAACCAAGACAAGCGGCTGTTTCGTCGGTAACACCGTACTGCGCCGCCGCGCGCGTCCCGGGCAAACAGCGCAGCGCGCGGGTCTGCCTCAGAACGGCCGGCTCCCCGTCCCCCGATGGTTTTTCCCGTTTCACGCCTTAAATATCGATCCCACAGAAAAATTCATAGGAACCATTTTTGTTCCTGATAAAATTTCCTATCGTCCTGCTTAAAAAAATTACGCTAACATTAGCCGTTCCGTAGTTATTCAAAATTCAAAATTTGGGGGCCCCCCTGCCCCCCCAGGGGGCTCAGATTTTTGGGGTCTATGTCTGAATCGAATGTCTATAGGGTAGAGATGAATCCCTGAAATTTTCATGCTTTCTTCCAGAAGTGCACGATTCTTATGATATTTTCCACTTATCGGCCCCACTAAGAGAGCCCCGCGAAAGCATGGAGTTATATGGACAGTGCGGCTCACGTGAAATAAAGATGTGTCCTCACGTCAGAGGAGTTACGAATTCAGCAGCGTGGCGTGCTTTGCGATATATAGATTGTTATGCCATTTAAACCTATGGAAAAGGATCGATAATCAAGGAGTTCGCAGCGAACACCTTAATAATCGATTCTTTACCATAGGTCTAAACGGCATAACAATCGATATATCGCAAAGCACGCCACGTCACTGGTTACGATATGCAGTGGTGAGTCCTGTAAATTGGCTCTGCTGGGCACTGTTCATTTACAGGCATAGAAAAAAACGTATATCTATCAAAACAGACCGCCTTCCTGTGAATCGATCATTTAAATTGGGTTTAATGGAGCATAAGCAGTGTGACCAACATCCGCGAATAGCCAATGCCCCGAGCTGATCGTAGCTCGGACGCCGATGCAGCAATGAAGAGCGCCGTACAGTGTTGTCAAACGTCCTCCCGAAAAAGATTCATTGATGAACAAACCTGAATATCGTGATCTGAGATGTTGCTGTATTCTAAAATATAAGCAGTGCACGCGTTGTTCGTCGCCTGAGATTGCGAGTGGTTCGTTGATCGCGGCTTCGACATGAACCTGGCGGCTTGAGATTTGGAGACGACACTCAGGGCTTCCTCCGATTTCCCGTGTCCTTTTAATACCATGTAAGCCTGAAGAAGAAAAATTCCAAAATTAGTTGATTATATGTAAAATGATGTATTAAGAAGTAATTGCACATCATTATCCAAAATTATTGAATTATTTATTACAAGCAAATATTCAAGTATCGAGCATTACATCAACCCAAGTAGCACAGTGCAACGAGAATATTTAAATTAAATTGCAGTTTGATATAATAAAATTGCAATTTTTTACCATTAAATTGCAATATTTTTACATCATTTAGTCGATTCATGCCGATTTTAAACATTCAACAAAATGAGCTCTATGTGTCAGAAAGATAGGGAATATGCAATGCAATGAAAAATTGCAACTTATTTCAATTTTATTGCAATAAGTTTCAATAAATGGGGCCCCTTCAAATAGAAACTAGGCAAAATACACAACACTCAGTGGAATTGCAAAATTTTTACTATGTAATTGATACTTAATGCAATCCGTGCTACTTGGAAACTTGCTAAGACAGACAGTCAATCGTTATCCTTTAGGCTGAAGTTTAGAAATTTTTACTGAGCTTGACCAGATCTTTGATCAGTCACTCTTCCTTGAATTCAAGAAAGAGTGACTGATCAAAACTCAGAGTGTTGATTAACACTCTGAGTTTTTCGCTGTATTACACAGGATGATACTTTCGTTAGATTCAAGTTATTTTCTCCCACGAACCAATCCTTTTTATATCTTACTCTTTAATATATCCATAAAGTCATAAGAGTAACGCGTATTGCATAACGTTTGAGGCGCAAAGCGCTTCCGGGGATTGGACTGCGAAGTGGTTAGGGTCCCTTAGTTAAACATGTAACATCATTCATTTCCAAGAAAATACGTGCGTAAGACTCAAACGAACTGAATTTCAAACTTACCTTACTACCGAAAATTAGGCAGAGGAGAAGTGTAACTGTGAGCTGAGTGTGGCAGAAAAAAATTATGTACAAAAGATCCGGGTTGGCGGGTGACTGCAAAAATAACCTGCGAAATAGGAAAGAAGTACAAATAAGAAACTCCAAAGGCTATACATTAACATGAACACACTTAAGGGAGTATCCTGCCGTGCTATACGGGAGAACGTCGTATGAACATTCGAGAGTTGCCAAATTTCCTCCGATGAAATGTTTATTTTTGAGGATAGTTATGAATAATTTTTCTCGAAATTTTCAGACACTTTAGATCAAATTACAAACAAAATTATCTGAAAAAATAGAAGAAAAATATTCACACAAGTCCCTTAGAATTTAGTGCCTTTTCAAAGGAAATTTGGCGACGCCTGAAGGTTCATACGGCGTTTTCCCGTAGCACGAAAGTATTGAACGATAGTATCACTACATCCTGTCTGGAGCTTTTTCATCGAGTCAGTATAACCACAAGACTGACCGCGGTCCGTCGTCCATCGACCGTGCGGTGATAAAGTTTAAGGTAATGTGAGAACTTGGAAACATATTCGTAGGTTTACTATGGAGTACGCGCGGCAAAGTTGTAAGTACGGAATCATTTGTGTCATTTACGGTCCAGCACAGCAAGGAGTTTGATAAGAACTGTTTGTCAGCCCACTTTATTGAGCCCCCACCCTCGTGTTCGCAGTTTTACAAACAAGGCACTCCACTCTCAAAATAACGACGGGGGAGGTTGCCAAATTTTTAGCATAATGAGCATTTTTCAATGAGTTATGTGAGGAAAGTTCCGGCTGACTTGACTGTTATATTTGGACTTTGAAAAACGTTATGAGACCTATGAGATTACAAATTATGAAACCGGATAAGCTCTTCTTTGAGAAAAGTTAGGAGAAATTTAGGTATAAAAGTTAACATCAAGATTTTGTTAATTCTAAAAGTAGTTTTCATTGTTGCATAATAAAAAGTGATCTATATCGTCGCTCCGTTAGCGTAAGGGCGTATCTTGATCTCCGCATGAGCCCCAGAAAGTATAGTTTTATTTGTAAAACAGGGTTCAAGTGGAAATTGAGACACACTCATTCGCTGGAGGCGCAAAGATATGCAAACGACGTAAAAATGTTGAAGATTAAGCATAATTTTTTTTTTGCATAAAATAAGATTTTCTTAAAAAGTAATGGGAAATTTTTCCACAGTGGCAAAAAAAGGATTTTCTAACAGGTACATTTTGACAATTGTTTGTTTCTCGAAATTCTCCTCCTCGAAATTGCTTTTTATCGCCAATATTGCGAGTGGACATTCGCAGAAATAAGACGTTATAGAAATCTGATATTATTGGTCCCAAAAATAAAATACTTCTAATGGAAAGTGATTAGGACATACATTAAGTGTAAAGGAGAAATCATAAACAAAGTGCTTTCCCACAAGATGCATTCGTATGACAGGTAGTTGTGATAGTGAAATAGTTCTGTTCTGTAGGATATTTTAGTACGTATTCTTTAACAGTTCTTTAGTAGGATTTCCTCTTTGAAATTTACGACTTTTTTATTGCTTTTTAATAGCCAACTCCACAAAGGAAGTGCTAATTTTGAGCACGATCCGACTGGGGTGGAGACGGGGGATAAAGCCGAACAATGCGGGTGCAAGCGAAGGGAAGGAACTTACATGGAGACGTTGAGAAAGACGGAAAGAAGGAATTCGTTGTAAATTGCCATGGAAATAAATCGACTCTCGTTGAATTCCGAGGGCGCTTTCCTGACGACTATGCACAGTCGGATTCCCCAGATTAAGAACATTACTTCCACTGCAACAGATACAAAATATACATTGAGATCCTCTTCCGAGACCCCGATCCCCGACGGGAAATGTCTCCGATCCGCCACGCCGAGGAATCGTTACCTTAAGCCACCCTCGCACAGACAGCGCGTGACGCGACATCGGACGCGCCAAGCTAATAGAGAATTTGTGAGTGTCTGAAATCTGATGAATTTCGTGTTTAAGTGGAAACTACTAAGTGATACCCTTGAGTGAGGATACCCTTGGTTCAGAAGCGTCAAAGCGTTCAAAAGCGTCAACCGTTCAAAAGCGTCAGTAGGAAATATAACAAAACGAGAAAAACTCTCATCGTTTCACCGTACATGAAGAAATTAAGCGGGTATCTATACTTTTCTATACTATAAGCTCCGAGACCTTCTAATTTTGCGAAACTGGTGACGCTTAGTTCCAGCGTTCTACCGGGCTGATTTTCATGATTTTTGCGGCTATTGACGGGCAATTGTCTCTAGATAAGCCAATTCTTTTCAGATTTTGAAAATATGACCCAGGTTTTTTATATTACGTGGTAAAGTTGCGAAGTCTCCCATATAAACAATGTTTTATGTGTTTTGTCATAGTTCGTTTGAGCATTCTATTGGGCCGATTTCCCTGATTTTTGCGTAAATCGACAGGTAATAGGCTCTAGATGAGCCCGCTTTAATTAGATTTTGGAAAAAGGACCCAGGTTTTTTTTTAAAATCACGTTATTAAAGTGAGTGAATTTACAGAGTGCTCCGGGACTGCTACCGCTATGCGCGGGAGGATGCGCAGTGGTCGAGGAGGTTGCGCAGTAGGTGTGTAGCCTGCGCATCAGCTCTACACGTATCTACACAAGATTTCCGCCGGTTACCTCAAGACGAGCGGTGGCCGAGTCGTCTACGACGTCGGAAGTGTCCACGTTGATCAAAGTGTGGGTTCGATCCCCGCCTCCAGAGATTCTTAATGGTTATCCGATTTAAACAGATCGTTGCTTTATTGTAATATTTCATCAAGCAGTCATTCCCAAACGCGGCCTTTTGACTTCAAGATTTTTTTTTTCTTTATTCATCAAAACCAAAAATTATTTCATTCTATTAAGTATACCTCATATCGAATTTTTTTAGGGGAAAAATAAAACTAATACTAATAGGAGGGTAAAAATAGGGCCGCGAAGCGGCCCATTGATGGCGCGGAGCGCCTTCGGGGGGTTGGGCCGCGTAGCGGCCAGGGGGCGTAGCCCCCTAGTACACTATACAATCGCAACGCTATTGTATGGAGACCGCACATCTTTCCATCCGACTGTTTTTGCGAGTATGTTGTGCTATGCTGAGGAAGACGATTGAATGCATGAAGATAGGCGTTGTGAACAAATATTCGACCACTTTGCAGACCGCAGATTTTGAATTGACTTACACCTCGGAAACATAAGGCTTATGACTTAAACCTGCAAGATTTACATTTGATGATTTGCACACGTTGCATTTAATTCGTGATCCTACATTTGGACTGCATTTTGCAATATGGCACTATAAATTTTGGCTCTTCTGAAAAAACACTTGTGTGTATAGGGAAACTATTGGCACATACGTTTTTTTTAAACCGGGCCAGAATTTATAGTTCCAAATTGCAAAATGCAGTCATTTGATGTTAGATCATACTTGCCAGAAAATGAATTTTGAACTCTCAATGTCTATTATCATTTAGTATGATAATCCCGTCAACGTATTTTCCGATAAAATGTGCTTATTGAGTTATAGCCCGTCGATTTCATCTAAAAAAAATATTTTTTTTTCACCTACTGTACGCTCTTTTTGCACGGCGGTATGCTGCGGTACTAAGGAAGGACGTCGTATGAGCCTTCAGACGTTGCCAAATTTCCTCCGATAAAAACCAAATTACCGGGAATATTGCGAATATTATTTTCCAAAAAATTCAGACAAGTTTGTACGCAATTTACTCTAAAATATCTGAAAATTTCAAGGAAAAACATGCATGAATGTTGTAAAAAATGCATGTTTTATCAGAAGAAATTTGGCAACTCTCGAATGTTCATACGGCGTTCTTCTTTAGCACGGCAGTACGGGTCGTTAAGTTTTGTCGCGCGGTTGACTTCGCGTCGCTTGTTGGCTGTGGAGCCGTGGCTTTACCTTACGCGTTGACAGCGAGCTGTGATTCGGCGAAATGTACTGACTGAAACGCAATGAGCGCGACTCAGAAAAATCAGTCATTTGAAAATGGTCGCTTAAAAGCGCGTAAAAAAACAAACGTTTGACTATTCTACCGACGCGCATCGTCAATATAGCTTCTCTGAAAAATGTAATGAAATGGATTGGATTTATGTGTGAAGACTGAAGAGCAAACATGTTTCTCGAAAAAATTAGTCATGGTTGGTTTAAAAAAAAATGTCGCCTGATACACAACCTGTCATGCTGAAATCGCCGAATAAGCATTGAAACGTTGCTACATTTTATTAAATAATGTTCATTCTTAAGAGAAAGCTGAAAAAAGATTGATCTTAATTCTACACAATAGATGTCAAAGAAATGTAGCACATGAAACAATGATAAAGCGGATTGGTTGGACTATAAATTGTGATGATGAGGCTCGGCACTCATTGTTGTTCATCATACACAAATTTGTGTTGATTCTGTTGAGTAAGAATGGCCAATATGACACAAGATTGGACGAATCCAAACTTTTGCGTTAGATCAATACAAAGTATTGTGAAGCAGGGAAAAATTGGGTATGGAGGAATGAAACGTTGTGGGTCCAAGACACCGTATGGTTATCGTGTCACATTTTCTTTTAAATTAAGTTTTAATTTTTTTCCATGAATTTTTCAGAAATACTGCGTTGATCGAGGAACTAGATCTTTGTTTAAAAAAAATTCAAAGCAAAAATAAATAAATGAATACAACGCCGTAAGGTATACATATTGATGATGTAACTGGAAAAATATGTATATCAATTTGAATGTTACAGAGTCCGACGTGTTAAGGGTCGATCCGAAATTTCAACCTCACAACTCCCAGCTTTAACATTTTACTGTGAGGCCTCATTAAACTTGTCAAACTTCAAAGGCTCACTTCTCAGAGCTAAGCCGATATGGGTTGGCCCCTGTCTGGTCTGATGAATTCGTTCCAATTAAACCGATGAGTAGAAAAAACTGGTCGATTGAAGCGCGTGTCCTTTAATTGGGCGCATTTGACAAAAGAATTCTATCTAATTGGAAATTCAGGAAAAAGACTTATGTGCAGTAGTTCAGGACTGGTTACATAAGTTGGATGGGATACATACACAATTGGAAGAGGACGGCGTGACTATATGGTGTGGAGAGGGCAAGCTGAAACGAGGCACACACAAAAAAAAACCCGGATTTCAGCCAAAGCTAGACCCATTTATAGGATAGGAGCATTGAACTCTCCTGTGCAGATATACTCCTTTAGCGTAAAGGAATTCAAACTATAATTTTTCTCGACGTAGAGGTAACTAAAATGTCTATCTTCGTGGGTCATAGGGTCACATGCCTGAGGCGCGTCAGGCAGTATGCAGATTTGGACCTCATTTAACAGCAAGGAACCAAGCCACATCAGATATTGCCAACTTTAACTGGACAATTACATATTTTACAAGAGAACGTTTGTGCGGATTCCTTTGAACATTTTAAAGAATTTGCTTTGTACTATGTAGAATATTCACTGAAATTTGCACACAAATCTGCACAACCGTTCTCATATAAAACATTAAATTATGTCTAATTACATTTGGCAATAGTTGATGTGGCTTGGTTCCTTTCTGCTTAACTCAGTTCAGTTTTAAACTAATCGAGAAGCGTTTTTCTAATATCGTTTCGCCATTTCTACAATGCTTAAAGAAATATCTTTGATCAAAGAAAAAAATTACGAAAATTTAATCCGAAGTTGAGGAGGATAACAAATGACACTCAGTTGATAATTCGATCAAATTATCCTTTGTCACCCTGGTTACCAACGGTAACGGTATTAACTCCGTATAAATTTTCCTTTAACATTTTCTGTTCACGGAAAAAACTACTTTGTTACGAAAAAAAATCCATGTAATATTTAATACAAAAAACTACTCTGTAATCCACAATGGCCTGTCTTTACGCGCACAATTATCTTGCCTCAGTGCCTGGAAGTAGTGTAATATCAACAAGGCTTCTTACGTTAAGTTAACGGAGGTTCTAAAGGACCAAGTATACGACAATGATGAATTAAATGGTAACAAGGTATTTTATCCTTGATTACCTGATAAAGTATTTCGAAATTTTTCTTTCCAATATTATATCACCCGGAACATTTGTAACTGGGGGTCCTTACTTACTAGTAACGGGTCAATATTCATCGAACCCACGTACTATATTCTAGTCTTTTATCGATGTTACCCGTATTCTTCTATCTTCATTTTTCTGCTTCTGAATCCATTCCTTGTCATGCAACGAGCTGTCAGCTAAAACCACTCTTCTTGAATTTCCATAGCTCAGAGAGAGGATCGAAGAAATGTTCTGCACCTTTTCTTCTTTTGCTCTCTTTTTTCCTTGTTTCCGCCTCCTGTCTACATCCACTCCGTATTCACCCCTTTTTCTCTTTCTAAATCCATTCCTTGAAATGAACCAAGTCCATCACCAAGCTTTGAGTTCTCGCGGCTCAAATCAGCGAGTGGACCAAACAAATGTCGTGTTCTTTTCCCATTTTACCCTGACACCTCCTCTCTTTGTGCATCTCTTCCTTAGAATGCACCGAACTGTCTGAAACCAACTGTCTGATTTTCAGGAACCCAGCGAGTGGATTCATCGAAGCCCTCAAACACCTCAAAACACACTCAATGCGAGCATGATTCTCAGCGGAAATCGATGCAAAGCAGTAATGCCGTGCTAAGGAAGAACGCCGTATGAGCCTTCAGGCGCTGCCAAGTTTCATTCGATAAAAACCGAATTTACAGGGAAAATTTTGAATATTTACTTTCAACATTTTCAGACAATTTTGTTCGCAGTTAACTCTAAAATATCTGGAAATTTCAAAGAAAAATGCGCATAAATTTCGTAAAAAATACATGTTTTATCGAAGGAAATTTGGCAACTCTCGAATGTTCATACGGCGTTATTCCTTAGCACGGCAGAGTAACGCGCCGGGCTTTCAGGCCGGGTATTGCGCGACATTTTATGGATGAGAAAGAACATTCAAAAAGGTTTCACATCCCGGCAATGCACACACTCAACGCATGAATGTGGATATTGACGCCATAAATCAAACCCTCGCGGCCCCATATCTGCCCCGATATCGACTGTATTTCGGAGAGGAGCTCCACTCGATGGAGAGCGCTTCCGGGTCGACGATGACGTGGCGATGCACGAATGTTCGCAATCATTTCTTTTGAGATAGTGCCGCACCCGCGACAACGGCAATAACACCGTGAATGTAGACCGTTTCAGACCTGTGTCGCGAAGAGCTATCGGGATTTTTGATGGGTGTAGGTTTGTTCTCACCGGTTGCATCGGAAGATATTGCATTACTGTTCGGATCCTGTGCCAATACCTCCTTGATGGAGAATCCCTGACTATGCTGCCGTGATAGCGAAAGTCGTAAGTGCAAAATGGGTTCACTAGCGTCCGAGTGATACATTTTATTGAAAGAGGCCTTTGTTTTTTTCTTAAATTACCGCCAATCATCCGGTAGAATCTAAGAAAATGTTTGGATAATTGGACGGCGTTAAACAGAAAGGAACCGAGCCACATCACCTATTGCCAAATTTAATCGGGCAATTTAATATTTTACATGAAAACGGTTGTGCAGATTTTCGTGCAAATTTCAGTGAAAATTCTCCATGGTACGAAGCAAATTCCTTAAAATTTTCAAAGAAATCCGAACAAACGTTCTCTCGTAAATAAATTAATTGCCCAGTTAAACTTGGCAATAGCTGGTGTGGCTTGGTTCCTTTCTGTTAAACTCGGTCCAATATTAAAAGTCGACAATTTTACTTCAAATATGTCAAAAGGGTATTACTCATTTAGATATTAGGCTAGTGTTAGGCGAGACAGCCGTAAGTGCTATTTTCTGCATGGTTTCGTAGTCGCATTTTGGACACGCAATAAACACATTTTCAGGTTAGAAACAGGCAGGAGAGGGCTCTTTCAGCTATTTCAGTGATTTTGTCTAAAAGAGATTGGACAAGTTTGGAAGGAAACTCGATTTCGAAAATTTGTGACTCGCAGTTTCTTCGCTACACTGAAAAACAAAGTTACGTGCTGCATAGACATACCGTCCGTTCCGGGCTCCGAGGCCGAAATTTCCGGGTGCTGGAGCCGTAGCTTCGATTGCTCCGGGTGCTGGAGCCGTAGCTTCGATTGCTCCGGGTGCTGGGGCCGTAGCTTCGATTGCTCCGGGTGCTACGCCCGGAACTTTCGGCCTCTGAGCCCGAAAAGCGGACGGTGCGTTTATATAGCGCGTCAGCACGGCTTCCATGGCCGTAGTCTTTTTTTTTCAGTGTATACCACGGCAGTAAGACCAAACCCATGTGAGAATGTGGTATTGTGCATTGCGGTATGAATTTAAACACGACCTCATGGGATCTTGGGCAAAAGTGAATTTTGATGTAGAAAAGTGAATTTTCTGCATTCAGGGCTCTTTCACTTGAAGTTTTCAAATAACATTCCCCCTTCTCTTAAGTTTTACTTTCGGGGAGAGGTCTGCGCTCGTTTTGTTTGATGATGCAGAGTCTCCTTACCCTGACCTTACTCCGTCGCAAGCAACAAATGTATTTTAAAATGCAACCTTTTAATAATAAAAAGTTAATTTAGGAGAAGAGTTTGTTGAGTTTATCAAGAGAAATGCACTAGGTTTACCCCAAGTTTGTATATTCATTTCATAAGCTGCGAGGAAAGTTCTGAGAACAGGGGCAAGAGAGTAAACATTTTAGTGGTATTAACTCCCTTCTTTCCCACTCATTTCCTGCGTTTCTTACCCTCGATTTTGGATGCTTATCCTTGGCTTAAACTTACCATAATTCGCTCATTTTTCTGCATTTTTGCGAGGAATAAGCATATTTTTTCCCCTGCAGTTTTCAACGCGCGATGCTTTTGTTAAAATCGGGCTTCTAAACTTTCAAGATTTTTTTCCCCCATTGCGCGACTTGAATTTGAAAAATTAATTTTAGAGGAACTCAGAGACACCATCTTACTTTCCGCGAAATTTTACTAAGGCCTACATGATTAAATGGAGATGTTGCATGTGTGAGGGATTTGCGATTTGACTATTGATTCTAATGTAAAAGTTCAGAAGAAACACGATGGTGCCACTGGTTTTCTCTGAAATCATCTCCCAAGCTCAAAAAAAGCTCTCAAAGTGAGGACAAAATGGAGGGGATATCCCACCCTACCCTGAGAGTCCACCTCTACATCAAAACGAACTCTCCATGCAAAGATAGGGAACAAATACATTCGCAGGGTTGCCACTTTATTTGGGAACTCCAAAACTGAAAACACGGCAACTCTGCTAATGTATTTGCTCTCCATCTTTGCATGGAGAGTTTGTTTTGATGTAGAGGTGGACTCTCAGGGTAGGGCGGGATATCCCCTCCATTTTGGCCTCACTTTGAGAGCTTTTTTTGAGCTTGGGAGATTATTTCAGAGAAAACCAGTGGCGCCATCGTGTTTCTCGCGAACTTTTACACAAGAAACAAAGGTCAAATCGCAAATCCCTCACACATGCAACATCTCCATTGAAGACCCCTGATTCTCGAAGAAATATCAATATATTAGGGCGCGATTTCATGCATAGAGGGGAACCTTGATGGATAGGGTTATTTGATGCTTACGCAAGGAAAATGAGTGGTCCCACCAGTCTGTGGAACAGAGATATGCTTTCAGATCTTCCGCTGTTCGACCAACGATCACCGTGGGAGGTGCTACCAATGTTCGAATCAAGAGGAGGATCGAAAAGGCCATTAGCATCATTCCTAGTCGTTTCAGGAGATCCATGTCCGTGATCTTCACAGCTTTCGCGGATCGCACCCGAAAAATCACAGATATTCTGGATGGAAAAGAAAACGGTACATTTAAAAATATTTAAAGAATTACAAATACACTGGGAAAAAAACACATTGGATCTAGAGTCCAGACTCTTGAAAACATAGACAAGAAAAAATACTCTTGATTCAATCAGATTTCAGCATAAATCGAGGAACCGAGCCTCTTAATTTGAGCGGATTCCCTATTGATTTAAGCTTAAATCTGATTGAACCAAGAGTCCTTTTTCTTGTCGATGTTTTCAAGAGTTTGGACTCTAGATCCAACAACCCTTAGACCTACAAGATTTACATTTGATGATTTGCACACGTTGCATTTGATTCGTGATCCTACATTTGATGTTACACTGGGAAAAAACACATTGGATCTAGAGTCCAGACTCTTAAAAACATCGACAAGAAAAAATACTCTTGATTCAATCAGATTTAAGCTTAAATCAAGAACCAAGCCTCTTAATTAGAGCGGATTTCCTTTTGATTTAAGCTTAAATCTGATTGAATCAAGAGTCCTTTTTCTTGTCGATGTTTTCGAGAGTCTGGACTCTAGATCCAATGTGTTTTTTTTCCCCAGTGTAAAAGTATTGATGGAAAAAGTGAAAAATTGTAATGGTTATAGCATCGACAATTAATATAATTATTATTCGGCAACCCTTCAATAAATATAAAAGTCCAAGGAAAAATATACATCTTTACAAATCTTCATCTTCATCATCATTCTTCATCTTTCATCTTTATCGATGGCTATAATGCAAAACCACGTATATCATTGTGGCGTCCCAAAATTTTTGCTCCTGGTTTAATTTTATTCAGAGAAACAAGCCGAATTTATGGCTTACACAGGGAAGAAAAATCATGGATGTTTTAAAAAAATTTCGTTGTCTTGTTTAACAAAGAAGAAATGAAGTGTGGCAGAAAGTTTAGAGCGGCGTAAACGAAGATACGTGGTTTCAAACTTTGACCATCAATATTCTTATTTATGACTTATCTTTATGGCCAAACTTGTAAAGGTGCCTCTATTAAAAATGAGAAAAAAACTACCACCACAACCTCTTTTTCGTAATTTCTTTTGTTTTACTAGTAAAATACAAATGCTCTGGTTTCTGGAGACCCAAGTTAAAACTTCAATGGTGTTTACAGTAGCGGAGATAAATGAATTTCGCAAAACCCCGCAGGGTTTTGCCGTTTTCAAAAGACCTGGTTTGAATCAAAACAATTGAAAAACGCTATGCTCCTGAGCTCTGTAAAAGGCATGGCCGCAGGCGTGCCTTTTCCTTTGATAAATTGCTGACTGCTAAATCTCACAAACACTCTCAATAATTTGCCCGTCTTTATTTTTCACTCCCCTCTTCTGACTTCTTGAAAAATAATTGTGACCGTCCGTGGTAAAAGGGGCTGCGGCACCAAATGACTTAAAATTAAGCCATTGGTATCCTTACTTAGAGACATTTTTTTAAGCACATGCCGAAAAAATTCAAGGCAAATCGGAGTTTATCAGTAATTTAGGTAGATGTTCATAATGAAGATGTTAATAAAGATGTACCTTCTTGTCATGTAAAATTGTGTGTCTTAATGAGCGTATTTTTGTAAAGGAAATATTTTAGATCGTGTTGAATTACTCTTTCCGTAAGGCCACCAAGATGAAGGCGAATTGGACTACATTTTGCAGTTTGGAACTATAAATTCTAGCTCGGTTTAAAAACAACGTAAGTGCCATTAGTTTCCCTATGCACATAAGTGTTTTTCCAGAAGAGCCAGAATTTATAGTTCCGAATTGTAAAATGCAGTCCAATTAAACTTTATCCATTTTCCTTTTTTGACGGAATTCAATTTATTGCCTGACAAACGCAATCAACGCGTTACTTACATCGTCATTTTTAGTTTACTTACCTCCAAGTTTTTAGCATCAGCGCTCCGTAAACTAACATGAAACCAATTTCCCTCAGCCATACTCTTGCTGTGCATGTGATGACATTTGGAACTGGATACATGACTATTGTCTGAAATCAAAATAAAACCTGTATGATTAACATCATCATACAAAGGACGCAAAAAAAAACCTCTTCGAAAATCGATTAATTTTAATTAAATTTATTTATATTGACCAAATTTTGCGAATTTTGAACAAAAAAGANGGAAACGGGTTTCTCCATAGCAAAAGATTGCTCTAGAGTGTTGTCACAATGTGTTCTGACGTCGGTAGGCTCTAGTGTTGTCAGCATGGGAGTGTTTTTGTGGGGTCTCACTTTGCAGTGTGGTCATAATGTGTTTTGGAGTGTTTTTGCTGGGGTCTCACTTTTTCTAACTACTTGTTGTCACAATGTGTAATCTGTTTTGGCGTATTTTTGCTTGGGTCTCTCTTTTTCTAACTACTGTATTGCTTGAAGACATCTCATTATTATGAATATATCTACTGATGATAACATTAATCATTAATAAGAAAAAATGAGAGTTTTTTAGATTTAAGGTAATGTAGATTTGTAAGGGTGGAATGACTAGAATATGAATAATTGTATTTTTTAAAAAAAATCAAGAAAAATCTTGAAACCTGCTTGAAACAGCTCGCAATGCATGTTGCGTGTGAAATAACTCGTTGGTCCGGGAACTGAGAGAGCAGACGATTTCGAGACTTAAATGCATTTTAAACTTTTTATCGCGACATTGAAAAGTGACGTTTGGAACTGTTTAATGGCTCTTTTAAAGCTCATTAATTTTCGTGTCAGAGCTAAAATAAAGTTGCAAATTTGTTCCAGCCGTTGACTGCTTATTCTAGAAACCCGCACAGGCACCCTGTGAGCCTGAACAAGTATGAACGAATGAAAACTTGAGCGGAATATAAATTATTAAGTTAAAAATTTACTTCACTTCGTTTTACTCAGATTTAACCGTTTACAGAGATTTAAGGCGCCTGCAAAACCGGACGAAGCAGCCAACGGAGGTTTTCAGCGTTCCCCTTGTTATGAGCTAGCAAACGCTACTCCATTCGATCGCTCTGATAAAACAGCCCAAATTTCTCTCGTACTGTGAATTATGTAGCTTAAAAAGACGTCCTACCATTTTCTTTAGAAGGTGTTCATGATTTTGGCGACTTGCCTCGTCGGGGAAATAATATACAGTCGAACCTCGATAACTCGAAGCTGAAGGGAAGCGATGAAAAATTCGAGTTATTGAGGTTTCGAGATTATCGAGGTTTCGAGTTAACGAGGTTTGGAGATGAAAAATTCGAGTTATCGAGGTTGGAGGTTCGAGGTTGGTGCTAGGTCAATTTAGGAAAAAAAACCGTTATTTGTTTTACGTTATCATAATAAGGGAATATTGGGGAATGGAAGTAGGAACTAATATTTAACCCCACGTCCGATCGGGGTAGGACAATGGTTTGTTATTCGAAAAAATATGTACACAAAGATCAAGAATTAAATTTTAAAAAACTGAGTTATTCTGCTCTGCTGCAAGTGTTGCAAACGGTGTCTATCTACCTCATTTTCAAGTGTTACCAAAGCAGAAAAAACATCATCACTAACATTAGGCGGTTGCTCCACAAAATCTCGGAGTGTAGTAAGTATGCTCTTTGCCTGCTTATTTGGCACCACTGGTGGTTCCAATATGCTCACTTTTTGGGCGACACTCAACGCAGAACACTTGCGCATTTTTTTTTAACGCGTCACAACATTAACTGATGATAAACTGATTAACCTGCCACCGCTGATTGCCTGCGGCCGCCTTGAGATTATCTGGGCCGAAGCATCCTTCGAGTTATAGAGGTTTTTCTCCAATTCCTTCGAGTTACTGAGGTACATATTTGACACATGGTAGTTGCCTTCGAGTTATAGAGGTAAACCGCCGATTCCTTCGAGTTACTGAGGTACAAATGAGCCTCAAATGTCTTCGAGTTAACGGAACAAATTTTTCAAGTTATCGAGGATTTTGTTCTTCTGCGGAAGGGAACGGACATTTTCTTCGAGTTATTGAGGTTTTCGAGTTATCGAGGTTCGACTGTACTAAGATACCACAACACAAGCCGGCATGATCAAAATTTGGTGGATATTTGATGAAAATTAGATCAAATTTTGGTAGACTCTAGATTAAACTTTCAGAATTATCTAATGAAAAAATTCGATGGAAACTTTATCAACTTTTGACGATGACTTTATAAAAGTAACATAAAACGAATATAGTCATATAGGAATGCAGTAACAAGCTTAATGTATTTGATAAGTAAAAATTAGGCGGAAATTTAATGCAAGCAACTGCTATAGATTATAAATTTAACTTTTTAAATTTTTAATAGTTTTTAAATTTTTAAATTTAAATTTTTGCTATAAATTTACTTCCATACGTGTAAGAGCAATTGAGGCACTTGGAGGAAAAAGCGCACAAGTGTAGTTTTTACTATTTAAAGACATACTCTTTTAAAATTTCAGAATTACATAGAGCCTTATGGCGGAAAAGAAGTTTAAACTCACTTTTTGATGCTTTAAAGTCGGATTTTAGTTGTGAATTTTTCACAGATTATACTTTCAAACTAGTTTTAGTTGAGTTAATGAAAACCTCAATGTTTTCAAAAACTGCGTTCATGCTTCTTATCTTCCAAGCCCCTCAATTCAAAATGTAAAATATGAAGATATTGAAGAAAATAATCCTCTGTTCCCAAATTGAAAATAAGGATTGTCGATCTACTCGTGGATCGAGTCAAACGAGACTCCAAATAAGAGTCAATCAAGGTCAAATGAATTGAAATCTTGTTAACCTTGACTTAAAAGCAGAGTCAAAGATGACTCAATCTCAGCCTCAATATAAGAAAATCATAATATTATTTTTAACTTTATAATTGACTAATGTCTCAATTGGTTCATATTTCTAAAATATCCATCCGGAAAAAAATGAATCCATAGTGATGATCTCTACGTCTAAAACATTGGTTGGACGTATTTATGCTAAAAGGAACTATGTGCATAGGGTTACCGTGCAGCATAGTTCCTTTTAGCATAAATATATCCACTGTTCAGTGCCTACAAAACTAATACCAAGATAATTCCCTTTTCCTTTATCGTGTTCCTTTGAATCGTGTAGGTGGCTGAATGAGAGCGATTTTAATCACGTTTATCGGAATTTGAAGCGGACCCCCGGGTCCTCAGGCGCTTGTGCCGACCGCCGGATCAAAGAGGTCAGCTCGTAATTCGTAAAACACATCAGCTCCCTCTTTAATTTGTTTTTCGATTAAGAGCGCGATTCCCGGGCCTTGCCTCTTGCTGTGCGGTGACTCGAGAATTAAACGGCGGAAAAAGCTCTCTCGTTGCGGTTAACTTTGAACTTTTTAGGGCTATTCAGGTGCAACGTCCATCTCCCGGGGGACGGTTCTCGAGGCTTGTAAGAAGCTCCGCTTGGGGACCGTGGGAAGAGGAGGAGAGGGATGAATCACACTCACCGTTACGTAAATAAAAAATGCGCCCAGCGCGATTACTCGCAGCAAAACTGGACTTGCGGCTCGGATCACCTGAAACACAGAGAGTAGTTGGTAAAATCTTACAGAAGATTTTTCGGTTTTCGGCTACTCGTAATGCAACAACAAAAGTTGAGCTATTAGCCGACTTTACAAGTATACAAGTCGCAGGCAATAGAGATGTTGCATGTGTGAGGAATTTGCGATTTGACTCTTGATTCTTGTGTAAAAAATCGCGAGAAACACGATGGTGCCACTGGTTTTCTCTGAAATCAACTTCCAAGCTCATAAAAAGCTCTCAAGTTGAGGTCAAAATGGAAGGGATATCCCACGCTATCCTGAGAGTCCACATCTACATCAAGACGAACTCTCCATGCAAAGATAGGGAGCAAATACATTCGCAGTGATGCCGTGTTTTCAGTTTTAGAGTTCCCAAATGAAGTGGTAGCCCTGTCAATGTATTTGCTCCCTAATCCCCTCCGTTTTGGTCTCAACTTGAGAGCTTTTTTTGAGCTTGGGAGTGAATTACAGAGAAAACCAGTGGCACCATCGTGTTTCTTGTGAACTTTTACATAAGAGTCAATAGTCAAATCGCAAATTCCTCAAACATGCAACACCTCCATTCGCAATCGCCGGCAATTTGCAAGCGGTTCACACGTTTTTCAAGAAATCGCAATAATGCGCATCGGCATAATGTAATTTTTAAGGGTTCTGGTATTCAAAAGTGTGAGCTCGTCTCGAAGCGCTTTCATTTTTTGTGATACTCTACGCTTTATCACGATGTTAGTTTAGCTGCCTGTCCGATCTCAACCCAACTCACGTCACGGAGTTCACTGCACGCTCTTCTATGTGTGCATATTCTGCCATGTTTTTAAGGATGGAAAAGTGTCGATTCACATTATAGGCAACATAATCAGCACTCTAATTTTATTCTTTTATTTTTGAATTTTATAATTTTCTATATTTACATACCACTAGCTTGTAAATTGCCAGCGATTGGGCGATTGCCAATCGCCATATGCAATGATTGCGACTCAGGTCATGCTTTAATGAAAAAAAAAACAAGCAGTGAACTCCAACACAATGTGTTGATAAGGCGCGTCATTAACTCACACATATCAACCCCTTTAGTTTTCATTTACAGAGATTTCAAAATAGGCAAGTAGCACAACAAGAGAATTCCTACGATCCAACTCTTCGACGATGCACTTTGACGAGACCGTGTATTGTGAATGTAGAGAGCCATTCGAACGAGTTTAAGTTTTTTGATCTGCCCCCAGCAATATCTTATCAGATTCTTGAAGAAAAGTGCTACGGAATAATTTAAGCGAAGAAAGGAAAAATTCTGTCGAACTCCTGAAAGATACAGTCGATTTAAAGGTATTTTTGGGGCTGAAATATCCAAATCACCGGTACCTATTATAAATCCCGATATATTATTGAAAAGAAATTGACTCGGTATAAATGCAATTGCATTAGATATGTCTTGATTTTGTTATTTTAAACGTATTTCCATGCAAAGAAGTTCAACCATGTCCATGCTTTATTCATTCATGAATTGAAAGTGAGCAATCTACATCTCGAAAATCTACCAATTTGCCGTAAAAAATTGCAGAAACTCGATATACCAAGTCGATGCACCCACTCGTTGAATTTACCAACCAATTTCGTGAGTGCAAATATATAAAAATCAATATGCTATAGTCATTTTGGGTGCATTTATTTTTCATGAAAAAATAATAATTTCAATCCCGAAAAACCACCAATTTTCCGTATAAAATCGAAAAAATCGAGATATGTCGACTCCCTGACGTGAAAATTAGATTCTACGTGTAAAAATACTTACACATGGATATGCTGAACAGAAACAATGTGTGGACACAGTTAGGATACATAGCCCCAGAATACTTTTAAAGCGCCTTTACTTTCCACAATCTTGACGGAATTTTTTTTTGGCTTAAACGACTCAAGAGACACTGTAGTTAAAAAATATAAAGAATTTTCGATTTTAACACACAAAAAAATGTTCGTTCAGGCACACCATGTATTGTATGGTGTATTGCGCTGGTATTCAATCCTTGCCTTCAGATCAAAATTCTTACAAGGAAGCCCCTTGCAAGAGGCGAATTTTTTGTAATTTCTCCCAATTTTTTCTCCGTTATATAGTTGAATTGCTTGCCAAATTCTGAGGTCAATTATATTTAATTGTAATTTATAAATTTCTTTTTTACCCTTCATTTTATTTTTTGTTTGGAGAAAATTCGTTGATTTCTTCGAATTTCGAATACTGCAACTTCTCTTCTATTCGGCCGATTTTTATGAATGAGACCTCTTTCAATTCGTCTTTGGACGGAGAGTAAGGAAAAAATTGCTAAGTACTCGCAAAACAATTTTTTCGAAAATTTGATGGATCCCAGCGTGACGGTGAAATGGGTAATCGAGTGAAAGTAATTAGGTCTGACTGTGACGAGGACCGCGAGGGCCGCCTTTTGTTCTTCAGCTGGGAAGCGACGCGGCGAACCGAGCCAGGACCGGGACACTACCTGGGTTTTGTGCCTGCCTGTGCACTGTTTTGGCCTGATAGGGGAGTAAATTTCTGTATGGGCTACGGTTAGCACATGGTCTAATGAGTCTCGAGGCTCATCACAGATTGCACTTACCACTATCCTGCTGGCCCCGGCTATCAGAGCAAGGGGTACCAAATTTTGAAAATCTCAACAGGGTTGTGGAGATCTGTCAAAGCAACGTTTTAAACAAAACGAAGAAGTGAAATTCTCATTCAACGAGTGCCGACCTGATCAGCCATCCTCGAATCAGTTCGCTTGTTTCTGCTTATATATGCATATTTTAAATCAGCGCGTCGTACTCTTAGGCTTTTTTTAAAAAAACCAAGTAACGTAGACTTTTGGTATTCACTGCACATAAACTAGAGAGCCCCAGAATGAGAAACAACTTTAAATCATAATTATTGACGGATAAATAAACTTTTTACAGGCTTTGGAAAATCTCAGAAGTTCGCGGTAGTCACTTTTCGGTAAGGAACTAAGGGACTCGGTTATTGTATCGAGTGGGGGGTCGAAACGATCGCAAAGGCGGTATACTACGTATACGCGCCAATATACTACGTATACGGACCAACAATGTGCAAAAGGTTAAGGCGGCATGTTAAGGTAAATTTGTAAATATATTAACAACCTTTTTCACATTGTTTTTTATTAAAACATGCGGCCTGAGTCGCAATCATTGCATATATTTGTAAAGTTGCTTAATAGCTCAACTTTTGTTTTCTTACAGAAGTAATAATGTTCTACAGATTCTTCATCAGAACTGTATTTTGCGATCGGGGACCACTGTGTCTGCCACATCCATGGAAGCATTTATCTGCATACGAAAACAGATGGCTTTTAATGTCGCTCCCCTGACAAAGGGCGTTTCTCGATTTTCACATGAGCCGTGTTGTCCATCTTGATCCATTCTTACCGGGGCTCATATGAAAATCGAGATACGCCCTTGAGTCAGAGGAGCGACGATATGTCGTTTCTAAATTGGAGTGCATTTTGCAATTTGGAGCTATAAAGTCTGGCTCATCTGAAAAAACACTTATGTGCATAGGGAAACTAATGGCACATACGTTGTTTTTAAACCGGGCCGGAATTTATAGTTCCTAATTGCAAAATGTAGCCCAATTGAGCCTGAAAGATCAGTTACTCCAAAATGTATTCGAAACTTGCCATTTCAAAGAAAAGGGCAGTTACGACCTTTTCTGACACGCGATTTTTCAACATGTCACAAGTTTAATTTTCAAGATCTTAATGATACTGTTGAAACAGTATACTTAGGTTTATTCGCCCTCGATTTGAGCGACAACATTGCCCCTTTCATAAAATAGGCAAAAATCTGCCCATGTTATGAATTGGGCAATTACACGATCTGTCCATAACACATACTTCCGGACTTGTGGACACCCTGGTGTGGGAGGTTGAAAAAGTGCAATGGGAGAATAGATTTCCGCGGTTTCTCGCGGAAGGCGGGAAATAATGATCACCTTGACATTTCGATATTTCCAGGTGAAGAGGACGACGACGGGGAGGCAGAGGATGACGGCGCAGGAGAGGATGAGAATGGCCGCCCGCAACATCCAGTTGAGCGACACGACGCACGGCCGCCCGTCTTTGCACGCCTCGCAGCCCTCCGCACACGGCAGACACTCGAAAATCCCCGTCTTGTTGTAGTCGTTGTCCTCGTTCTGCAAACAAAAAACACGGACGCAGCGTCAATAACGCACTCACACCATGCAAAGGTCCTATCTTCGATATTGGGAAGGAAGCTCCCGCACAGTGGATCGAGTCAATCAGAGACAGTGTTCGAAACCAGCACTGGAAAAAAAAACACATTGGATCTAGAGTCCAGACTCTTAAAAACATCGACAAGAAAAAATACTCTTGATTCAATCAGATTTAAGCTTAAATCAAGAACCAAGCCTCTTAATTTGAGCGGATTTCATTTTTATTTAAGATTAAATCTGATTGAATCGAGAGTCCTTTTTCTTGTCAATGTTTTCAAGAGTCTGGACTCTAGATCCAATGCGTTTTTTTCCAGTGCAGACATCGAAATGCAATATATTACATGGTGAGGATAGGGACCCATTTCCCGGAACTTGTACTGAATTTCGGAACTTTTGAGATTTTCCTAAATTTTTCCCGGAACTTTTGAAATTCCTGAAATTTTCCGGATCTTTTGCATTTACCGGAACTTTTTCGGAACTTTCGAAAAAATCTGAAAATAATCAGGGAACTTCTGACGGTCACGGAGAGGGAGGAGTTGGAACAAAAAATTTCCGAATCCCGGAATTTTTGACGGACATGGAACGGGACCACTGTTCGAAACTCATAGGTGCCAAGTGCACCTAAGAAATTGACCGTGGCGCCTAAAAAATAAAGGCTCTGTGCCAATTTGGCCCCTAAAATTGCCCTCCCCCTTCAATAAATTCTAATTTTTCTGTTTGGTGTTTTTTTTTTATTTGACGCACGGCACCGGATCCTAACGTTTCACTAAATGCTCCATAATGAATAGGCGAAAAGTCAATTTGGCCCCCAAAAAATCTTCTATGACCCCTAAAAATCGAGCTTGATGGGCCACATAGCTCCTGAAACGCAAATGTTAGTTTCGAACACTGATCAGAGAGGTCGGGCATGAAATTTTTTACTAAAACAGCAAATTTTAATGTTTATTTTGTCACATTTTAAAGTATGAGTGGTGTTTTTAAAAGAAACTTTTACGAGGAAGCCAATGGAATCAATTTTGGAACCCCAAAGTTTGTATAAACGGAGTTCTAAGCGTTTAAAGTTTCCAAATTTTGTCCGACTTCTCCTATTGGCTCAATTCACTGTGCGCCGTGTACATTGCTGTCTTATTTATTCCCCCTGAAAATTGGATGGATTTAAGGTGAATCCATAGTGGGTGTCAATAAACATCGAAATATCACACACGTGCAGGTAATAATAAAAGAAAAAAGAATGTAAGTTCATTCAGAATTTTTGGCAAAAAACGGACCTCTCAACTTAGTTTTCCAGAACTTAGTTTCAACTTTAGTTTTAGAGAACTTAACTCCATTCCAAGGTTGCAAAACTGTTCCGACAAAGTCACCTTTTGTCCGACGTATTTCGGATATTTGCATGCTCACTAAACAAATTGCGGTGAAATTGTCACTTAGAAGTGCCCAAGATTCTCCTAAAAAACATACAATTTTGGAGGAGTAATTTGGCAACATTGAAATCTAGTTGCCCTTTTGGTGAGGGAAACAACGTTTTGTCTAAAAACAAAGTAGGCGAGTAAAGAAGCGAGGGTAGGTGGCCCTCAAAGTTTTCGAGGGTTTTTTTTCGTTTGTAAGGTGATATTTTACCATAAAAATAACCAGAAATTACATTCAATTTCATGGGGTACCTAATTTTCAAAAATATTGAAAAGAAAGGCCTTCAGAATGACCTTAGGACCTTCATGACAGAATGGATATAGTTCCTTTCGATTTCAAATTCGTCCAAATTTTTCCTCACCTCCAAAAGTTTCAACCCACACGCCACCAGGTTTCAGAACATTTTGTCAACGATTTTTTGTCCGCGCGCCTTTTTTGTCTAGTAGTTTACGCCCACAAGTAAAATAAGCAACAATGACTTAGTCCAAGCGTTATATTTTAGTACGTGCGTAAAATTATAATGACAGTATGGAAATGAGAAATTGAGAGAGAAGGAGGCGTTGTCATCATGGTTTCTCATTTTCTAAATGAAATGTTATTACTTTCTCCTTTTGAATCATCTTTTTAAATTGTCATTGGTGAATATTTGGTTTTATTTCTATCCTTAAAGTTAGTTAGTTAGTATAATTTTAAGACATTCAGCGTCTCAGGCTATTATAACGTCTTTACAGTTAATTTTGAAAATGGGAGTTTAAACGAAAATTTAGATTTTTAAACTAAGAGAGGTGAAGAGTTTTAGAATTTTGGTGGTAATATTGGGTTCATCGCATGTAGGAGGGTTTGTATTTCTGTTGATTGTAGGGGAGTAGATCTGTGATTGGAGATATCGGAAGGAAGAGCAGTCCATAAGTATGTATATATTCGATGTACAATATACCTTATATATGTATAGGTACTTTTTTTATTTTTTTAATTTTTTCTTTACGAAATTATTACTTCATTTTGAAAACATTTATATTTCTAAAACGTGACAAATATTTGTAAAACCTTTTCCAAGCGACATTAATCTCAATGAGCTGCAGTTGTGCCGACAGAAACTGCAAAAATGAATAAAAGAGAAAAAAACCAAGAAGCACGCAATCTTTAGTTAACCCATTTGTACATCGATCTTTTAGAGTCAAATACGTCAAATTTTGAGCGTTTGGTTGCGCGTACACCTCGCTGCAGCACAACAAAAGCACAAAATGTAAAAGAAAAAATTAAAGTTCTTTTGAAATCATTAAATTTGACACGGAACCATCAATATTTAAAAAACACACATTATATTATTATTCTCCTTTGATAAATTGATACATATTTTTTACCCATCAATTTTAATGAGAATAATCAATGCAGAGTGTGCAAACATTTCAAAATCATGAGTTAAAAAACGCTAAATATTAAAGCCTAACAGAGCGGAGCGGCGGCGTGCTGCCAGCGCTAGAGGCTCACTGGCGCCTACAAACCTAAGTGGATACTTCACGCATTGCACAATGCTTGAAGTATCCACGTAGGTTTGTAGGCGCCAATGCGCGTTTCGCACTGGCCGCCCGCCCGCCGTGCGGCGGCGCCTGAAGCAACTATTTCACAACAGAGGTGTTGCACAGTATTATACGAAATTGGACGTATTAAGAATGACAGGCATCCTTTAAAAGTATAGATCATTCCTCGCAAAATAAATCAAGATACTTATCGTACACAAGAAAAATCTAAGAGCCTTTAGCTGAGGCAAATATAGAGGTTTATCCGGTTCAAGTATAGCAAGGCGGGAATTTCTTGAAAGATAATTAAAACCTGTTACACCAAAGAGGTGTAGAGAGTTTTAGTGAATTTTGTCTCATGGAATCGACGCTCCCCCATTTTTACCAAAACTCTCAACTATATATTATTCTCCGTTGGACCAAACAGACAAAACAAAAAAAAAAAAAACAAAGAAACCCTCATTCTTCCAAGATATTATACATTTTCATCCAAAAACGGTCGTGAGCAATTGTCGTTTGTGTTTACATGTGGGCCAATTAACTTTGGGTCTCAATTGGCACGTGGACCAAAACTCCCGTGCCGAAAAAACGCGTGGACGTAAATTACCGGAAAAAACAGGTGCGCGGACAAAAAATCGTTGACAAAATGTCTTGTAACCCGCCACCACTGTCAAAAAGCATGGTTGAGTTAAAAAATTCCATACATAATCAAATTTGTTTGAAATAAATATTGATTTAAAGTGAAGGCTAGGTGCCTCTTAATTCGTCGCTCCTCTGACGTGAGGGCATATCTCAATTTTCATTCGAGCCCTGTTGGACTTGTAAATCCATGCTCTCTGGAGCTCACGCGAAAATCGAGATACGTCCTGACGTCAAAGGAGCGACGAATTTTGATCGGCAAAACTCAAAGGTCGCATCGATGATCCATTTTGACGCATTCATTTTGGGCGTGGAAGCAGCCCTTAAAATAAGAATCAGTGAGAACGAAAACACACCCACTCGGTAACTTGATAATACTCAATTTTCATTAAAAACAGTCTATTTTCATAAGGAGCATCGAAGTCAGCGCATCTGTTCCAACTTGGACCTTTAAAGTGTCCGCAAGTACTTTCGGCAGCAAAAATCTTTTTTTTAAGACTAACTTTTTCACCTACTGTGCAGCTCTGTGTGTCATGATTATTTTCGTTTTTTAGAGTCGGTGTATTTTCGTTTTCACCGATTTTTACATGGACCACGCTCAGTGATAATGAATCAAACCACATCAGCCATCGCCAAATTTAACCGGGCAATTCAATTTTTTACAGGAGAACGTTTCAACGGATTTCTTTAAAAATTTTAAAGTGTTTCCTTTCTGCACTGGAAAAAATATGGGTAGAATTTACCATTCCTTCACGCTGTACTTCACAGCGCCAATTCAGAGTCAATTCTGCCAGAAGAACTGCAAACGTTGCTATATACTGGTACAAGTAACCATTCTTCTGGCGAAATCGACTTGAAGATTGGTAGAATTGACTATTCCTGCACGCTGTGTGAAATACAGCGTGAAGGAATGGTAAATTCTACCCGCTGTGTGAAATACAGCGTGAAGGAATGGTAAATTCTACCCATCTTTTTTTTTTTAGTGTGTTTGACGCAGTCCATATTGTCATTGCCGCGATAAAATTGGTGGAGCCACAAACTTGTAAGGATGACGCAGAAAAATCCTCATCGAACAATCGGTCGACTCCTCGGGGTCACGAAATCGAAGGTTCATAAGGGTGACGGAGGGGGGGGGGAGGCTGCGACTCCAGCTGGGCGCAGAATTAAGGTGATGAGTCAACAGAACGTGGGGTTTTTAGCCGCACTACCTCGGGGACGCCCAGAATCGACTTATGCGAGGACAATGAGTCAATATTTACTCTCAACTGCAATATGAGATCGGGAGGAGCAAAATAAGACGGCGCGGTGCCCAGGTAGCCCGGAAAAGCCGCGAAAAGCGGCGGACGCCCGGAAGTCGGGCGGATTCGGCGGAGGTCTGGCAACCGGCGGTGCGCAAATGGCGTGAAAGCCGGCAGATAAAGTGGGAGGAGGAGGCAAAGCCGATTAGAGAGAGCTTTTACCGCGATGAGGGTTCAATACTTACAAACTGAGGACTTGCACAGTTATTTAACGATAAAAAGAGACTCGGCGAAAAATTGATGCCTCCGTCGGCCGCCAAAGATGCGCCGGCTAGGCGATCGCACACTGAAAAAAAAAGTTTTACAATTCCAACTGTACTGCCTCGCTAACGAAGAAAGTCGTACGAGCCTTTAGACGTTGCCAAATTCTCTCTGTTAAAATACGATTTTTTTAGGGAAATCTTCGAATATTTTTGCTCGAATTTTTTAGAGAATTTTAATCGCAATCAGATCTAAATTTTCTAAAAATTTCAAGAAGAAAATTGTCTGGAGGAAATTTGGCAACTCTCGAATGTTTTTGCGGCGTTTTTCCTTGGCACGGCCCACGCCAGCATACTTCTGACTGATTTTGGCGCCAGATATGAGAGTAGTTTCACTAGCCAAAGGTATGATTGATCCAACCAGTTTTTCGGCAGACTCAAACTAAACTTGCCTCTGACCACTAGTGCAACTATTTTTATGTCTGGAGCCAAAATCAGCCAGGAGTATAGTTGTAATTGTGATACTTATTTCCGTGAGGGTACGCTGGATGCCTCAGTTCTAAAAACTCGTAACCTAAAAGGCAAATTTTTGCTAGCAGATTGGTGGTTCACTTTTCGACCAAATCCTCCCGAAGAACTTTTTTTTCCAACATAATCCATTAGTCTGTTGAGCTTTTCAGGAATCGATATCTGAACCATAAAGATTTCTCGACCCACCTCCGCAGGTAAGTCAAAAAGTGGATGGAAGTGAACGGTTTCACCAGAAAACTCGAAAAGCAACCAATTTTTTAAAATGACGGTGTTCTGTGCGACAAAAACAACTGAGCGACCACAACCGCGGTGAGGTGATGGTGATGAAGTAAAGTGAAAAAAGTGCACATATTTTCGTGTATTTGTATTAAAATTTGTATAATATTTTACACCGTAGAATAGGTCGTATTGAATTGGCCAATTGGCGTGCTTTTATTAAACCTAATCCGGGGTTAGGCTCATTTTCTTCAGGATTTGGTTGAAAATTAGATACTCGATTCTGATTGGTGAAAATTTCGACACAACAGTCATTCCAAAAAATTAACGGCATCCAGACACGAAAATTCGCCTAGAAACGACGTTCCAAAATCTTCGTTCATATTTCATACTTCGAATGAAAAACAACGAAACTGTTTTAGTTGGTTTAAAATTCGGAAATGGGCTCGGGGGTCCAGGTCCATAAAGAAATCAAATGCAAAAGGAAAAAGGACCAGTAGGCGAAAGATTACGCTCGAAAATTTTAAACTTAATGATATATCAGCGAGTTTATACACCGCAGTTTGCCTGGGAGCACTGTATACATAGACCCTTAGAATCCCTCGCTGGTTTGTAAGTAAATAGATGAAGGGTGTTTGCCAAATCTTCGAATCTTCAATACGTTTCACGTGTATTAGCAAGTAAATAGATCTGATTTATCGGCTATGTGGCAACGGTGTCGTGGTTGCTAAGCTTAGTGCCGATGGTAGACTAGAATGCCGCTCATTTGCCCGAAGTAGTTCTTTTTAATTAAAAAAATTGGATTTTAATTTACGTAACATTCATGTAGAGCGTTCAATTACTCTATGCACTATGATAATGACTTCATGAGCACAGTCACAGCGGAACGAACGCATATGAAATGTCATGATATGTGTAATTTGTTTCCGTGCATTATGTCCGCTCTGAAAAATTCGTGATCTCGATGAAAGCTCTAAGTTTTAACGGCTTTCGAGCCATATTCGCGCACCTTTACCGTTTTTAAATGGAGCTTGCTACCCGTGCGGGATTCAATGGAAATGGAAACTAAAGGTCAATCAATCGGATTTATTAGATTCTGGTTGAATGCATGTGTTCTATGTTCAGGACTCGTCAACCAATGATGCCGTGCGCTTTTTCAAATGGATGCTAGATTTTGATGAGTTATTGGAATTGAATATATACTTTAACAAGAATCAGCCAAACCGCATTTCACACTGCGTAAAATTGGGCTGCCCTAATCAGCTAGGAACCAAGCCACATCAACACGTGGCCATATAGATCGCATTTAGCAAAAAAGGAACCAGCGCTAGTACATTTTTTTCAAAATTGTTCAACTTCTCTTTTAATTTTCAAAATACCTAATATATTATCATGTACGAAAGTAAAATGTACACAATCATTTTACTTTAAAATTACCAATTTTTTGGTGGGAGGTCAAAACTATTTGCTATTTTTTGATAACTATGAAGGAGCAACATTTTTACGACACTGTAATTGCGCGGGTTCCTATTAGCAAAATGCGAACTATATGGGTCATTTAAATTTTTTATAAGAGAGCGTTTGAGCGGATTCCTTTGAAAATTTTACGGAATTTGCTAGGGATTTACTATGCAGAAAATTCACTGAAATTTGCACCAAAATCCGCGGAACTATTTTCGTGAAAAATTAAATTTGGCAATAGCTGATGTAGCTTTGGTTTCTTCTTGCTTAACGCGGTCCAATTTCTTCTCGTGCAGGTTTTAATGTTTTAACAAGGCTTAAACGACACATTACATTGAAACTTTCTGTAAATTCTCCTTGCAATTTAAAGAGTTCCTATGAAAAATTTGATAACGGAGTGATGCTTAAGGGTGATGGGAGAAGACGAAGGGACGCCCGGTGAAAGGGTGGCAACGGGAAGTTTTTCATACAATGAGCGAGTGTTTCGACTCCCTTATGAACTTAAGGAGGATACGAGACTGTGGCCAATCAAGCGTCGCGGCACGCCAAAGAGCGCTGTGAAAACAATTCTTATGGATGCTTAGTTTTATGTGTAAAAAAAGAAAAAATTGACAGAATGGAAAAGATCTATGCCATGTTTAACGTAGTTAGCCCAATTCAATTTAATGTCATCCAACTACTTATGAGGCCTTAAAGGGTCGTTCATAAATTACGTTTCGTTTTTATGGAGGAGGACTTTGGCTCCTGTGACGGAAAGAAAGAGTGTCTTAGATTGGGCGATGTCACGTAAAATTCGGCACGGAGCACTGATTTTTTTAAAAAAATATCGCAATTTTTGGTGAAACTATCGACTAAAAATTCCAATTCTACGGGGGAGGGGGCTTAAGCAAAGCATACTGCAGCTTTCCGGGGAAATTCAAACCTGCATGCCTCATGCAAGGCGGAGGGTAGGGAGAGGGTCTGAAATTTCAGATTCAAGCGAGACGTAAATAAGAACGACCTATGTCCCTGAACTATCGTAGAAAGGCAGGTGCAGGTAATCCAAGTCGCAATCCAAATACACGACTCCCGGAATTCAAACCGGGAATTCATTAATGCGGACACAGAGCGGCTGGCCGCTAATTCTGGTCAGCATTCAAAATCAACGTAATATCAATTCGGGGGTTGGAAATTGTAAATATCGACGGGGGTCAAACCGAAGATTTAAGTTGTTAATCGCCGCACAGCTGCGGGAGTCTAATCCAGAACTGCAAACAGTGGCTCGATTGTCGATTCGATATCGAATGACCTTGATCGATTAAAGTCATTGCTAAGATAGGGATCTATCGATCAGGATCATTCGATAACGAGTCAGGAATCGACCCGCAGGCCGAGGCCCGACTGTTGATAGTCGCCGGGTCGCTCGGTCATGCTCGGCAAAAACCACGTATCTTCATAGGTTTTTCCGTTAGGGTTGCGCGGGTTGGCGGAGCGGCGCGAGCGGAGAAGTTCAAGGAGCAAGCTGTTCGACTGAATGCGCTCTAATGCGATAGCTCGCTGGGAAACATATTAGAGGTACTTTTGCGAGAGCCCCGCGCGGCTCATCGGTCGCAACGCCGTAGACCGTCTAATTACAAATTAAACCGTTTGCACTCACCGAAACTTGCTTCATTAAATCTTAGACTACGGTTCCTCGCCGGTAAGTTTGCTTTACGCATTACCCCCGCCCCTCCCCTCTGACCGACTCTTTCCATCTTGGGATTTTATTGATCCCGGGAGGCGGAGTGATACTACCGCGGAAAGAATGGTTTCTGATGAGGCCCTCACATCAAGAGTCGTTAAGCATGAATGAGGGCAAAACTACACTGAAAAAAAAATTCTCGGCGTTTTTACCACGGTCCGTTGGTACCTTTACCATCTCACTTTTTTTTACCAATTATTTGTAATTTAATCAAGACAGACTGGTAAGCTTACCTAAAAACCGGTATTTTTACTGTTTTTTTAGGTGAGAATACCACTTTTATTGGTGATCAATTCCCGGTAACTTTGCCATTTTATCTCGGTAATTCTACCTAAGTCGATAAAAAATATTGGCGTTTTTACCAAGGTCCAGTAAAATTACCGAGAAAGTCAATACTTTTACAGAGATTTCTCGGTAAAATTACCAATTCCATAAATGGTAATTTTACCAAGAAAAAACTGGGATCAAATAGAACCCTGAATTCTTGGTAATTTTACCCTTTTCTTAGTAAATACACCGAGATTTTTTTCAGTGTACGGCTAGATGCGTGAACGTAAGTTTCTGTTGCTAAATTTTCAAAAATATTAATAAGGACGGGTGGGGAGAGGGCCCTGGCAATAATGAGTCAGAGATCCACCACACAATCGATCGAGTCAATGGAAGAGGTCGGGCAAAATTTGGAAACTTTAAAAGCTCATAACTCCGTTTATACAAAATTTTGAGGTTTTAAAGTGGTTTTATTGGTTTTCTCGTAAAATTTTCTTCAAAATGCACCCCTTACAATTTAAAATGTGACGGTTGCGTCATGGTTGCGGCGTCTAGAGAAATGTTGGCGACAAGGGGTTCCTCGCGTTCAGCTCACTCAGTAGTTTCCACCTAAACACTAAATTCATCAAATTTCAGACACGTGCAAATTCTCTATTGTCCAAAATATTGGGGGGTGATGAATCCAGCACTGAGCGACGTCACACATTTTTTGACTCCCGGACCAGGCTCCCTGGACTAGACTCTCTCCCAGTTTTCTCCATGTAAATCGAGAACAATCCCCTACTTAATTCATGGACAACTTCTTTCGTACATGTTCGAAAACATTCGAATAAATAGTCAGCTTCAACTCTATCGTTACAAAATATGATATTTCTCCTTTCGACCGCAACAGGAGAAAAGTAATCTAGTGTTAATTTATTTTTAAAGCCGGCAATACAGATGTATGAAAATGTTTGGCATCCTAGGAGCCTTTATAAATATAGAATCCACGCAAGAAATTCAAGTGAGATTTTATGCGGTTAACGTTGGGATTTATGAATTATTGAAGCGAGATTGCGAAAAAATTGCTCTGACGCGGAAGACCCTTTCAAAATCTACTTCCTTTACAGATGAATAAACTAAGACGTGTGGGAGTGTAGCACATAAAGTTGGCTTCCAAAGCACATCTTCTGCAAAACTGATACGTTTTAGCACAGACATTGAATTCCTGAAAATTGTGAGCATTTAGCATTCAAATCTAGGTAGAATAAATGTAAACTTTGAGTTAAGAATTTGTCGAGCCCATTTCTTAGAAATTAATGCTCAGTATTCGCGCATGTTTTCCATACTCAATTGAGCCGTCTTACCAATCGAGTTATGGATTGGCAGCTAATTTACATTATTTTTCGTTTACGATGGTTAAAAATAGCATAATGTTCGTTATTTACAAGATGCTTTCAAACAAAGGAGGCTGCACGCAAGAAGTCTTCTTCATGGCCAATAATAAGGTGATTAATTATCCATGTATTTAATCATTTAATTTTATAATAATATGAATGCTGTACATTTTAATATTATAACTCCTATATAACAAAAAGGATCTTCTAATTTGAATTATGCATTCATTAGACCCAAAACTTAAAATTAAAACACCCCACTGGAAAAAAAAACACATTGGATCTAGAGTCCAGACTCTTTAAAACATCGACAAGAAAAAGTACTCTTGATTCAATCAGAATCTAGCTTAAATCAAGAACCAAGCCTCTTAATTTAAGCGGATTTCGTTTTGATTCAAGCAAAAATCCGATTGAATCAAGAGTATTTTTTCTTGTGAATGTTTTCAAGAGTCTGGACTCTAGATCCAATGTGTTTTTTTTTTCCAGTGCAATTATAATTAAATGATAATTATTCAATTAGAATTCCTAGAAAATACGGAAATACGGCTAACGGTTACATAAGCGTCATGTTTGCACATTGAACGGTTGGATCTCCGTCGTAATTCTCAGTTTAAACCTAATTAATCCTTTAACAATAAATCCGAAACAAGCAATATAGTGTAAAGGGACACTTAAGGTAATTAAAAAATTAGACAACAGCTTCATCTTATCATTTTTAGAAATTGTTTTTAATGTTGATGTAGCAGCTAATTCGGTCTCTTGCCATTAATCAAACTTTTTGTCACAGAGAGAAGAGCTTTCCAAGTGCTCAGGGCCCATTTTCATCCAAAAGATGGAGCAAATTAGAATGAATAGTGAGAACGAATCCATTACCATAATTCTGTTGATATCAGAGTAGAAGCCATTAATGTTCTCTCCGATATCCATTATGAATAACTCATAAAATTGCGGGACGGACGGGGAAGAAAAACCGGAGGGTTAGGACATATTCTAAGTACAACACCTCATTATAAACCGCGTTTTACAACCAGGTTGTGCTCGGTCCAGGGAATCTTACGACCGTCAGCATGCAGTTAACTATTGTTTTCTCGACGGGAGGGTGGAACAGAAAAAAAAAAGAATCCTGTTGTTGGTTCAGCAGATTCTGAATCCATATCAGTTGGAATAATTCCATGCCGTCTCTGATGTCATCGCCTACGTCACCGATGACGTAATTCATCGTAATATCACATAAATGAAAAACCGCGGAGGAACAGGATCACCCGTAAAGCTCCCTAAAACAGTTTAAGTTTTTTTTTCTTTTTTCCTTTTCTCACCCTCCTCCCCTACTTCAAATATCCCTGAGGGGATAATCTAACGCTTGCAGTCCTGATCAAGCCAACCCCAGGAAACCGTTGTTTGAGACCATCAAACTTGGGTCACCAACAGCCAGATTGTTAAAATTTATGTCGGTACGACAAGAATTGAAAATCGATACATTACACGGCGCAGATAGGCGAAGCCCAAGGCCTTACAGTCATCTCCCGCTCAAATCCAAATAGGGCTATGTCTTGTTTTATATTGCCGACATTGCCAGTTAAGGTGATTCGATTAACGCCATATTTCGTGTCAGAACGGCATGCGATATATTGCATCAATTGGTTCCATTTTTTCAGCTACTCGTCATTTTCCTCTACTTTTGAGATCGCAATTCTGTTGTCAAGAAGCTAAATCACTCACTTACCAATTTTAACAAAGAAATTCGACGTAATAAAGGCGTGGTTTTTATTTAGAGAGAGAACATCGCATTTGATACTGATATCGAAACTGCACTCAAATGTGATATTTTCTCTCTGAAAAAACCACGCCTTTATTACGTCGAATTTCTTTGTTAAAATTGGTAAGTGAGTGCTTTAGCTTCCTGACAACAGAATTGCGATCTCAAAAGTAGAGAAAAATGACGAGTAGCTGAAAAAATGGAACCAATTGATGCGATATATCGCATGCCGTTCTGACACGAAATATGGCGTCCATCGAATCACCTTAAAGTTTCAAAAATCAGGCTGCTAGCCGGGAATCAAACCCGCGCGGGATCTCTCGATCATGGAGCAAGCGCTACAAAGGAGACCAACAAAGAAACAGAATTATGATTTCTCATAGCGTCGCTCCTCGGACGTAAGGGCGTAACTCAATTTCTATGTGAGCCCTGGCCTCGGTAAACCTCCATACTTTCCGGGGCTAAAGCGGGAATAGAGATACGCCCTTACGTCAGAGGAGAGACGATAGGTCTCAATTCTGAGGCAAAAATGTCAAACTTAGAGGGAAACGATCAGGAGATTTTAGAGCTATCTACCACAATTGATAGAACTATAGAACCATGCAGGGATGGACAATCCAACAGCACAGCACAAATTCAAGTAATCCATTACAGAGAGAGGTTCTTTGTTAAAGCTCTTAAAGCAAGAACTTCATCTGTGCGAATACACTCGATTCCTCCGGTATACGACAAGTGAATCAGTGAGTTCGAAAACACACCAACTCGGAAAAAAAAAATGTTCAGGAAACACCTAAAACTGTGCAGCGGGCGAAGAAGTTAGTTTAAGAAAAACCTTTTTGCTGCCAAAGGACAAGTGCTTAGAGACTTTGTAAAGCACCAAGTTGAAATCTATACACCATGTTTGATGACAGAGAATTAAGCGTTTAAAAATTTCTGAGTTGGTATGTTTTCGTTCTCACCGACTTTCACATACTGATTTTTCGTAGTCTGAACTGAAAAATTTATATTTTTTGATCTGAACAACGCTTGAATATTTTGGTGCAAGGTATACTGAACGGAAAAAAGAAAACCGCAAAATCGGATGGTCACCCGTTTCCTTTGAAATGGCCAAAAATTGGTATTTCTAACGAAATACTTCGATTTTTCCCTCTACCTGTTGCTGTTTCGAGCACTTGCGATTGCAATTTCGAAATTTCCTTTTGCATGTAGATGCTTCTATCCATAAGTGTTACTAAACCGTAAAAAAGTGAAAATCGAGAAAACCCCGAGTTGGTGTGTTTTCGAACTCACTGATTCAAGTATGGTTTGCAGAATGTCTTTTTGCCGACCTCGCAAAATGAAGGCTAAAACTGCACAGAATATGCGCTTAGCCTATACAACACCCACCGAGTGGGTTTCCCGTGAATTCCCATCAAAAAACGTCATCAACATGACGGTATGTTCCGTTTTAGCATAGCCGATGTTTTATTCATAGATGCTCCCACGATAGTTTTGGACGAATTTACTTTCTTGACTGCTCGCAGCCAACCCTCGAGAGATCGTTCGAAACTCAACCAGTTCACAAAGAAAAAATTGCGCTGCAAGAACAATAAAAATAACGAGGGAAAATTAAAATAAAATTTCACTCCACGTCCATCCGCCGTTCCGAGCTCCGCGACATCGCACCGTGAGAACAAACAATAAGTCGCCGCTTGGCTGACAAAAGGTCGTAACTACAATTTGAGATGAGCCATAGAAAGTATCGAGTTTTATGGACAATGGGGGTCATCGTCGAGTGTAGTTACGCCCTTGTGCTAGGAGGCGACGGAGTGATCCCTTGATAATTGTCAGTTTCACTCTTGGTTCCCGTTGACGGGGATGGTGCCGCAAAAGTAAAAACCGCGTAAGTCCGTTAAAGAACTGGGGGAGATGCGCCGTTTCTGCTTAGAATGGGCGTGTTTGAGTTGCCTCAACAGTAATTTACGCCGTGTTTTGAGTCCTCGTGGACTCGTAAGTACCCCCCTCCCCCCTCCACCACTGTTTAGTTCAGCTTGAGCCCAGATGAAAAATACTTGTTGTACAAGGCGCATTTAAATTAAACATTTTGTTTACACTTTTGAAAGTTTCCACGCCGCAAACAGACCTTGACTCAACAATAACCCGGGGAACGCTTTGAGCAATTGAATAGGATTTTGTTTTCTTGTGTTCTTTTTTTCTCATTTCATGCATCCCTGACTCTCCGTTGTAGCTAACTTAGATGGTACCTCGCGAAACTTACAGCTTATCTCAATAGTAAAAATTGCTTGTTAATTTAAAACAAAATATAAATACATCTATGGCTGAAGTGCAAAATCATTGCAATGTTTCAAAATGCCCGCTCCTACTTAATTTTTTCGAAGAGAAACAAGCCAACCTCATTACTTAACTATACAGAATATTCTGCTGACAGAGGAAAAATCAAGAAAGCGTTCAAAAGATTAGGTTGAATAGTTTTTCAAAGAAAAAATTAAATAAGACAGGAAGTCTGCAACGTCGCAAACGGAGATACGTGGTTTCGCACTATCATATATTTTGTAATTTTCAAGAAATCCCAGCTCTTAAGAATTTCGTCGATATAAATGATCCAATGAATGTCAACGAAAGGAAATAGGTTTCCATTTAACTTCAGATTCGGTACATATTTCGGTCTTAGTTCACCTGTTAACACGATAAATAGTTTGCATATAGGTCCTGCATCTGGAAATATAGTAGTCTTTGGCGGAATAAGTATTCACAATGACAGATATCACACTTTACAGTAATCTCGAATTTATCGTCCTCAAAAATGAAATACTTCTCTTTAAAAAAAATAGCAATTTCATAAACATGCAAGACTTAAAGTGAGGTTAAAATGTGGGATGACAAATAAGTTCCGGTTAAATTAACTGCATTTTTGTCGTAATGTAGTTTTCATCATTTCATAGTTTTGCGCAGAATAATTAGATTCGCTTTATTCAAAGTAAATTTAGCAAGGATTGCTAGCTCATTGTGATTCTAATGCGATTTAAAGAACGAAAAATATTCCTCTTTTTGTCTTAGCTGCTGTCTGCAACAAGTCCCATCCATAATTTATTCTTCGGTATTTCATTTCCCATTCACCGATCGCAACTGCACGACAAAGATCCATTTATGAGGTAGTTTGATTGTCTTTTACCGAGAGAGCGTTACTCTTAAAGATACTCTTTTTTCCTCTTTCGTTGTAAAGGTCCCCTTTAAACCGCCTTTAACTATAATGCAGGTATAAAGATAGGAATAACGAAAATAGGTACGTGTACATTGTTAAAAATAAGCTTTTGCTTGGAAAATGAGACGCGTAAGACCAAGCCCCAGCTCCGCGGATAAGATCGGCGGAACTCTATTCCCTCGTGAGCCTTGGAAATCACGAAGTTTTACGAGCCACAAGGGTCATCTCGAGTGCAGTTGCGCCCTTTCTTCAGCGGGACGAGGAAGTGGTCGGCTAAATAAAATCCGGGAGGAGAAAATCCTAATAGTGCGGAGCGTAAAATTAATTACAGCGTGCAAGTTTATCGCGGGCTGCGGATAAAAGTTTTAGAGGATAAGGTCTAATTAAAGTCTTGCTTCATTCATCCCCGGATTTCGCGTTAAAAAACTACGGAGGCTCCCGAGGTTTATCATTTATTTAACTCGGCGAAAAAAAAAGGGGAGCGGGGCCCGGGCGAAGTTACGGTTTTAGTGGAGAAAAAACTGACCTACATGATTCTCATTTACTTCGGACTGTGCTTGTGAGCCGCGCTTTGTCACACATCGGATACGATTACATTCACGCGAACACGGATTTAAATCTAATGTGATGTAATTACTTTTTTGAGGAGAAATTACTCGGAATTACAATAATCATGGTATACGCAAACTAGAATCGGTAAAGTGTCCTTTGTAGGCCTTCGGGCAAGGCTCTATCTACTCTTTATCCACCTTGTAAATAACTCAGTAAACTAAGCATTGGTTTAAAAAAAAAATGTTTATAGTATATTTGAGATCTCAAATACAAGGCGGATTCAGTCACTTCGAAAGGGGCAAGGGGGCGGACACGAATAATGGCCAAATAGCATTTTTCCTTAGTCTTCCCTCCCTTTCTCTTCCTCCTTTTTTCGGGCGAACGGGAGGGGGGGGGGAGTGCCCCTGTCATATTATATTCGTAGGCCAGATAGTTTCCTGCGTATTTTTTTTAACACACGATCGAATTATTCGGTCTGCTCAACCAAACTGTTCAGTCCGCCGAACCGAACTGTAAGAATTTGTAATAGTTCAACTAACCGAACGGTTACAGGATATTTCAACACCAATTTTTTGTCCGTGCGTCTGTTTTTTCTAGTAGTTTATGTCCGCGCGTTTTTCCAGCAGAGGAGTTTTGGTCCACCTACTAATTGAGAACCAAAGTGAATTGGTCCACTAATAAATATTCACATCACTTACATCAAGCAAAAGCCCGCTTTCATACAACTATTTCATTCTTGTTTCAAAATAAAATCTTCTTAATGGCATACTCAAGAATGTTACTGCCTAAATTGAGTCATGTTTTTCTCTAATGAAATTCAAAAATTATGCTAAACGTTATTAAATACGGATACTAGAACTTGGTGAGTTTTTGGACTATCTTCTTGTACCGTAATATCTTAATTTACTTTGCAAAAATCATAAAGGATGCCTGTCATTCTTAATACGTTGGACCGCCTTCAATTTCGTATGATACTGTGCAACACTTCTGTTGTGAAATAGTTGCTTGAGGCGCCGTGGTACGCTGTGGCACGGCGCGGCGCGGCGGGCGGGCGGCCAACGCCTACAAACCTAAGTGAATACTTCAAGCATTGCGCAATGCGTGAAGTATCCCCTTAGGTTTGTAGGGACCTGTGCGCGTTACGCGCTGGTAGCACGCCACTTCTGTTTGGTTCTAATATTTAAACTCGTGGAGTCAGCATTTTTCAGCTCATGATTTTGAAATGTTTGCACACCGTGCATGGATTAATCTAATTTAATTTGATGGGAAAAAAACATGTAATAGAGGAAAACATAATTTGTTTTGTAACTATTAGGGTGGTTCCGTGTCAAATTTAACAATTTCAAAAATACTTAAATATTTCCTTTTATATTTTGTGCTGTTGCTGTGCTGCAGCATGGTGTATGCGCGACCAAATGCTCAAAATTAGACAAACTTGACTCTAAAAGATCGATGTACAAATGGGCTAAAACCAAAGATTGCGTGTTTCTTGGTTTATTTTCCTGTTTTATTCATTTTTGTATAGTTTCTTTCAACACAACTACAGCTCATTGGGATTGATATCGATAACATTATCGCACACTACACCCTTAATGTACATCGTGGGCTGGACTCTTGAGTTGTGAATTTATTGATGAGAAAAATATTCAACAGGTTTTGACAATGCGGCCTGCAGCTTATTTAAAATTTTAATTTTTATGTATTCAAATCGCAAGAATAATAATGAGGTTTGACAAAAACGTCGACTCGGGTATCGAATAAACTTTTATATTGACACGGCAAAGTTCAACACGGTTAAAAACTCGAGAATGTAAAACCGCGTTGTTCGAGAAGAAAAATTTCCGAGACCTGCCGGCTAGAAACTTTCATCCGGGGCGAGTAAATATATTCACTAGGCGTGAGTATCGTTCGCTGACTTTCAGAATTGTTCGGAAAGTTAGTGGTGAAATTTTGGTCTCGTTCAAAGCTGATGGTATCATGCCTCGGCGAAACCGGTAAGACAAGCTCTTCGTGCAACGTGGAAACTTGTGTCGACTATTCTTATGACCCATTTTGTTCTTCAGAAAAGAGAAAAAAGCGTGGTTCCATTTTGGAACGCTCAAAAGTGCGGACTTAAGATTTAATAGTATGGATCAATCCGTCGCCTACCAGACATAAGGGCGTAACTACACTCTGCAATGAACCCTGCTTTTCATACAATTCAATGCTTTTCCGGGTTCATCTCAATGTGTAGTTACGCCCTTATGTCAGCCAAGCGATGAATCAACCAATCCGTCTTATAATAACTGGAAGTAACATTAGAACACAAATATTTTTCTCGGTGTACTGGACCCTTTTCACGAGTGGCGTGGCAAGCTTTGCGATAGATCGATTGATCTGCCATTTAAATATGTGGGAAGAGATCGATATCAGAGTGTTCGCAATGAGCACATTAACAATCGATTCTTCACCAAATGGAGGAATATCGATAATCAATCATTCACGTTTCGCCACTGCTTTCCACAATAATTTTCTAGGATGGTCTGACGTTGGATCAATAAGCTGATTTTTCTACAGTACGCCTCTGAGCACTATTGCCGAGCTAAGAAAAAACACCGTATGAACATTTGAGGGTTGCCAAATTTCCTCCAAATAAACGTCAATTTTTTTAGGAAAGTTACAAGTTAATTTTCTCTTGAAATTTTCAGATAAATTTAGATCTGATCGCGAATAAAATTCTCTGAAAATTATTCACAGATTTCTCTGACAAAACATATTTTATCAAAGGAAATTTGGCAACGCCTGAAAGCTCATACGGCGTCCTTTCCTAGGCAGACTCCTTACTCATTCTAACTAAAAGGCATATCTCAAAAGAATTCCACTAATCAAACTTGCAGGAGCCCGTTTTGCCAACCCTCCCAATTGAAGGCGATTTCAAGAATGTAAACTTTAAACGGACTTACCATCACCAATTTGTTTCTCTCTCATCTCATCTCAGCTCACACGTCTTAAAAGAAGCAGGCCACTAATCGAACACAGATTTCTCTGACAAAACATATTTTATCAAAGGAAATTTGGCAACGCCTGAAAGCACATACGGCGTTCTTTCTTAGGTACACTCCTTACTCGTTCTAACTGAAAGGCATATCTCAAAAGAATTCAACTAATCGAACTTGCAGGAGCCCGCTTTGCCTACCCTCCCAATTGAAGGTGATTTTAAAAATGTAAACTTTAAGCGAACTTACCATCATCAATTTTTCGTACTCCTCCTCGATGACGGAGCCATTGAAATAGGGGTCGGCGGCCTTCGTGTCCGGGAAGTAGAAGCGCTTCTTGCAAACGCATTTGTAACTCCCCCGGCGGAAGCCCAGCCCAGGCACTGAAACACACTGAAACGAGAAAAACACTCCGTTAAACGTGCAAATTGGGAATGCCTCATTTTGCTTCGCAACTTTCAGCGATCGTCTGAGAAAAATCTACTTGTTTGAGCTGCAATTAAGTGCCGTGAAGTGAAGCATGCACCAGGGGCGGACGGAGAGAGGACTATTAGACAACAGACTTAATTAACTTGACTTAAGAATAATTAAGCCGAGACTCCCCGGTGTTAGGAGAGCTCTGAGAAAAATCTCCTAGCCGTCCGTCCTGCTGAAGAGATTTCTAGGAAAGTCAACCGGTCGAGCGTGTTTGAAATTTATTGAGTCAAGCGGATGTCGAGTCCTTGAAAGATGTAAATTGAGGATTCTCGTTTCTAGGAAGAGAATTAGTTCCAAAGGACGACGGACCGGTCTTATGGGAAAAGTGGGCCCGGTTAAATCGGCTGGCGTTTTGATATGTTGTAGGTCTTAACCTACTGATCAAAAGTGTCAATGGGCATTTCTCCCTATCTCGAAGTTTTACCCCCCATTTTGGGGGTCAAAGTTGCCAATTCGGCGTATAATTGGCAGTTTTGACACCCGGG